>CM077622.1:9751865-10351865 GCA_039566895.2 Turritopsis rubra
TCTGATATTGTCATTAAGCATATTCTGAAGGATTAATCCCTTCAACTCATTCGAAGCTTCATCAGAACAAGTGTTGGCGTACATCAGGCACTCACATTGTTTTAAAATGTTACTGTCTCTCTCACTCTTTCTTAAAGGGCATTTTTTGACATGCCGCCACATTTCCGATTTGGTTATGAAGACCAGACAAAACTTGCAAGGAATGTAATCCGCCACCGTCACAATAGCTTTTTTTTCAGGCCTCCTCCATACGGCAAGTTCTCCACCAGTACGAAGAACTTTCATATTGTGATAAAAATCACCTTTATATCTTAGTTCATCGAGTTTTAAGCATTTCTCTTTTTTCGACAGGATGGTTAACTTTTTTATTTCCTCTTCATCTTTGTGTGTTGATTGTAGATGCCGACCAATTTTGCTTTGAGGTTTAGCACAGAATAAGCAATAATGCACTTTGTCATAAATTGTTTACCATCCGACGATACAACGGCTCGGATGATGATTTCTACAATCAACCAAAAGGTTTGAACAATGAACGTAGCAAAAATCATTTTCAATTCATTTTTAGGATACTGAGAGGGAAAAACTAACCTGGGTGTTCTGTAGACTCAATAGATCCAGAAAACTCAAAAAGATCAGGATTGGTCAATTTCACTCTTTTAGAAGTTTTGTCTTTTCTCGGTTCCTGTGAGACTTCGGTAAGATCTTTATTAACAGGACAACCCAATTTCACTTTATTTAACTCTATTAAATTTTCGCCTTTTTTCGGTTCCTGTGGGAGTTCGAATTGATCACTCTGATATTCATCATCATCACTACTTAGATCACTCTCAGAAACATAATTTGGATCTGTGTCATCACATGAATCTTCACTAGCACCTTCATGTTCGGATGGCTAAGACAAAATAATAATGAAGTAAAATGTTATAAAACTCGTTCAGTCAAAAGGCCAAAGCAAACAGAAGTAGTACCTTGGTTTCAACAAAAAAGGGTAGGAAATTGGAGCGAGATTTAATGACTTCCCACCTCTTTCACTTAAATGATACGAACACAATAATTATTGTACAAGGATTTCTGAGGACCGATAAACTTACCCTGTCGATCTTTCATCTGTATGGATGAATTCCGGAAAATCTCCAGCCAATCCTGAATCATTCAAAACCTATCATAAACAAAATTAGGAAATTCAAGGCTACATGGATCATAATGAAAGAAGGATTTCTGCACGATTAACTGAGCATTTGTCTTGTCAATTTCTCCTCAAATATTTATGCGATGGGATAATTTTCTATCTAGTGTAAAAATATAAAAAACCGTATCTGATTTCGTTCAGTTCATTTTTGGAAGCTAACGTAATACGAAATAGAGCACAAAACGATTTCTGTTCACTGACCCTCTATATGATGAGGATATAGTTTCTGACTGCTTATTTATTCATTTATCCAGGTGTTCGTTAGTATCAGTTTTCAGTGTTTTCTGGAATAGGGGCAAAACTTTGCGAATTTCAGAAAATACACTATTCAGATTAAAAAAACCTTCTACAAGGTTTAAACTTTGCTATAACATTGTTTGGGTATTCTTTACAAAATTCAACAGACACTAAAACAGTGTTTTAATATTTTCTTATCGCTAATTTTAATAACAACCACCGAAACCGCATTAATGAATAACAGATAATATAAATATTTTTTTGTCATTTTGTTTTGTCTTTTTCTTCCTGAAATACAGAAAAAAGAAAAACATGATTGGTTGAAATGAATTTTTTTCTAAATCCAGTAAAAGAATCAACAATGAGGTGAACATGTATCCAAGTAAGTCACCTGAAGACTGGAAACATATATTGACTACACTTCAACAATGAAGAAAGTGATCTAATCTATTGTGACACGTTTGAAGTAATTGTAAAATAGAAGTCTAAAAAATGTTTATCCTTCTTGTCCTATAGAATTTTTAGTATGATGAGATATTGGTACAAATAACCTTATAGTTAAAGCTTTTGAAGAATATAGTATCTTATGTGTGGCATTATTTGTTTGCCGTTGAGAAGCAATAATTATATCTTTATTGTAGTTACATTCTTCATATTTCAATATTAGTACCTTCTCATTTGGAATAGCTCCTTCATTTCTTTTTCTCTAAAAGTGAATTAAGAACAAAAGCATTCACACTTTTCTAAACATAAATACCTCCTAAATACGTGAAGATCCTGTAATGGATAGAGAAAATTATAACAATGAAATGAGGTATAAAAAAGCTATTCATTATTGTCTAAGTAAAAAGCGAATACTGAATAAAAAGCTTTAGTTTGCAGAAATTAATTTCATTTTCTTACAACAGTTAAATATACAAATTTTTAAATCTAATATTTGTAGTATTGTTCACTTTATCACTTACAAAAGCTGACACTCAAATTTAAGACTTACTTTCTTTTTCATTACTGTTGAAACAGCCCGTCCTTCCTACAACAAGAAAAAAGATAATGCATTACATACCTTGAAAAAGCATTGTGAAATTTTAACGTAAACGCTTGATTATCTTTCATTCCTTTGGACACCGGAACAAAACTTGAAACATTTTTTTTCTACTTCTATGTATTTTCAAAGAGAAAGTTGCCTGCTTCCTGACTTTGAATGGAAGTCATGTCTTTTAAGAGAAAATCAAATCAACAGTTTTTTTCATCAAATACACCATTTGAAACACTAAGAACAGATAATAAAAACGAAACATGGATAGCCGAAACATAAAGATATCTGAATTTGAAAATCCATCAAACAGTTTTTGCTGCCTGAACTGATTTTGGGTGTAAATAATTTCATAACATAATAATTTCAATTAAAAAAATATATTTGCTTTGTTAATCATTAATTCTTTATAAACATATCAATGATTTCAACTTAGAAAAATTGATAACAGCTCTTTCAAACTCTTCATAAACCAACAAGCCGTTACATAATTTCAGAACATTCATTATGCCATACCATATATAACCCATACCAGATTTTAGGGGAAATGTTTATTTTTTGTACATTATCTTTCATTTCAGAATAAGAAAACTTACAGTTAAATCTTCATGGCTACTTCGCGTAGCTTTTTCATCAGTTTCCTAGTAAATGAAAACACAGTACAATAACTTTGAAATTTGGATTAAATGTTAAGTAAAAAATTAGAAATACTCACACAAACTTGATCAACAAGAGAATGAACAATAGATGAAATAGCTGGTTCTTCAACTTTGTTTACATCTGCTGCCTAGACAGTATTTTCAAAATTACACTGACAAGCAATTGTGTTCATATGAAGAAAATGTTTCCCCAACAGTTTTCAGCATTTCTTAAAAGGGTTGAAGTCTCACACAAAATAGAAAAGCTTCCCTACTTGTCTAGGTCTGTCTTTTTATATGGACAACCAATACTTGAGAAATTTTAGGTTTATTTTATTGCATCTCCAAAACCAAAGGGAAGAAATACAACTTTAGGTACTAATTCAAAAGAAACAAAAATCGCTCACCAATTGTTCTCTGGGCATATATTGATTTACAGCTAATTCAACTCCATCATGTGACTATAATTTAAAAGGCATGAACTAAACCATAAAAGATAAATTATTAGGCCACGCCCTTCTTTTCTCTCAAACATCAATGGCTGAGTTTCACCGTTGAACATGAGATAGTTAATCCTAAGATTCTAAGCCATCATTTTTCCACTTGAAGAATTTTACTTATAATATACTATTTTAAGCTCTTGAGATCCAAATAATGTAAATATAAATTTAGGCATGAATTGACACTGAAAATGGAAGAGTATTTGCACTGTAAGTATACATATCACAACACAGAAATGGTTAGGCACAGCATTAACTTGAAAGCCTTATCCTATATGGAACAAGATATAAAGGACCTGTTAATGCAGGAAGGAGGAAGCTGAGCAGTACATGCTTAATGAGCCTCCTTCTCTTCCTACTAACATACAGCTAAGAAACCTTTTCAACAAATGCAGCTTTGTTTATTTCAATTTCAGAAAATAAGAATTTCTTCTTTTAAAAAAAATTCTGAATCTGCAACTGCAGAATGCAATTTTAACTATTCTGTGTCTTTATTTTGAATTATGCAAAATTAACCAAATGTTGCTTGCAAAATTATTGTGATACTATAATTAAAAACAGCTGTAATAACATTATTTCAATCGAGGAGGTTATTTTCAGTATCCATTTTCAGAATGATTAATTTCTACAATTTTTCATTATCATGAAATCATGTGGTTAAACAGAAACAAACGAGATAACATACTGAGTGTTGAAATTCTTGCATTTGTGTTTGCCAGCCTGAGTCATCAAGAGGTTGCGTTTCATCAAAGTTACCATCCTGAAAAAAAATTAATTACATTTTAACATTAACGGTAAATAGCACGAACTTAAAATAATAATATAATAAATAATAACAATAATAATTCAGATACAAATCTTTAAAAAGATACATATACAGGTATATTGGTATCATGTATTACCTTTTTATGTTTGCTTTTGACTTACATAGATTTTTTAAAATTGACCATAATTCACAAACATAATTGAATTTTTAGCCCTTTACATATTTTTAAGTCTCGTTATCCCATTTTGCTTTATAATTATTCATCTAGTTTAATATCTATATTTCGATCAAAAATATTATACTACATACCTTATCCAAAATTAATATTGTCAATCATGAGGCTAAACTATAAACATTAGGCACTTCTAAGTAACTTCATGATCTCCCAAACGTCAGCCAAGCCTTTTGTCAACTAGCCTATCAGTATACATAATTGTTTTGAATTGTTTAGGACAGTTTTTTTTTACTTATAACACATATCATGTCTTGTAAGAAGAACCAATTATTTTAGAGACAAGATAGTATCTGTAATAAAAAAATAGTCTTGTACACATAAAGATAAGTAAGTTAGCATTTGTTCATCTATCATGCACTACAATTTAAATAAATGTTATAGAAAAATATTGTAGAAAGAATTATAAGGTTTAGCAGGATTGATGGGCGCACACCTACTGGGCATTAGCAGCAGTCAAAAACTGCGCATTTACCACGGTTTCCCAATTGGGGAAGACAGAATTTTCCCAAAAAAGTTATTGAGGGCTTGACAAATGGCGCATGTGTGTTCGTCACAAACATTGACTGATAAAAAATTTCCAGTTACGTAAGAAGATTTTAATGAATTTGTTCGCGTACGAATGCCATTGTAACCTTCCCATTTCATATTCGAAAAAAATAATACACAATTTTTACAATATTGAAACCACAAGTAGTACAAATTAGATTTTATACACGTCATTGGAACTTCCTTTGAGAAGTCGTGAAGTATAAAGAGAAAGGCAATCAATCTCCTATGTTTGGGGTTCACAGATTAAATCGTCCCCCTTGCTTCACTAGCCTTCATTACATCTGAGAATGCATTTATATGCGTACGCTCATATTACGAAAAGTTGTTCGACATCTCGAATACCACTTACTGTCCAAGAAATAATTTTGTAAGTTAACATACTGTCTTGTTAGATCTACTTGTCAAGCTCAATTATTGAAGTACTTAAAAATAAAAACATTTCGGAACGACTCCGCCTTCGTTCCTACCACAGACATACCAGTCAATGGCGTTATCGGATAATGCAGAGGGAATATAAGTGCGTTTCCAAGGGTTCCGAATTATCAATGAAACAGTCATCCCCAAACCCTTTGACGTTATTCCTTTTGACCCTACCCCACCAAGGACCACTACACCAATTTCCCAATAAACAACCAAAAACGCAGAATTTTTTTAATCCTGGCTAACGCCCTGACCTAGTAGTCAAGGACTAATCAAAGAGGAGGCCACCCAAAGGAATATAAGTTCAAAGTTGAGTTAAACTACTTTCCAACCATTAAAATCCAAATATTTGTGATAGATTAGTAACTATTGAAAATGATGCTTTTGTAGAGTTCTGTAAGTTTGTGCTTTTAGAGATGATAGTGAGGTCTGACTCTGGAAGCTGTAGTTGAAGTTCATTCCAGGGACCTATGACCTATGACATTAAAATCAAATTTTAAGGAGTGAAGAAAGACTGCAAGGTTATCAAGATGCATTATGAGATTAGGAAGAATACCGTCAATGTGCCTAATTCTGGACAGCCGTCCTAATTCTGGACGCCAAAAATTCTGGTCCTGCAATTATACATCCATACTCACCGAATGCAGGCGCAACTCTCGCGGTACGGATGTATAATTTCAGGACCAGAATTTTTGGCGTCCAGAATTAGGATGGCTGTCCAGAATTAGGCACATTGACGGTAGTTGGAGTAAGCTTAATCAGAGATCATTTTATTAAAGGAGCTACAGCACTGTGATCACGTGATTTTGTTTTTATTTACTACCGTCATTCTTCCTAACTTCGGACATTCTTCCTAATTTCGGACGCAATAAAAGCATGACTGCAAAATACAAACCAAATCAATAATAATTCATACTACACTGTCAATGAAACTAAAACCAAAACACAACAAAAAAAGCTAAACTTGTTAAAACAAACTTTAATTAAAAGTAATCTAATCATATTCAAGTCGACCCTTGAGACATTTATTGCACGCAACTAATAGACGATCTCTGCTATGTGATTACGTGGTGGGATTTCTCCAATTTGACGCGACCGAAGAAAAATTATTTTTCTCTCCGTACTGAATATTATATACAGTGGTAAACCGTTTAATCAAAAAGGACATTCCTTTCTATTGTTTCATTGAAACAGCGAATAGGAATGATTTCAAATTTTTCTGTTTAGAATTTTGACACTATATATCCAATCAAATAACTTGAAAACTTCGCGCTTTGTGCAAATTTTTTCGTCTAGTGAAAAACATAGCCTATTCATGTCTAAATCTCGTGTGTAGTATAGGCCATTAAACGTTTGACACGGGCGGGAGCGATGCGTCGTTTTGAGAAATTCAACAGTAAAATGTTTTTACACGGGATACTAGTTATAATTATTTCTTGCACAATGTTTTTTTTCATGGTGATGATTACCGTTGTTCAACATCTCTTTTCTGTATTTCTCGTGGTTTGGTTGAGTATGGATGTATATTTTGTAAACCAGACAGGTCTGTTTATTTATTGCGTCCGAAATTAGGAAGAGTGTCCGAAGTTAGGAAGAATAACGGTAGCTTGCCTCATGTTATGATGACCAGCTGGAACACTTGAATAAGTATTTAGTAATATGAGTAATATGAGGAACATGAGTAGTAATACTGAGTTCACTAATAGATGATCTGGTCCACAAAATTAGCTACTTCCTTTATAAATCAAAGTGAAGAGAATGAAGCAGTGAAGCAAGTTTTCATGGCTGGAAGTCACTCTTCTCCCATTATTTGGACAAAATTTTTATGATGTTTGATAAAAGTTTCTACAACATGGCATATAAACTGTTTGTTTCTTTTGGAAATTGAATAGATTATATAACTTATATATATGAAATGTCTTAAAATATCATTTTACAAATTTCCCCCCTAAACCTCAATAAAGCGTAAGCTTTAAGGAGAATTTTATCAACATACATTGGATATTAACACGGTGCGAACCCCCCTCCCCCCCCTGGAAATTCCGAAAAATGGCTGAAAGGGGGGGGGGAGTTTTTTGGGGGCTACAAAAGGGGGGGGGGGGAAGTAAAGGGGGGGATAAGCACTTTTTACTGCAGATTTTCAAATAGCAGAATTTCCAAATAATTATTGAATCACAAGTATATATTAAACTGTTTCTATTTTCAATAGCTACTATTATCTTACATGAACTGGTGGCATTGATCATAATAATTATTTGTTGTTTATTAACATCTTCAATACTTATATATATACTGTATAGCAATAAAGTACCTACTTTCTTTATTATCAAAGCGTTCTTCCAAACATAGGCTGGGTTGAACGAGCATACAACAGTATCTTGGAGAAACTTTCAGTGGGAAATTTAAAATAATTTGTTTTTTTTAGGAATGCTTAAGCCCTCGGTGCGTGCGAGAATCATTAGGTTATACAGAATAATATAAATATCTCGTACAGAAATAAAATATATATATATAAAAGAACTTTTTGACTTGACTACCACAGACCAGCAGAATTTGTGTATTATAAGGAAGTTTACGAGTTAGAAATTAGCCGAAAGATTTTTTTGTAAAGGGGGGTGGGGTAAACAGAAAAGGGTAGCACCTCTTCTTCCGAACTCACGATGCATAAATTCTTACCGCATCATCCAATAACTCAACCACATCATGTCCATCAGTTTTTTTTGATATCCGAGATACAATTGTGAAATCATAATCATTTATGACAGCCAGATCGTTACAGTCATCAACAAAAACAATATCAGGGCAAAAGGCACGTTTGCCCCTGGTGGTGGCCATGATTGAAATGCGCGGGAAATTCATCCTCGCTCCCAAGGGCTTCTTGCCTGTTCGATGTGAAAACGAGGTCGTGGGAAATCACACGTGTTGTGGGCCATATCACACAAGTAGTGGGCCTGTTCCATCTTCCTTTGTTTCCTTATAGGTACATTTTTCTCAGCTGCAAGTATAGCACACATGTTGTGGGCCATATCACACAAGTAGTGGGCCTGTTCCATCTTGCTTTGCTTCCTTAGGTAGACGTTTCTCAGCTACAAGTATAACACACATGTTGTGGGCCATATCACACAAGTAGTGGGCCTGTTCCGTTTTGTTTTGGTTTCTTAGGTAGACTTTTGTCAGCTACAAGTATACCACACATGTTGTGGGCCATATCACACAAGTAGTGGGCCTGTTCCGTTTTGCTTTGGTTCCTTAGGTAGACTTTTCTCAGCTACATGTAGCACACATGTTGTGGGCCATATCACACAAGTAGTGGGCCTGTTCCGTTTTGTTTTGGTTCCTTAGGTAGACTTTTGTCAGCTACAAGTATAGCACACATGTTGTGGGCCATATCACACAAGTAGTGGGCCTGTTCCATCTTGCTTTGTTTCCTTATAGGTACATTTTTCTCAGCTACATGTAGCACACATGTTGTGGGCCATATCACACAAGTAGTGGGCCTGTTCCGTTTTGCTTTGGTTCCTTAGGTAGACTTTTGTCAGCTACAAGTATAGCACACAAGTTGTGGGCCATATCGCACAAGTAGTGGGCCTGTTCCATTTTGCTTTGTTTCCTTATAGGTACATTTTTATGTACCGAATTTTATCTTTAGTTATAAAAAACACTTCATATTTCTATGATTTTAGTTGATATTGTGTGTTCATATTTACCCATCCTTTTACATTTATAATTTCCTTGTTTGAACTTTAGGGTTCTCAGCCTGGGTATGCTTATAGAGTTTATGCTTATAAAAAAAGAGTGTATAACACAAGCATTGCAATTGTCGGGTCATCTACCACTCATATTGTTCGTAATCAACTTGATTACTCCATCATTGCCTTTTTTGATTTCTCCATTCATTCTTTAAATTCTCTTGACACTGTTTCGATTGTCTTTCTACATGTTAGTTTTGGCAGTCTTGATTGCAATGTTTCTGTCCCATTCACTAGTTTTTCAATGTTCCTTTTGTGCTTTGACATGATAGGTAGTTTTTGAAGTTCTGCTGAGCATGATATGAATACCTTTAGTTGCAATCTATTCTAGGACTCTGTCTTCGATTTAAGCGTTTAACAGTGTTGTAGTTTCTCTGATAAAGTTTTTGCCAGTACACCAGGAGCCAGTTGTTCAAAAGCGGGATTAGATTAAATTTCGATTTGATCTAGATTATGACGCCATTTTTCCGATTAGCTGGTTGTTCGAAAATTTCCCGATTAAAATTGCGATTAAATCTGGATCAAAACGCCCTTTAATCGTCAAAATTTAATCCTCCTCCATACCAGGATTAAACTACGATTAAGCGATTAATTTGCGTGTTCTAAAGTGAGAAAATGAATGTTTCGAATAGAAATTTGTATGGTCAAAATATTACCAGAAATAAGAAGACGAAGAAGAACATATCGATTGCGGGAAATACTAAATGATGCTACTTTTTCTGATGAAGATATTCGAAATTGCTTCCGCTTTTGTCGTGAGAGTAGTCAGTTTTTAGTTGATTTACTAAGAAACGATCTAGAAAGACCGACAAAAAGGAATAATGCCCTATCAGTTGAGACGCACGTTTTGATTGCACTAAAGTTTCTTTCGTGTGGAAGTTATTGGAAAAGTGATTGGAAAAGAGTGAGATCAAGCAGGGATTTTACCAAATGTCTGGATTTTCAAGCACTGTTGGGTGTATTGATTATACACGCGTATGCATTTCTGCACCGCATGAGAATGAAAAGGATTTTGTAAATAGAAAAAACTTCCATTCAATAAATGTCCAAGCAATATCAGACCACTTATATCGTTTTATAGATGTGGGTGCAAAATGGCCAGGATCAACCCATAATAGTTTCATCTTTAGAGTATCCAGAATAAAGCAATACTTAGATGAAAATAATAGAACTATTGAAGATGGTTTAATATTAGGGGACTCAGGATATGCATTATCAAGTTACCTCCTAACACCTTATGAAATCCTGTCACCCCAAAACAAAGAAAATTCAATCGAGAGCCCTTTGTCGAAGAAGAAAACGTTGAAAACTTTGAAGCTGAGCCTTATCAAGGAGACATTGGACACAATCGTGACATTATACGCAATCACATTAGAAACTCATTTTTCTAAAAAACGGTTTAATCACACCATCGATTTATCCAACAATACTCAACACACTGCTTTTGTTTTTTATCAAAACTTCTTGTTTTAGAAAGGAATTCACGGCCTATTCCTTTAGATGTTCGAAACTATTGTCTCCAACTCTCGTTCCAATCTCTTTGTTCGAAAATGACAAAAATGTGAACACTAACGGTGGCCCATATCTGCCAAATAAGCTTAAAGTTATTTTAGCATTTTACTGCGCAGTAGTAATGTTATTACTGCGCAGTAGTGAAATCTCTACTGCGCAGTAGATGTGGTTCTACTGCGCAGTAACTCATACATATACCCGATGAATATCTCTCAATTCATCATTCACGTTTCGACCACGCAATCAGACAGCTTTAATGAACCTTAAGAAAGGAAAAACTGACAATACAGGGAAATGCTAAGAATCTAGGAAAAGATATCAGAAGTTTTTTCAGGCCAGCTACAAATAAGCTTAAAAAACTGAAGACTTTTTATTCTGCTGATACAAAGAATGTAACTATATTATATACACTAAACTTTTGATTAATATATAAGAAGATGGTTTTGATTTCTTAACTTGCATCCCTTTATTGTATCTGATTCCAAAATTTATTTTGAGGTAAATGTAAAATTTCACGGAATTAATTTTCGTGATTGGAGAAATTTGATTTTTTTCGCGGAAGAAATTTTCGCGAATCGATGAATTTTGATAAATTTCGCGGAATTTATTTTCGCGAATTAGGGGCAAATTCGCGAAAATTTCTTCTCGCGAAAATTTCTTCCCTTAAAATATTATTATCATTGAGAACTCTCGCCTTCGATAGTAAACTGATTGGTTGTTAAAGTAGGGCTAATGTATGTTTTTCTGTGGTGTAGTCTTCTTCTAATTGACAAACTGTATTGAGATGAACAACAAAACATCTAGGAAAGAATACTCGTTCCACATTTAGCGACACGTTTTGATGTTGTGATTTATTACTTTTAAACCGCCATTGGTTATAAAACAAAGTACATATATTAATTACTGCCAAAATATGCATACAATATCTCATATGCCTCAGATACCGTTGTTATTTATATAAAGTAGCGCAGTATAACAATTAGTACTGCGCAGTAGAAATCCTTATTCTACTGCTCAACATTGGGTGGCAGATATGGGCCACCGTAGAACACAGACTGTCATTGTTGGATAAACTGAGAAGTTGAATTTCAAGTTGTATTTTTTGTTTGCTCCATTTCTAGTAGCTCTGCTTGCCTTCGTTCGTTTTTTATCTTTAAAAGCATGTGCTGATTTCGTAACTTTCGATGGACGACCTTCGAACAAAGAAATTATTTTTTCTTCGGTCTCTGTTGTTGGTTTAGGAGGTGGACCATCGCCTGTTTTTAGCGTCGACTTTTTAAAAGCGTGGAGGGAACCTTTTGCTGTGGAGCAAAAATGTTTCCATTTATTCTTAACTAGAGTGGGGTCGCCTATTTGTGACCAGTGTTATATATATTGCTGTAAAATCGATTGACAAAGTTATTCACTTATGTTAGGAGTTTTGTTGAGAAAACAAATTATCCAGCTCTAAATTAGACCAAAGTGACCGTGTAAGCATTGAAGTTTTTCTTATGCTTTTAAAGTTTGAAATATCTACGTATTTTACGCATCTTTTCTGGACGTCGCCAATTTGTGACCACTGTTTCCGTACGGTTCCCAGATGTCTAAACGTCATAATTTAAATGAACGCAAGCAATTTCAAGCGTGAGTGACGCCATAAGATTAGGTTGTTAGGAGACTCCCGTCGACTCGGACTCTAATTAGGTTAGCACTAAGATAGTTTATAACAATGTCATAACTATTTCATCAAACAATTTTTACACGTCCAAATTTCTAAATTGTCAATATTCGCGACTGAACGCCCTTTCAATCTTGTGCATTTTACATGCATCCAGTATTCGCATACATCACACATGACCCAAGCACTTCCAAAAACATACACGCCAATGAATTCACGACATTCATAATCATCTTTAGTTTCATTATTAAAATTGTTTTTCAAAGTTAAAGCCTTTTTCTTGCCTTCATTGGGTGGATCTTTCTTTTTGACAATAGGGTTTTTAACTTTTGCACTTTTGTTTTCTTTTCCTTTCGGCTTTTTAGGGGTTGATGAAAATAACTTTGAGACCTGTTGGTTTTGTTTTTGTCGCTTTTCTTTATCTAGGATCTCCAAAATTTCAATAGACTTTTGGCAGGACAAATGTTTCGGTAGTGTAACGCCTTTTCCTTTTCGCTTTTTTTGGGGTCGTTGAACTTCAGGATATACTAACACAGCGTCCAATATTGAGCTTGTGTCGCTAAGTGAAGAAGATAACGACGCTTCCTCGATTCCAATCTTAATGTTGTTCCAGGCTTCTTTGAGAATTTTCCACGATTTGAATAATGGATCAGGATCATCCCGTTGATCTTCCATTCGCATTTCAAACAGTTGTAGCTTAATGCTACCTATGGCGGTTTCTAAGGCTATCAACGATTTGTATGTGGGATGTTCAGCGATGGGGTTTTTCTTTCTGTTCATTTCCGGTTGCAAACTTTCCCCGATTTCGTCATCATTTTTCGTTACATCATTTTTCTCAAGTTCAACTTCTTCTGGTGTTGTGTACGTATTGGCTGGTGAAAAAAACGACTTATCAATGTTGCTCATATCTACAGGCCTTGTCCCAGTAGCTTCAAAACTTGCTTGAACAAAGGTGGCAGTACATGTTTTGACTATATTTTGGCGACGACTACATTTTGGCGACACCTCTCTACCTCTACGGTTCTATTGTCAACATCTAAAGCATTAACTTTGGCTGCCACTTCCTGCCAAGCATTTTTCTTTTGAATGTTGCTAATTGTTTCCCTTAAAAAGGTTTCTTTTACTTTCAAATTCTTCGATGAGCACTTTTACCTCATCTGTTGAAAAATTCTTTTTCCTTTGATGCTTGATTTTATTTTCCATTTTTTCTTGATTTGTTTTTGTTTTCTTTGTTTTGATTTTGAAACTATGTAACGTCATAATGAAGTTCGATTTTATGACGTAATACGTTCGAATCAGGTTTAAATTTAGATTACCGAACGTTTGAGCAACGAAATTTAATTATGTGCTGCGTTATGCCTTCAATTCGATCCTTATTAAGCTCTCCTTGTGTAGGCATTGGGAGATCAACAATTTCTGCGACTACTGTGGTGCATGGTCTTTGGTGTTCGAAAGCGCCTTTTGCAGTTCGGAAATATTTTCGGCATTGTATGCACCCACGGTACCTTTATTTGATTCATCAATATTTCAGCATTTCGATTCGTTATCAAAATTATTAAACTTTTTCCACTGGAAAATCAGTTTTTTTTACCATTGGTGTAAAAGTGTCCACCATCTTTGGAACCCACATTGTATTGGGCTGTGTTTGGTGTGCCTTGTCTTCCAAGTAGGCTTTCATATCACTGATCATCATTCAAATTGACAATGGCAAGCATCAATTTTCATGCGCCCTAATGAAAAAGTTAGACATTACAAGAAAAAGTCAAGTTTTAAATAATGTAAAAGCAAACCAAAAGCTTGGTTGCAGAAAACTTGCTGAAGTGCTGGGGAAAACAGGAGCTAATATTTTGAAAAACAACAAAAGAACTCGAGAACAGTACGAACAATTTCACGAGAACGTAAAAAAAGCAGTCGTCCAGGAAAATACAAAGTTTACAATATCAATGACACTTTGTATGAGAGGTACCGGTACTCGTACTCTACTCAAAGATGGCTTGATGGATGTAAAAATCATCTTATGTGATAAAGAAAAGGCGAATAGTTGGTGAAAATGGAGATGTCTCTACCGATACAATATTATCTTGGCTTGAGAGGCTACAAACAAATTAATGGAGGAATATTCGTTAGAGAACATGAGGAATGTAGAGGACACTGGTTGTTATTTTAAAGCCCATGCTAAGAAATATTTTGTCTGGAAGAAGATTAAAGCAAAGAGGGCAAAGAAGTTTAAACAACACATCACATTCGCGCTTTTTGTTAGTGCTGGCAAAAAAATTAGGAGGTTCAACGCTGCTTCAAGAGCTTTTATGAAAATTTTGCATGACTTAAAAGTATTCGAGGCCGTGTTATCACGTTTTTACATAAAACTTGTTGTGGAAAGCAGAAAGATTATTTCATTCCTTGACAACACGACATGCTATCTCGAGTCAGTGTAAGGACAGTTTTCCAACATCAAAATTACTTTTACAGTGGAATAAATAAGACATCAATTACGTTTATCTGCATTTAATATTTTAGAAAGTAGAAATTTTCAGCGTCTTATGTTGACGACGCCTTTATTCAACTCTGGTAACGTATAATGGATTCAGCCACCCAATGGGCACGCGATGTTACTTCAACGTTGAATTTCGATTGAATTAAGGTCGGTCGGTCGCCAACATATTATCAACCTTTGTTCAACGTTGTAAATGTTACGTTAATTCGACGAACGTTTTTTCAACGTTTGTTTTGGGAACATGAACGTTGTCAAGGTCTAAACCATTGGTTTATTACCGAAATGTAAACTAACGGAAACTAGACTGAACAAAAGTGGGCTCTGCGAAAGGTGGATGGTGTCATTTACTATAGTTTCACGAAGAGTATTGTTATTTCTAAAAAAGACTCATCTTCAACTGTTATTTAAAACAGACTGTAGATAACTTTTTTTTCACTGTTTTTTCTATATATATAAAAAAAAATTAAATTTATCACTCTCTAAAATAAAAGTGGGATGCACAGCGCTGATTATAAAAAGTAGATAGTGATAGTGGAAAAATTATATGGAAATCCATTGCCTGACAAAGACAACTGACAAAAAGAAACTCTGCTGTACAGAGGAAACGGCGGATCAGTCTTTGGAAGGCTTTCTTGCTGCAAGATTGTTTCCACTAAGACAAGAAGCCCAGAGTCAGACAAATTGATGTGGGAAGTGCTTAGGCGAATATGCGGTCAATAAAAGTAGCAAAAGGTGATGTCATTAAAGCAAGTACTGTCCTACTTTGGCAAAAGGAAGTATGTGACAAAATGAGCTTTTGGCATTTTTTAAAATATTTTGAGGAAGCGCGTCTTTGATACTAGTTATTAAATATTTGGCGCTCTGAAACTGCTAAAATGACTAACTGTACATTACATAAAACTTGAAGGCTAGCCTTTTCAACCATATTCCTGTTCTTCTCAAAATTACGGAAAACCTACTTGCTTCCTTTTGCCAAAGTACGGCAGAGTACAGAGTACAAATGTTCTGGCGAGAAAAAGATAGTTGCAGGCCACGCAAGGAGAAGAGCTTTCGAAAATGAAGGAGCTGAAGTGGTAATATTGCTAGACGCAGTCAATACTTTCGACAACAATAACAGACAAGCACTCTTGCCTGTCAAAGTGATTTGTCTCATATTTACGACCTATGTCTCCATTGTTATCGACTCCCAGCACCGAAAATTTCACGGTAAATTGTTAAGAAGGAACATTTGGGCAAAGCAAATGTAGATTTTGGTGGAACTGACAAACAAATTTCTAAAGATGGTGAATAACATCTTGGAGCTGTTATTGGAAATTGACTCAACCTCAGGCAGCGTATTCCTGTTATGTTGGCAGCTATCAACACCAGCTTTCCTTCTTCATGTGAACAATACCACAAATCGAAGAATACCAAAAGCCACTCGAATACATCCTGAGATACCAATTTATTCCACCATTACAGGTGGAAAAATGATCAATGATGTAGAACGACTTGGGGAACTATGTCTCAAATACGTCTGCAAAATCGCAATAATCGAACACGAAAATTCAAAGCAGTACTGTACAACAGCAAAGTGAAAATCTTGCAGTTGGTGGTAACGAAAACGGAAAAACAGTCGCAACGATCATAGGTGAAAGAAATCAGCCAAACAAAGAGAACCTAGAACGGATTATGATAAAAATGAGCGAAGAACAACGACGAGAAAGCGAGTTAAATTGCTTAGTTGGTTCGTCCAACTGATTGAAAAACCGCCTGATTAAAGATCTATGTGGGAGTAAAATTGATTTATCTCACGCATTATCGTATAAAAGCGGATGATTTGTCACTTTAAGACACAACGAGATGGTGAAACAACTTCAGCTATACTAAATGAAATATGCACCAACGTGCAGAACGAGCCAAGAATGATGGAACTGATCAGTGACAAAATGAACCACAGGACTGCAAACCAGAGAAGAGAAGCTCGCATAGATATCGCTGCAACCAGCTTCTGGACCCCAGACAAAAGAGCATTTTACGATATAAAGGTCTTTGACCTATACGCTCGGAGGTCAGGGGACTTGAACTGAGCAAATGCTTTAAACGGAACGATGATGACGACAATTCAGTATAACGAATCGACGACGTTAAAAATGGTACGTTTAGTCCGCTCGTCTTGTCAACCAATGGGGGAATGTGTCGAAAATACCGAACGTTTGTAACTGATATGATAGCTAAAAAAGCGAGACATACCGGTGCAACAAGCTACAAATTTTATACGATCAAAGATCTCTTTCAACTTGCTACTAGCAGTCTTGTTGTTTATTAGAGGCTTTCGGTTATTTTCATACTATCTATGGACGATATAGTGCCATCGAATGTACTGTCGAAAAAAAACACGAAATAATAGATTTTAGATTTAGTACAAGTTTCCGCGCTAAGTGCAAGGAAACTTTTTGATTTAGACTTGCGATCTTTTCTTGGCCGACTTTGTGAAAATTCATAAACCCAGGTAGAAGATAACATAAATGCAAATGGATATGAAGTCGCGCTGCCAATCCAATCAGCACAATACTTGCGGGGTTAAAGCAAACTTTTTCTTTCTTATAAATTCTTATTTCTTCTTATAACTTTGAAAATAGTGGTATATAATTTCGTTTGTTCCACATTGCTTTGAAAAAGTGAGATAGGGTTGAAGTTGAAGCTTTTTCAAAATTTAGTCCAAACTTGTTCAAGAGTGCTTTTCTTCTGATTCAATGACAAAATTCGACCGTCAAATAGACCTTTCCTGAATTTATTTTTATCATACTCCGCCTCCCAATTTCAGCTGCTCTAATCACTTCAACTCACCGGTATAGTTGTAAGTTTTGTCTTCTTTGGTCAATTCATCTAAGGCACACAAGACTGGGTCCTAGGACCTTTTGTTACTAATGCAATAGATAGATAGATACGATTTTATGTAAATTGCAGTAGGCAATTCGTTATTCATACTTAAAGGTCTTTACAAATCGCCTTTTATAAGTGTTCTGCAAAAAATGACGTAATGTTTGATTAAAACCTATGGGCATGCCCGATTTGCAAAAATTCTTCATTTAATATGTATGAACGAAGAAATTTGGGCAAATACCAAAGTTGGGTATTGAGACGGTTCACAACTCGGTTTTAATTAAGTTGATAGAATATATATCCTTACCACTCATTTAAGGCACATAACACGGTTTTAAGTAAATTAGTGTTGGAAATGCTCAACAAACATTTTCAAATACTTTAAGGTCCTCACAACTCGCCTCTTAAGTGTTATTGTAAAATGTGATGTAAATTTGATTAAAAGTAATGGACATGCCTGAAATGCCAAATGCTCCGTTAAATATGTACGAATGAAGAAATTTGGGCAAATATGAAATGGTGATGAGTGAAAACGACATTTTTGGTGATTCTATAACATTAATACGCGTATCTGTAAAACTTTTCCGTAAAATGTAGATATAGTCCTCATAACCCGTTTTGAAAACTAATGCTAAAGATGATCATTCAAACATTAGAAGATACTCGAACGAATGAATGAACGAATGATTTTGAAGAAAAAAATTACAACTGTCTTCATCTTCTGTATTAAATTTGAGTTCCAGCTGAAAAGTAAAACTTGCAGTTGTTTTCATGATAGCTGTCCCCTTAGTTGCGGGGACTCCCGTACAAACTTCATCAACGTTGCAGGGACACTTCGAGCTGTGGGGACATCAATCTGTGTCCCACAACTCAAATTCATATAACAAGCTTCTTACCCCCAGTAGAGCTTGTCCCAGTCTTCCAAAAATGCGGTCCCCAGAAGAAGTGTTTTTTGTGTTTTCAGCGAAAAGTGTGAAGTTACGGGGACCTGTGTTAAATTATACAGATTCAGTTGCGGGGACAAATTACACACACTTCCTTTGAAATTCGGCAATATAACAATATTGGTTTTGAACTACCACAACGAGCAATACTTAAGCTTCTCCAAACACCATGTTGTTTTTTTATATATAAAGTTCGTGGAAATATCAATAAAATTGTCTGTCCTTGGTTGCATTGTGATAAAAATGCAGACACTGCTCTCTTCTCACATTAAAAGAAAAGGCTCAAAAACGAATTCAACAAAATGTAACAAAATAGCAACAAAAACGAATTCAACAAAATGTAACAAAATAGTAACAAAAGCAAATTCAACAAAAATGTAACAAGAACGTTTTAGAATAAAATATAAAGACTACGTATAATTTCAGGACTCTTGAGTCCTTTTATGTTTTCTAGCTAACGAAACCTTACAATTTCGTACATAATCCTTAATATTAGACCATGTACGGTCTCTTAAACACTGCTTGTTTGAGATTAATTTTAAGCAATCATTTTTTCCTGGCAATGATGAACCAACGACGTGATGATGGAACTCTTTCAAGATCACTTCTGCTTGTTGTTTCGTCCACTTTCGTTTGGATGATTTCCGTGTTTCGCCTAACAAGGAAAGAATTCATCAATGAATGTTTCATTACAATTGTAATACAGGCAACTACTCCATGTATCACTACACTAGGCTAGTATTCGTTAATTTGTGTGCTTAGAACTGTAACGGAAACGTAAAATTTGCCGTAAAAACGTTAAATTTTACAGCGTTGTGCTTAATATATATAATTTAATCATTTACTTGCTTTGATTAGCTTATAAATGCTTTCTAATGCTAAATATTAAGCATGATTTTCCGACAGAAATTTTACAATGAAGTTAAGAATTTTCGCTCCTGTGCAATGATGTTTGATCGAATCGAATAGAATCTAATTCGGATGTCCTGAGAACTAGTTTCCAAGGGTTATTCCTGAAAATTAGATTTCTTGGGAATGTGGAATATCAATACTTCCAAAAAGATTGTCATTTAATTTCATACTTACTAGGAAAATCAGAATTTTGCTTTTCGTTATCAATCTCAGTTGCGCCATCATCGGGCGTATGGTTTTCAGGTTCGTCATCTGCTTCGTTATGTTGTTCCTGTTCGGATTCTGGAATAAGTGGTGGAAGTTCTGAAAGACAAAAATGATTAAATAGGCAAAAATCAATGTGTTATCAGATAAAATAAGAAAAATATTAACTTCCTGGAATAAATTACGAGATTAGAGAGAAACTGTTTATTCTAACAAGTTCAAAAATAAAAAACCAGAGAAACTATTAATATAACGTTCCCTATAGTACGTTTTATGTTGGTCTAAAAATATCAATATACCCTCAACTGAGATATCCGACAGCTTTTTCCCAGCCATCCCAGAGGCATTTCCTTCATCAATAGCCATGAGTAGTCTTGATACTTTTGATAGTTCAACAGTCGACTCTCTCAGCCTATAATATTCTCGATGCACGTCCAAATTATGACCAAGATGTTCTGCTAACCATCGCAAATCATTCTCACTCAGGTCTGCGATCTGACAGACTGTTGCACAATACTTCCGTAGTTCTGTTGACCTAATGCGCTCTTGGTGTTCTAATCCTTCCAAAGATTTTAGCACATTGTTCAACGAATCATTTCCCCGTAAAGGCCTCAAAGATCCCCTAGTTGGCGTTGCAAAAAAGTAAGCATTTTTTGGATTTACTCCAGCAGCACTTCTGTGAACAGCCAATGCATCCATAGCTTTAACAATGTCTGGCTCCATTAAAATCGGTACTTGCCTACCTCTCTTTCCATGAGTGTGAATGACATCAAGACTAAAAAAAAGCATCAAAATTTAAAATTTCTAACACATATAAGAGCACTATTTACTTGGGAATGGTCACTGTTTTCATATTGAGAGAATTTCATCTCATTCTATGTTTTATTGCCCTTCGATAATTACTAGATCAATGAGAATCTGAGAATGCTGCATGTTTTGCATGTTTCAAAACTTTTATCAAAATAACATGTGACAAAAATAATAAGAGTTCCATTTTTACCTGTCCATAAGTCTTTTTTCCAGAGGAGTAAGGGACTCCTTTATTTCTTGCATTTCATTGGCTCTATACTTTTCTTTGTTCATGTAGCGATTAAATAACAGATTAAAAACCTCATTGCCACGTCGGCGGTTAAAAATTGTCAGACGACTTCCAGCAAGCTCGGCCAGTTTCCGCCATGTCTCCAGATCAGGATTTGGACTGTAACTGTTCAGTTAATTTGGAGATTTGAGTCTTCATATAATCACGTACTTTCAAGAGGTCTTCAGTAATTGGAAGAAGCTGAACTTTGTTAAATCTGTTGGTATTCATATTTCTTAATGAAACATTAGAAATCTTTGTACTCCATTCTAACTTATAGATTTTGAGGAAATCCTTAGCGTTTGCTACACCATTCAGGTCCCTGGACTTCAACGCAATTCCATTTTTTAGTGATGCGCGTTTCTCTATTGCATAACCAATCAACAGTGGTAATGACGGAGAATCAAATGACGGCAGAATTTCACCTTCGTTGTTTTCCATTTTGAAACCTCCAAGGTCTTTTGTTGCTTCTATAACCGAATCAAAAAACTGTGGTTCTATTATGTCAGTTAATGATAACTCCTCTTTCTCCTGTTTTATTCTTACAGTGATTACTAAACGTGCCAGCACTCTCATTCGATTGGAGATAGTACCGTATTTCCTCCAATAAGCGCCGCCCTCTATTAAGCGCCGCCCTCTAATAAGCGCCGCACCTAAAATTTGAATTTCGAAATTAGCGCCGCCCTCTAATAAGCGCCGCCCTCTAATAAGCGCCGCACCTAAAATCACGAAAATTAAATAAGCGCCGCGGTTAGCTTGGGATTCCTTTGAATGCCACATGATGCAACCAATCAAACAACGTTTGAAAAGTTTCAATGTTGATTCGGTTATCGTCCCCGGTGGTTGTACTCCGTACATCCAAGCCCCCGATGTTTCGTGGAATAAGCCATTCAAAGCTCATGTTACCGAAGCTTACGATACCTGGCTCAGTGAAGGGATCCACGAATATACGAACGCAGGTAATATGAAGTCACCTCCGCGAAGGAAAGTAGTCGAGTGGATCTTAGAGGGTTGGAAAAAGTTGTCAAGTGAACTCATCGTGAAGTCTTTTAAGACATGCGGTTTGAGCCTGCCAATCGATGGTAGTGAAGATGATAAGATTCATTGTTTTAAAAAGGAGGGAGCTTGTCCTGATGGAGCATCACGGTTAAGAGAATCCCTGAATATCTTGCAAGAGGAAGAGAGTCAAATAAATCCATTTAAGAATATAACAGATTCGGATGTTGAGGATGCATGCGAGCCGTTTCATTTGATTGACTCTGACCAGGAAAGCGACGAAGAAATTGATGTCTAAACTTATATTATTCTTAAACTTTGTTATATTTGATAGAAGAAGAACAGAAAACATCACGATGCATATCCGTTAATTCTTTCTCGTACGTTACTTACCCCGATAGAACCCCAAATTTTATAGCAAGAACTCTTTTTCTAAGGATATCACCCAACCAACCGATCAAATTCAAAGAATAGGCAAAAACTTCAGAAACTTGAAAATTGAAATTTCGAAATAAGCGCCGCCCTCTAATAAGCGCCGCCCTCTAATAAGCGCCGCACCTAAAATCACGAAAATTAAATAAGCGCCGCGGCGCTTATTAGAGGAAATACGGTATGCAATTTCTTGAATCCTGATGCTGCATTCATTAAAAAAGATCCATAAGTTGTAATAAGGTTATCTTTTGTAAGACATTCAAAAATTTCATCTTTTTTCATTTTATCTAAAACTAACGTTACTAGCTCTTTTGATGCACCAACATCATACTTATTTGGATATAGTAACATTGTACACTGATCCACAATGTTATTATTCAAATCACCTTTCCCAACACAAGTTTTAAGATGGCGCCACATCTCCTGTCGAGTTACAAAAACAAGACAACGAGCACAAGGAATGTAATCTTTATAAGATATTATATCTGCGGAGTTGGGTCTTCTCCAAACTATAAGTTCTCCTCCAAACTTTAAAACTTGCACATTGTGGTAGAAATCACCTTTGAAACGCAAGAGGTCTAGCATATTTTGTTTCTCTTTAAGCGGCAAAGATTTCAAGTCTTCCACATCTTTTTCTCCTGCATGGCGTTTCTGTAGGTGCCTTCCAATCTTTGCGAAAGGTTTGCCACAGAAGTAGCAAAAATGATGGCGGTCGTATATTCGTTTTCTATCGTCATCTTTAGATACACGGGGGATTGTGATAACTTAAAAGGAAGCAAATAGATTGTTCCAAAGTTGCACGGGAAAAAAAAGGATCTGAAAAAAATGTCTGGATTTGATATAACCGGTTATATTTTTCCTTTACTTAAAAGAAAGCTGAAGAGAGGACAGGCTAACAGTACAACAACCCCATCCAATCAAAATTACCTTTTGAATCATCTTCATCGACCATGTTATTGGACTTGTCCATTTCATCATCAAAGCAGAATGTGTTAGCAATGACATGATCAACCTTTCTAGCAATCTCAATTTTCCGGGAAACTGTTCTGTTCATGGTTTTGCTTCTAACTACTTTTTCCTTTTGAATTTTCCTTTTCTTGGGAGATGATTCATACTCTGTGCTTTCAGTATCGCATGAATTGCACTCATCAAAGTTGGGATCATCGTCCGAATCATCAACAGATTCAACCGCCGACTGTAAAAGTAATGATTGTGTAATTTACTGTGCTTTGTTGGGAAATGAGATCTTTGCATTTCAGAAAGAAAGTTACTATTTTTCAAACCAAAATTATCAATAATTTTTCCTAATCACTGGCGGTAATGTTTTAGCTAATACAATTAATATACAGTAGCTAGAACCCCGTTAACTCGGACCCTCTAGGGGGACAGAAAATTGGTCCGAGTTAGCGAATGTCCGAGATATCCAAAGTCTCGATAACTCGGACTTAGTTGAAAAGTACGACTTATCAGAATTTTTTTTTTTTTAAAGATTTTTGTTGAAAATTGAAAAGAGTTGTCTATCTTAAGGCTTTCTGTATGCGTGTGCTAAAAATGAACGAGGTACTAATTTATCACTCTCTTCCTTCATCAGCTCACGATGATTAAATATTATACAACAGATTATTGTGTCGGGCACTAATGAGCCACTGGTAACACGCCTTGTCGATGTCAACTGATTTTGCATCCCTCATCCTTTGTTTTGTTCAACAATCGTACGTGACTGTATTTTACGTTTCACCGCTTAGTGACGCCATGTTAACTCATCCATGAATGAATACGCTTAACAAACCACGCGCAAAACAAAATTTGCAAGAATTCCAAGTCCAATTCGAATCATTCGCTAATGGTTTTCTATAAAGTCCGAGTTACACTAGTTTTTTTGCTGAAGGGACCAAAAATAACGGTACGACTTAGCGAATGTCCGAGTTATCCGGGGTACGACTCAAGTGGAGTAATTTGGCCTAATTAGGGTCGTTAAATTCAAGGGGACAAGAAATCCGTACGACTAAGCGAATGTCTGAGTTACCCAGGGTCCGAGTTAACGGGATTCTACGGTATGCTAATGTATAATCACTGCTCTGATTAACCGAATCTAACAAACTGATTTTAGGCACATCAGTAATAAGAATTCCCAAAACGGCTTCATGGTCATTATCAAAATAATAATCGAAACAGAAAATTTAGAAATAATCGAATTGAATATATTTATATTGTTTGTCAGTCTAGTATTCATAATATATAATTAGAGTTTATCATGTCATAGACCGGTTGTTTTTGTTTGCGACGTTTCGACAGTTACTACTGTCATCATCGGGCGTTTGTAAATGAATGATGTAAAGTTTATATATGTTTTCAGTAGGATCGAAATTAGGATCGAAATTATTTCGGACCTGGAAGGAAGCAATGTCAATATTTCGGACCTGGAAGGAAGCAATGTCAATAATTTGTTTTGCGTAGAGCTGGAAACCATATCGCAGGAACATTATACGATGTACTATTAATACTGGAATTGTTTTTGACACTGTATATAGTCTCTTTGAATTTTCGAGCAGTCCATCCTTTTTCCTTGTCAAGGATCTTTCTATTCTCCCAATCAAACTTGTGGTCATTAGTCCAACAGTGGTCAGCAATTTCGTTTTTGGTTACATCGCCATTCCGTACGGCTCGCATATGTTCTTTGATGCGTTGCTCAAATGTTCTTTTTGTTTCTCCTATATAAACTGATTCACAATCACTACATGGAATTTGGTATATCACGTTATTTGTGTCGTTCATTGAGATCTTGTCTTTCGGATGAGATAATATGTTACGAATTTACCAATTGTGTCAGTAAAAACAGACATAAGGTGTAAAGTCACAGAGCTAAAAAAGAATTCCAGAATTCCAGAAATATTGATAATTCAATTCCAACCGACAAATTTTCGTATAATCTTTTAACACAAAGGTATATTTTAGTTATTGTTAACAATGTTGACTTATTATCTTATTAAGGTAAAGAAATAGTGTTAATGCAATAGAACAAATATATATTATAACTATGTTTTCCTGAATGCAAGCTCCAAAGCCAGAATCATTGATTGGTTGAGTTTTATCAAAGTTGCTCTTTAAATGAACAAGGCAAATGCAAACTCCTTCAACCTATTTTAAATTACTTACTTTAAAGTCTCTATTACTGTGCAAATGATAGTAAAGATCAATTTAAAAAGACTAAAACTTTCCAAACCATAAATCACATTAAAACAGCATAAAACGTCATTTCAGATAAACTGAACATGGTATGTATACCACGGTCCACAGGCTGGGTGTAAAAAGGGTTGTAGGAAGCTTCATTTCACTGAAACTGGGAAAAATGCCTAGCCCACAAGGTGTGTATCTCACGGTCCACAACTTGGGTGTTAAAAGGGTTTTAGGAAACTTCATTTCACTGAAACTGGGAAAAATGCATCGCCCACAAGGTGTGTATCTCACGGTCCACAACTTGCGTGTTAAAAGGGTTTTAGGAAACTTCATTTCACTGAAACTGGGAAAAATGCATCGCCCACAAGGTGTGTATCTCACGGTCCACCACTCGGATTAAAAAAATTATGAAACATCCTTTCATGGGTACAAAAGTAAATGTATCAAAAGAAAAGAAATGATTATTTTCCGTAGATATTTTAGAGTGAATGACATTTGACATTTGTTTACTCACATACAATTAAACAAAACTATACATACCATCTTTCAAAGCTTGTTAAAGCAATGTTAAACTATTCATTTTTCCAGTGTGTAAAAAATTCTCCATGTCGTTTGGTTCATCTATCACAATTGTTAAAGAACAAATGAAAACAATTCAAAAAATACATCAAACTTCAAGGTCAAGAAAACTTAATTCATTTTTGCTAGGCTTACATTTTTGACAAACCAAGCAGCACAATAAAATTACACCAAAAATGGTGCTTGAAACTATTACTATCAGTATTCATGAATATCTAAACAGGATGAGGGTGTCAGTTTCCCTGATAACTTGCTTTGTTTACTTCATATCTCTTTTTTATTAAGTCTAAATTCATCAAAAGATTTGTGAAAATGTAATTTAACTTGACAGTGTACCTGTACAAAATGCAGAAGCATTCCAGTTTCAATGTTATCTAACAGAACACTTGCTGTTTCTGTCATTTATTATTATTTGTCTAAACTGTTAACTAAAACTGCGCTCTGCACACAACTTCTGACCAAATTTGTACTCCAAAAAAGAAAACCTGATGTGATCTATTCTCAATTATATACTAACTGTAACATTTTACCATGGGTAAAGACAAGGGAAGCTGAAAAAGCACAATCAAAACCTATGATTTTATTGTAAGAAATAGTAAAAAGAATGCATACCCTTTTTGCATGGAGAGAATTTAGGTATAGTCTGTTCAACACGGTCATGTGAAAACACGGCTGAATGCTCCGGTGCGCTTTAAAAGTTTAATTACCCTCATTATGAATAAATTTTTACTTTAAAGATAAAATGCATAAGTTTTCAGGAGGTTTATGAAATTCAATGATTTTCTCAAGAGCTGGAAAGTTCTTATTGCAATCAAATTTACAAAAAACAAATAAAGAAATATTCAAGAATTTTAAAAACGTTTGAATATAGTTAAAAATGAACCCCTATCTAAGTTCGTACTTTGCTAGCACATTTTTACTTCTATATTTTTACTACTGAGAAAGCCTATTAGACTGAAGCTAACGATTTGCACATGACCGTGTTGAACAGACTATAAGTTTTGGTTGAATTTAATTTACACAAAATTTAGTATATATAAATGTTTGATACACTTTTTTCTTTCATAAAAAACAACACATTCAATAAATTTAAAAATTGCACAAAGCTTTTCATAATACAAGATGACTTGGTGAATAAAAGGGATTTATTGCAGATCACTCCCGAAGTGGCTCTTCTGTTCTGGAAGTATGATTAATTAACAGAATTATATAATTGTTCTTTTAAAATTGCAGATCTATAGAACGGGTCAGTAGTTACCGGAGTGAACTGCAGTAAAGCCAATGAAAGTTTAAAATGGAAAGTTAGTACATATTAAAAAGCTTTGAAGATTATCTAACAGAAAATTAAACAATCCACCATGTATATTTTGTTCTGGCTCTTTGTGTACATAATATATTCAGGGTGAAGCTGAAATCTCAAAAATGAAGATTTTAAATATAAGAAGAAGTCTTAAATGATTTCGACTATTATTATGACTCGACTCTACTTTCGAATTACAACATTTTGACTGAGAATCAGACAAAGCCATTTTCAAAAACAAGAAGGGTTGAATTTGAAAGTTCCAAGCATTTTGCATAAAGAACACTGGTTCATGTTTGCATAAAAATCTGTTGAAAGTATTTTCTATTTTCAAAAATCTATGTTTCCGTCAATCAACATAACAGCAGACATATTTCCAAGCATTTTACTACTACCGTATAACAGTAGCAGAAACTCAATCCTTGAGTTTAGGGTATATTCAAAAGAAGACAACTATATCTAAGCAGTTTTTGTAAAGCAAGGAATACTTTAAAACCATCTGGGTTTTTTTTTTCACTGCCCAAACCTAGACCAATTTTGCAGTTCGGTACATCCAAAATAGCAGGTGGACATCTGTGAGAGAGTGCTACGCTTTCATCATTGGTTCATAAAAATTATATCTTAATAGTCATTGGATTAAAACTTTCATTGGAGTTAAAAATCTCAAATTTTACATAAGTATTTTTACTATGCCTATGAAAGAGTGTTAAAAGACATCTGACATTAAACTTTCATGATTCTCTTGGAAATGTAACTGAATGAATTCCAAATTTTTAATTTTTGCACATCATATCTTTCTTTTTTACCATGATATGATTTCAATTACAAGATACTCAAGGGAAACAAACACTCAGCAAACAAAGAAGTTTTCCATTGTTCTTCCAAGTTCTACAACGATGCGTTGAGAAAAAGTGGTTACAATAAAAAGATAGTGTTCAATAATAAAAAGATAGCATTCAACGACACCCCAAGTCTACCAATCGATCAAGACAGCGCAAAGTGATCTGGTTCAATCCACCATACAGCTTGAATGTCAAAACGTGGCCTGAAAATTTCTGAAAATTATCGACAAAAACTTCCCAAAGAAACATCCGTTCCACAAACTGTTTAATAGAAATAACCTGAAAGTAAGCTACAGTACCTTGCCAAACGTCTCAAATATCATCTCCTCGCACAACAAATAAGTCTTATCCGACACAATACACATTGACAACACTTGTAACTGCCGAAATAAAGAGCTTTGTCCGCTGAATGGAAAATGCCGCGAAAAACAAGTCATCTACCAGTGCCATGTCAAGTCATCTGACAACGGTCAAGGTGTCTATTACATTGGGCTGACAGAAAACACATAAAGAGAGATGGTATCAGCATAAATCAAGCTTTAAATACGAACACAAATCAAACTCAACAGAACTAGCAAAGTATGTGTGGGACTTGCAGAAAAAGGACATAACGCCCATCCTATCTTGGAAGATAATTGATCGGGCACACCTATATGTGAATGGCGGCAAAATGTGCAACTTGCGTCTCACAGAGAAGTTCTACATCATTACATCAGCTGGTCTCAACGTGTCGTCATGTAAATAAATACCTTTTAAAGAATTACAAAGCAAAACCACCGAAGCTCCCTTAATTAGCTTTTAATTATTTTTTTCGATTTTAACAGAATATATAGACTTTTTTACTTTATCCATTGTCATTACATCCTCCTACGTCTCCTTCAACTTCCAATCCAGGTTTACCTATGGATGATCCATTTTTTGTAATGTTTTACAGTTGAATCCTGTTAAGTTGGACTTTCCACTAGTAAAATCAGTCCGACTAAGTGAAAGTCTGATTTTCATTTAACATAAACAAAAACAAAATTTAAGCAAATTCGCGAAATGTATTTTTTTTATAAAAGTGCATGAAGTTTGATCTTGTGCAAAATCAGGGTGCGTGAAGAAAAGATGCGCAATAATTAAGTAAATTAAGGTACTATTTGATTAGGACTAATACTATAATTTTCTGCGAAGTGGTCCTCATACAGTAGATATGAGGTCTATTCACATAGTTGGGATGGTCCATTCTCTCAAGGCTAAAATACATGATCAGTTTCAACTTTCCGTTTAGACCTGACGAATGACTCATAGGTCCACAAAAACAGATGCTTTGCTACGTCAAAATTTTGACCTTTCGTTTTTTTTTAAAAAAAGATCTATTCATCTTCTTCCATTTATATATATATATATTATATATATATATAGGTTTTTTTCTTTGTATTTTCCAGGCACTATTGTTTTAAAATAGATGCCATTCACTCACTTTATGATGAGTTTCACTAAAAAAAACCAACAATAAATGGATTTTGAGAGCATTGAGTGGATGAAATCTTTTCTTGTTGCCCACCATGATTAAAAAGATTTTTTTAAACAAAAATTATACTTTTAAAACTTTTAAACTGATATAAACTGACGCATATAATTTCAAAGGTTTTGACCTATGAGTCATCTGTCACCTATAAGTCATCCGTCAGGTTAAACAGAAGGTTTAAACGGATCGTGTATTTCAACCTTCACTCTCTCTCTCTCTTCAACGTATCAACATCAAAGTTACCATAAATTTTGTTTTCATTTTCTTCCAACCAAAGTAAATTTTTAAACTTGCATATTCTTTATCCATTAATAAAATAATAGTCTTATAAAATTCATGTATAAATATACAAGTTCTAATTAACTGAATAAGTATTATAACTATTTCATCGTGATTTTCATGGAAGAAGAGTTGATAAGTTTTGTAAAAGATGCATAATATTTTTTACTTTAGCACAAACCTTTTTGTAATGCAAGATTATCGTGCAAAAACTTTAGGACAGAATATACGCTGAAAATAGCTTAATACGCACAAAATTATTTTTCCAAAACGAGACTTATTTTCTTTTGTAATAACCAGTAAATTAATACAAGCAAAATATATTGATATCAAATGCGCGAAATTAAATCCCTTTTATCATGGGACAGGTCACTTTTCCAAAAGAGTAAAGACCTTGCGAGTGAATACCACAATGTCACATAACCCCACCCCACCCCACCCCCAACAAGGACCCCTCCCCAAAATTTCCCAATTACTAACCAAAAACCTAGATTTTTTTTCAATCCTGGCCAACGTCCTGACCGTCCTTATATCATACCACTTGAAATCACATTGATGCAAAAGTTTGAAAGGTGAGAAAGACATGACCCTAACCGTATTACTGAACAAGACAAATTTTACACCATCACCATGCTATTAGTTATGTTAACTTGTACAAAACATTTTGTTATGACAAACAAGGGGTCAGTGCGTTATAACAATAATTGGTAATGACTAACTATAAAAACATCTGAATGATAACATTCACATAATATATATTTCCTTAACTGAAGTGTCTGTTCCAAATATTAGTGAAATTGTTACCTATATCATCGCCAATGTACTTCTTTATCAGGTGCATCGGGTCACATACACTCAAGAAGAGCAGTAGTGTATGGCAATATAATATCTGGTGGTATCGTCACGACGAAGTCCTTTGCCTTTTCCTTTGACACAAGAAAATTCCAATAAACATCTGCTGCACAATGTGCAGGCCCACACTGCGTGTATGGTTTTTGGCGGTAAAAAATGCAAACGGGTGGCAATTCAATGGCAATAACAGTTAATGTTTGACTCAAATCTCTTTCCCCCAACAAGTACAGTTACCCCCGTGGCAAAAACAACGCATTTCTCGCCTAAATAGATAGATTCAAGGCCCACAACAAGTGTTTTTTATCTTTAACGTCTTTTAGAAGACCATCTTCAACTCCATTAGGGATTAAAATGAGAAACAAAACATGCCCCCATAGCGCTGAAATGACTATGTTTACATGGCCCACAACACGGTGCTACCATCTACGAAGGCTCCCGCAACATGTGTTTTCACTTTATGGACGCCTAAATAGATAGATTCAAGGCCCACAACAAGGGTTTTTTATCTTTAACGTCTTTTAGAAGACCATCTTCAACTCCATTAGGGATTAAAATGAGAAACAAAACATGCCCCCATAGCGCTGAAATGACTATGTTTACTATGTGTGTGTGTGTGTGTGTGTGTGTGTGTGTGTGTGTGTGTGTGTGTGTGTGTGTGTGTGTCACCTATACGTACTATACGTACTAAAGCAAATACCACCTATACGTACTAAAGCAAATAAAAAATATTGTTTGCGGAAGTCTATCAGCGCTTCTAGGCTCGACAAATGGTAAGTTCGTTTGCAAGGCTTTCTAATGGAATAGTCAATCGAATCTGGAAAAGACAAACGAGAACCCTAAAATTTGTACAAATTGGATGGTGATTTATGAAAACGAATTCGTCGGTAAATGGTGCCAAATACATATCCACTCAGGTAAGTAATTATGGATTTTTCTTTTTCCGATAACTTTTCAATATCCTTGCAGGTAAAATCAAGGGTGTGCTCCTGAAAACTTCCACTGGAAAGATGAACCAAAACATGATTTGCAATTTCCATGCCCAGGACCACAGAACATTTTCTACTGAGCCCTGGAAACAAATGGTCAGCCCATCGGAAACACATTTGTAAAACTTTGGGTAAAACTTCTCAGCATCCCCATCAAATGATGAAATAGAATCTTTTATGTAAGTATATGTTTGGTTTACCTTATCCAAGGACCCAACAACGTAACTTTGCAATTCCCCTAACATACTGTCAGGATACAACCCATCTTCAACAAGATTACCAATACTTTTTTCTGATGCACAACTTCCTCTTAGCCAATATTTGTTAAAACCTGCAATATCAGTGTGTCTTTTACAAGGTGGCTTCAGAGTCCTGTTGGTGGTAACACTCATTGCCAAGCTGACCAAATAACTAGTAAAGTATTAAAATATGCAAACTTTTGCGGTGCGGACGTTTCACCTACATGGAATGTTCCAGATTATGTCCTAAACTATTGCATTGAATCTGTTACGATGATTTCTGACTTTGTTGATTACTTACGGACTACATGGAAGGTTGGTCATTCTGGCATTATTTGCTACATGAACGCAATATCACATCTTTTAGACTATCGAAGAAGTAATGTCATTAAAGCAGATAGTATATCAGTATTTGTTGCATCTGAAATTTATCTACATCATGTGAAGAAAGTGCATAGCCAAAAAGATGATAATTGAATGGAATACAGTTAAGTATGGAATATCTTTCGAGCATTAACTGCTGGGGAACATTTTCTGATTTACAAAAATGTTGTCCCATTTCAAGGTGAGACGTTTTCTCAAATTGTTATAAATGCTAGCCTGCGCAGGATTTGTATTTTTGCACATCATTTGTCATAACTGTGTTGTTGCCAATGGTACCGGCAAGTAGACCAATGACATATCAATACCTAACTGTTCAAATGGTACGGGAAATTGATAGTGAAAGTGGTTCAAAACAAACTACAAATATGGATTTGACAGTCTGATCATTTCAAAAAGACTGAATCCAGTATGTGAATATCTTTTGATTTCAAAGGACGCTAGCCAACTCAAGGAATTTAGCGATATATTTGGAAGAATTGTTTTTCAAGCAATTGAAAAATACATTAACCCGAGTCTAAACTTACTAAACCGCAACAAAATGCCTTATCACGTGATCAGAAGCAAACATCACACCAATGGAAGTTTGCAACAAAAACGATCTACAATCGTGCGACAGTAATCAAGTAAATGGCAGTCACCATTTTACTGTTTCTCCATTGAAGGAAAAAAGCAGTCAATTGAAATTTGGCATCACCCATCACGAAAATAGGCGCTATATGTCAAAAAACTATATGTTATATGTCTGAAACGAATTCTGAGAGAGTGGCCAAACGACAGAGCAAGGTTTCGTTCTTGTCTACAGGAGATTCATTTTTGTCTTATGGTATCAAGAAATATGGGGGTAGAAAATGGACAGCGATTTTGAGAGATACAGTTTTCATCGGTCAAGAAAAACAGGTACACTGATGATAAGAGCAAAGAAGTTAAACCCGGTTTAATTCGGCATTTTCATATTACTTGATGGCATACATTTATAACTTTATGTGTCGTCTTTGGACAATTTAAGGAATCACAGTTACTCAATATAAATAAAGATACAGATACAGATAAAGATACAGCTCAAGACTGCTCACAAGGAAGTGTTTGGTGTTTTCATAAATCTCCAAGTTATCCTTGTATTTTTGTTTGTGTGGAAGTTTTTATTTAAAGTCATGTTATACAATAGGCATAAGTAAATTCTCATTATTTAGTGTCTCATGTAGTTGTTACTTTCTGTTTTGCTTTTTGTTAAGGTCACATAGGTGATCATGACCAGAGGCAGATCTAAGGTCAGGGAAAATTGTGGAAGAGGATAGCTTCATGATATTACTATTTGCAATTTTAGTGTTAGTTAGATTACCTGTCCGTTTTTCTTTTCAACTCAAAATATAACTTAACTCCTCTTTTAAAATGTTCCTAAGCTGCAGATCCCCTCTGCTGACTGTCATTCTGATGAAAGAAATATTTTTAATAGCATTAACAGAAGATTTCTGTGTTTATTAATATTTTCTTCTTTACTTTTTAGGTTATCAATTCATATTGATATATACATATATATTCATACATTTATATTCATACATTTGTATCATGATGGGAAACCCTAGCCGTACACATCAAATTGGTCACTTCAAAAATGAGATTAACTTGAGGTCTTTCTGTTTGGAAACCATAAAATCATGACCAGTAATCATGATTAGTAATCATCGATATGAAGCTGTTGCCAAGCAAGAAAAGAACAGATACGGAACATTTTGTTACTGTTAGATTTTTTTATCTTTGCTTTCCATTGATTTCCTTTTTGAACACTCCCATGCTTTTAGTATTACCCAAGAAACTATATTCTTAATTGTTAAGAATTACAGAAATGTGTTGTTGAAATTGGGAAAGCCAGTAAGATTACTTTCATACTAAAGAGGGGTTTATCGATTTGTGATAATAGATAGTCAGAGTGATTTTTCCTTGTTTTCACGATGTAATTTATTATTGAAATCAAAATCGGTTCAATTAAACGAATTGTGGAAACGCCTCTTCAAGTGCATCATTTTCACAGTATTAGTAAATACCATATTCACAGAAGGTTTTTCTTTAGGTTGACAAAATCATTTTGAAGTAAAACTTCCCTGCAAGTCTTAGCATAGTCTTAGAAAGCAAGTGTTTTAATAATGATGTCGAAAAACGCCTTACAGTCGCGAATGTTCTGGAATAAGTAACTTGGACACGACACTGACCTGCGTCCCCCATCTCCAGCAATAATTTGTAAGGAAATCGAGTTATTCTGATCAAAAATGGGGAAATCGGACTTCTGATTGTATTTTAAAAATTCTGCGTCTGCCCCTGCAATGATAACAAATTGGGTTGTGAGGTTATTTGCAACTTCATAGATTATGAAATACCTCTTCCTTTAATACTAGACTTGCTTTAATACTAGACTTTAATACTAGACTTGCTTTAATAATAGACTTTAATACTAGACTTGCTTTAATAATAGACTTGTATTCTTCAAGCCCATTTGACTGTGTGCAAAGCACATTCTGGCCAATGAAATGCCACCCAAAATGATAATCCAGAAAAGTTTTAAACCTGTTCTTCATCACTCGACTCTTCATTGTCAGAATAATCCTTCTTACGTTTGCTCGGTTGTTTCTGTTTCTTTGCCAAGAGAAAAACAGGAGAAAAAGCAAGCAACGTGATTGCAATCAATTCTAATTAATGAATAATATAATTAGAAATATTAAAGAATACATTTTTATTATCTTCATTGCACTAAACTGTGTCTGTGCATCTAATATTGTCAACAAATGTTGAACGTCATTCTCCTTCTCTCCTTCTAAGTTCAAAATAATAATAATAATAATAATTAAAAATAAATTCTGGTCCTTATAATTCAAAAGTAATTAACACTTCTGATTGATCGAACTCAAAATAAGTGATACCCTGGGTAGTTCGGTATGCTTTAAAATATGGCTATAGCAAAGCATCATGAATTATTGTCGTACACAGTTAAATCTCCTAATAGATATATCGGTCTTTATTAGCATTTTAGGCTGTCTGATACTCGTGCTCGAACGAGCGCACGAAATTATAGGAAACGAGGGGCCGCACAAGGGAAAAATATTTCGGCTGTGCTTTGATGATTTTAAGAGCGAAAGGAATTTTGCTTAGCTTCATAAGGTTGAAGTAATCATGTTTACTTTATCAAAACAGCATATTAATCACATAGCAAAAAAGATACTGTCGGTGTTTATCATAGGAATTCCCGAGTTTCTGTTTAAACACCGTGTTATGGTGTAGTTACCATATTCCGCCTATCTGTCTCAAAGGAGTCGAGTATGTTCGAGATAGCGAGAGGCTTCCTCAGTCAGACAGATTTTTGTTCGCAATAACGGACGATGTTGATACGCAATTTATTTATACGCAATAAAAATTTAGTCACTTTTCCACGACAATAAGCCCACAATAAAAAATGAAGTACTAGTCGGGGAAGAAGAAATCGTCGAAAAGTCGAAAAGATACCACTCCCTTTTTTGTTTTCCCGATAAAATACTGACCAGTTATGGGAAATGCGTTACAGTCAGCTAACTTTCAATTACGTGGTGGCTGAATGGTTAAAGCTGACATGCAATATCAGTGGATAAAATTGATGTAGGTGTCGAAAGATAACGATCAATTCTCGGAGGTGTTGTTTCCATCTCATCTCCGTGATGTTTCGTCATCATCAATCACTGGTAATGATTTTCAAAAATAGTTTTTAGAGATGGATGCAGAAGTTGCTGCATTGATATAGTAAATATTATATTATCGCTTCAACGTGGCGTTTTGCTTTCCCACATGGTTGTTCAAAACATGAAACAAGAACAATAAATAACAGGAAATTGCTTTCTAGTTGAGCAACTATACTTTCCATCTGTTATCACTTAAAATAATTTGATTTACAGTGACGGATCTAGAGGTATGTCAAAATTTGTGGAGTAGGATGTTAGCTATTAATGTATATAAGAAAAACGTTGATAATACGGACCGAAAACAGAAATTATGTGCTCATCCAGAATTTTCGACATACCCCTGAACCCGTCGCAAATTTACTACAAAAAAAAAAATAAGAATCTGCGCACCTTGAAATGACACGAAATAGTGAAAATGCCGTTAAAAATATGGAAGCATATTTATTTAATTATGTTCAGTTTCACAATGTTAATTCTTCTACGGGTATTTGAACCACAACATCTTAATTGTTGATCAACACCGTTGATGACATTACACTTACTTTACGTACATACTTTAAGTTTTTGAAAAGCATAAATTATAGGTAAAACTAATTTTTTTTGAAAAGTTTAACATCATTCTGTATCTAAATACAGCCATATGCCCAAATTTTGGTCAATATAAGAATTGTTTTAATGTTAGGAGAATTTGGTAATTGATCAAAAATTAGAAAATGTTGAAGCTTTTCTGAGAAATATTTCTTCGGACATCTGGTTACCTGATTGAAATATGATCTCTCACACAAAAATCTGTAAATTATTTAAAAGTTCAACTGGTAATCACAAATGTTCAATTCGTTACGAAATGAAGTTGATTGAGTACATTCCAAACAGGAAAACAAAAGGCTATTTTTTAAAATAATACCCATGGTTGACAAAACGCCCACTCCCGAAAAAGGGTTTGGTCACAAAAGGTCAGCAAATTTGGTTAAAGCGTTAAAAAGTTATTAAGATTCAAAAATGCCGCGCGCGGCCCCCTCCCTCCCCTCCCCCTATACATAGGGTTAAATCATATTCAAAATCCAGATTGATTTCATAACAAAGATATTGTTATGAAATCAATCTGGATACTTGTGTAAACAAATGTCTTTAGATTGTAATAATTACTTAATGTTGATAAGCTTGTTTCTTGTTTCGAATCAAATATCATAAATGAACTTACGTAAGATTGTATGAATTTGAAGCACAAAAAGCAGGAAAGGACGAAAGAAAAAATCACGAAATAACTTTAGGCGTTTTGGTTTCTTTCATGCGGTGCGTTGTATCCGCGTATTTAGATATTGAGTGACGCACATAATGGCAGTGATTTTAAAGACGGAAGATTAAAGTTTTTAACATCACTGTAGCTTCCAATTTGAGCTTTCTATTTAATGAGAATAAGAGAAAGATGATGAATGACGCATAATGACACGATCCGTTACAGTGTTTAATCATTAGGTGTGTTAGCGTTACCACGTCATTGTGGTATCAATCAAAGACATTAACAATATTAACATCACAACTGCGATTATTAGTAACTAATTTGTAACATGACGATGTCCATTCAGAAGGAGATCCATGATCAAATTATACGGGGAAGAAGAAGTCTTCGTCCCAGCCATCTTCAAGTTTTGCGTTATGCAAGACACTCCTTTTACAAAAATGTTTCTTCCTTCCCGAATGGTTACCCCATTTCCCCACAGGAAGTTGATAACCGGATCTACAATGTCCGTTTCAAATTAACCCAAATTAACACTTAACTTAATTATTTGATTTGATGAAAGTTAGAATGCTTGAATGTTTTGAATAAACAAAAAATCCACGAACGGCTGCAGAAAAAGAAATGATAGCTAAGAGAAACGTATACAAAGAAGTGACTTCAATAAGACACTGAGTTTTTCAATAAAACATTCAATCTTTAGATTAATTCGCTACAGATAACAAGCCCGCAAAAAATGTTAAGTGATGCTCGTTTAATGCCTCATTGAAATAAGACCCCCGGATTTCCCAAGTGTTTCAGGGTGTAAAGTCAATTACGAATAAGAACGTGCTTGATTTAGTATTTAAAAGGAAATTTTAATAGAATAACCATTCATTTATGCTGTTATTTTAGTTAAACGAACAGTTATCAAACTACAGACAGACAACAATACAATACAATAAATGCAATAAATACAAGGTAAGTGGTAAGTGGCTCGTTTCCATTATTTTTCCATCAATTAACAAGTGAGAAGGTCTGGGTGAGACTGAGACTGATGTGAGGCATTTCCAATATATAAAGTAACTACATTAACATAGGAACGGATGTGCTGAGTTTCGTCTTGATTTTGAGGCAGTATTATTGCGAAAGGGATAGTATTTATAGAAAGTGTATGTGAATACATCAACGTAAGTTAGCCTTATGTCTAAGAGGAATTCTGTTTCCTTACACACAACGTTTTTGTACATTTGTATGGATTCATAATGATTCTTTAAATCCGCTGGAAGTTTGACACTTGGCACATGATGAAAATATGATGAAAATATTTTGAAACACAGTTTTCATTTTTATAATTTTTGTTTTTTGTTTCTTTCTTTTGTCCAGTTTTTGTTTCTCATTGACTTTTTTACAACTAATACTTCTCAAATATTTTCTCCCAATATCCTGCTTCCAAATATGCAACTTTTAAACAATTTTAATTGCGTTTGTCATTAAGAAATAAAGGAATCATAAAAATGCCTTTTCGTCATTATTCAGCGTTTTGTGAAAATACATACAAAAACTGCGTCACCATGAACAATTTTTTTTGTTTCAAAAACTAATCAACTTTCGATCAATGGTTTCGAATGTAAACCATGATAGACATGTAAGCATGTCAGAAACACAAAACAAAAATATTGAAAAAGGGGAAGCTGTGAAGATAAACATTTAAAAACCCATGAAAAGCTAATGGCTGCAAAACGTTTGTTTGAATGAATATAAGAGGGTTGTAGATCGGTTTCATTAATAGTCAAAACATGTTTTAAATTGTCAGATTCCACGTTGATTTGCACTATTTGTACCTCGTGTTTATATGTGACAGTTCTAAAAATAACAAAATGAATGTTTTCAATTGTGTTGTTATGATTTCTTATTTTCGTCTTCTGTAATTATTATCACTATGGAGTCGTTTCTTAATGATTTGTTCTGAAAGGAACATTTAATATCTTGTTATTATCAATGTCACGTTCATTGAAGAAATATCCATTCATAGAAAATTGTTTTTGAAATGAATTTATCGGTTTGACACTGCTTTTGTTTAATATCCTTATCGTTACAATGGTTTTGGCAACAGCCGTTCTAAAATCCGATTGGTTCGTGGACGTCTTTCCATACATGTGTTCCTTGGATCAACATTTGATGTCTTTGTGACATGAGCATTCGCACACACATTTTCAAACAAACTGTCTTAAAAGCAGTTTACTTCGTTACAATCTTATCGATCGCCCATCAAATCGGGTTTTTTTTGCAAATTTATTACGTCATCTAAATAAAATGCAGCAGCTATATTTATTGTTTTGACACTAAGTTTTGGTAGCGCTTTAAATGGAAATAGTTATCGAAAAATCGCTCAAAGTCGATGAATAGAAGATTTTCGAGGAGTGGAAAACCACCTTAAATAAATTCATCAGATACATTACATCAGACTTATTCAGAGTAGCAGGAGAAAGTAAAGAGGATATAGGTATCAATCATAATATCAGATAATATCTTATCTTTGCTTTCGTATGCGTTCAAAACAACAGCATGGTAAATTACATCACGTAAAATATTCGCCTGTGCTGCAACAGAGATAGAGAATTAACTTTATCAATAAAGAATGTCTGTTTTTTATTCTAGAAAATGAAGTCGGTGATTCTATCTGTTCTCCTTTGCTTGTGTATTTCCCTTCAACTGCTGCATGTACATTCTCGTCAGCATTCACATTCAAAACATTCGTCTAAAGCGATTAGGAATAAGAGGGAAAAACATTTGTCTTCATATCATGAGCCAAGTGAGGTGGAATTCTCAAGTCCACGAACAAAGGAACATCCGGTGAAGAAACAAAAGAAGAAAATTGCAAAGAAAAACGGTCGCAAAGTCATATACTATGATTGCATTGAAGCAAAACGAAGACGAGAAGCCGCTAAAGTTAAAAAAATGTACCGAAATGCCCGATTTATCAATCCAGATTTATATGCAACCACAGAAGGAGAAGCGCGAAACTTTTCTGCTTTGACGATACATGAGGTTGTAGTACGTCCCCCAGTCTCATGTACTCGAGAGCTTCCAAAATATGCGGATTGCAAAATAAGAGAAATATCTGACATCTTCAATCAAACCGCTTGTAAGGCAAGACCAAGTCCAATCACGCCAACCAGAAGCTCTTCAACAATTAACGTATTTTCAGATGAAAAAAGGGGTCGGTATAAAAGAGGAGCAGGCATGGAGATCAGGAATAGTGACGGCAGCGTTACGCGAATCAGAAGATGTCTTCAGAGAGCTACTGTTACTGAAAATAACAACTACAGGTTATGTGCTATATGCGAAGCGACTACAGAATTACCTAACAACAGGTAAAAATTGGTTTTACTTTATCCATGAGGGCATTTCTTTATCTATTTATATCAGGCATATATCATTAGTCCAAGTTCATGTTACTTCAGCAGCAAACTCAATAGAAACAATCCGCTTAAGTTTTAATCAAATCGAATCAAAAAAATTCAATGAAGACCAAATGCCAACATTCGTGCTCTCATGTTCACCAATTAAAAACCATATTTCCGCTAATTCAGTGGGTCTCAAGAAAGATCCTGAGAGGTAAATTATATAATCGAATAAGCACTGCCCTCTCATATAACTGCACCCCTCTCATATAACTGCACCCCTCTCATATAACTGCACCCCTCTAAATAACTGCACCCCTCTAATAAATACCGTAATAATGAGGCAGAGGATAGTGGTGGATATCAAAAACAGATTTTGAGTTATACTCGTTTAAAACAACTGAACTTTTGGAACAAGCGCCGCGCTTGGAACCTGAAATAACTTAATTAAATAACCGCCAGGTCCAATTATCAGAGGAAGTACGACAAACTTTAATTAACCTTAAAGTGTCATGTTGTTAGGAAACATTGCAGTTCCGATATTTAAGATATTTCTTTTATTTTCTAGATTTCCGCGATTTTTGAATGAAATGATTTGCGATGGAAACAGTGATACTGCTCCCGAACGAACCTGTCTATCAAACGAAGGATATTGTTATCAACACTTCACCACGCTCAATTTTCGTATAGATTCAGGTGGTGTAGGCTCCGTGCGTTTGGGAGAATGGCCAGAATATAATCAACGAATAAGAACACATTGTTCATGCCAGGTTCTCCAAGATTCAAAATTCTTCAGAAACTTTATTTAAAGCTTTTGCTGATACATTTTCAAGAACAATATATTAACGTTAGTCAAAAGTGTTCATTGGAAATAATAAAAACTGTTTATAGAATCTAAACGATATGAAACGATACTTAATTTGTGTCACCCATGGAATCTGTGTACATAAATGCGACACGAGAGAACCTCGGTCTGCTTTTTGTCTGCACAGCATTTGTCTGAAGGAAGCTTCGTTTAACAGTTGTTCAGTTTATGACTAGTAATTTCCTGCTATGAAATAAAAAGATAAGCGAAGGTTGCCTAGGCTACAAGTTATTGAATCAGGAATTCATCGCTCTTTCGTTCTTTCGAGTCAACTTAATTATCGAAAGTGTGAGAGGAAAGCCTTTTTATGTTGATTTTTATTAGTTGGAACTTTGATTTGACAGCCAAACAATATGCTACTGTTTCATATATCCATTAATTGGGTCTGTTGTTGCAGTCTCAGAGCTTTCATTATTTCGTGTACATTTTTATGTATCGTATTTCATCATTTAAACGCCCTGTCGACATAATTTGTTATTAATTTCGAGGGCCTTTATCATTGAAAACATCATGTGAATTTTCTTGAAAACACCACCCAATATAGTTATTATCCGAGGGGGTGCTTAAAAGAGCGTAGGCGCTAATTAAAGGAAATATATGGAGAACATTTAAAACAAAATAAGGTGTAACTTAGATTAGATTCGTAATTTGATCGAAACAGTAACACTGTTACCATGTGCACCGAACTCAGATGATGTCCTGTCGATGAAAATTTCCTCGTCAGGAAGTCTATTTTCAAGTCGGGATTTTCAAGTCGGGATTTCCAAGTCGGGATTTTTAACTAAACTAACTGTAGTTTCTTTTGCATTCACTTTGATCACATGATAGTAAAAAATTCTGCCTATTGGTTGTAATATGTCAAGTGAGTGCATGATATATTTGCCTATTGAAACGATCAAATTAAAATGAACAATAGATTGTTATAGTAACCATAGAGTTTTCTAATGACCATGGTGTTAATGTCGGAATATTATCTAGAAACAACTAACACAAGGAAGAGAAGATACTGCCAGAAATTTTGTGCGAAACGCGAATTTATCCGGATAAGAAAAATATTCGCCACCTTATCTGCAAATATCTGCCTCAAATCATATGCTTTGTAAAATGTATTACACAACAGCTCTGACTCATTTACAATCATTTTGAACTGATGGCCTGACTTGATTTCCCATATCGTTATGTTTTTCTTACATATTTTTGTTGACATTTTGGATACGAATTTTATGTAAATCATCTTCCATATTGTCTAAATTTTCTTTCGCTTTCTCGTCTTTGTTGAAACACTGTCCAGGGGGCTTGACTGAAATTGCGCGTTCGAATATTGTTCGAATATTGACAACCACGCATTTCACGCATGGCGTAAGAATTATTTGGTATTTGGATGTTGTTCAACAATCAATAATGAAGCATCACACCCAATTGATTTGGATTCGAATATTTTAGGAGAGGTTAACAGAGAGAACGATTTACATCTACAAAAACCCTTTCATCCTCCTTCCCTTGTTAGGTATATACATTTAAGGGTTTGAACGAACAAGAGCAAATATGAAATTGCGGAAAAACTTGAAGGGGTAAACAACTTTTAGCTGGCGGGCGACGGGCGGGAATCGTGTGAAAGGGTGATAAACGGACTGCTCAGCTTTTCGTAAATAAGGTAATACAGTTCACTCTCTCTAATTCGAATCTCAAGGGGGACAAATTTTTATTCGGATTATAGAGAGATTCGAATAATAGAAAGTCTCTCTTATTCGAATTTTCAGACTTGAAGAGTGAAAATTCGAATTAGAGAGAGAAAAATCGGAAATTTTGAAAAAATAACAAAAACCACCAAGATGAAAACACAACAACAAAAAATTGAGTTCTTTTTGAAAATCTTTATTTATATTTACTACACTCAGGATTTCTCAAAAAAATGTTCAATTTTGGATTGTTTTTTGTTGACGAGGTAGTCCAAGTCAAGCACACGACTTGCGTCGCTGAGTGCTTTCCTCAAATCTACTCCAAATTTCGTAAATATGCTGTATTCCTCAAGGATGGAAATGGCATTCATGGCATCTTTAAAATCGGGTTTTGTCAACAGTTCGGTTGGTTCTTCGTTGTCGGAATCATCATCCTCACTATCGTTGCAGTCAACACATCCACTCACTTCGGCAATGATGTCTTTATCGGATATGAGACCAGAAACACTGATCTCAAAGTCAATATCGACAAGCTCATCTGCAGTTAATTCAAAGTTTACATTGAACTTGCCTTTCATGACTTGGAGATCACCTCGCAAATTTTCAATGACGTCTTCTTCGACATCCAAATTTGCAAAAGGGTCATCATCATCATTTAACGCCTTCTCCGCAGATTCTTCAGAAATACCGAACTTTTTGAAACAGTTCAAGAAAGTGCGATCAGGTATTGAACCCCAAGCCTTGTTGAGCATTGTCATTGCTGTCAAGATGGAAATTTTTGGTAGCTGCTTTCCTTTCTCTAAGTTAGCAAGTTGCTTTCTAACGGCAAGAGAACGATACTTGACCTTGAGTGCTCTGATAACTCCTTGGTCCATAGGCTGGGTGACCGATGTTGTGTTAGGCGGAAGGAAGATGAGTTCAATCCATTCGAGCCCTGTAACGGTTGGGTGAGCAGGGCAGTTATCCACGATCAAAGCAATTTTCCTTTTTTTGACGCCAAAGCTACGATCGAGTTCCCTCATCCATTCTTCAAACAACTCGGACGACATCCAACATTTTGGCTGGGCTCGGTAACGGCATGGAATGCTTTTAACACCTTTGAAACACCGCGGATTCTTTGACTTTCCAATGACAAACATAGGAAGTCTTTCACCTATTGCATTTTCTGCTGCCATCCCGGTCAATCTAACTTTGCTGTGCTTGCCCCCACTACACTTTTCTTTCTTAAAGTGAAAGGTTTTATTGGGAAGGCACTGATAGAATAGGCCAAATTCATCAGCATTAAAGATATTTTCAATTGGGTATCTGGAAAGAATTGTCGGTAGTGTTGTTTCCAACCAGGGCGCTGTCATCTCTTCCGTAACTGATTTAGATTCTCCTGCAATGGTTTTAAAAGATACGCCATACCTGTAGAAAAAAAGAAAAATAAATGTAAGTGGAACCTAGGCCTTATCAGCTATTCAAGATCTATATAAAGATTCATCCGGTATTTTTGTTCTTGATTTTTTAATGACGAATTCTAAAACATGATGGCTGCTGTAATACCATCTGTCCAAGATATATTAAGTCTTGAATTAATACCAGTTAACGATGGTTTGGGAATGAAGGTACCGTCACGTTTAATTTTCACAGCAGAAGAAAAGTATATTAACATTCTCGAAAAAAGACTTCCTAAAATGTTATAAATATGTACTTTATAATGTATATTTCCATAAATAAGATTTCAAATCAAACCTTTTTTTCCACTTGTCTAACCAGCCATCCGATGCTTGAAATTTTTCAATGTTCAATTCTTTGGCAAAATAAAGAGCCTTTTCCTTTATAAGGATGCCACTAACAGGAATATTTTCTGCTCGTATACGTGTAAACCATTTCAGTATAGCGTTATTGACTTGCTCATAGGTATCAGACTTCATCCGTTTGGTTTTTGCATTCCCTTTTTTATAAGCGTCAAAAACCTTTACCTTATTTTTTTTCCAATTAGAAAGCGTATTAGGCGGAATACCAAATGATTGAGCGACTTCTTTATTGGATTTTCCTTTCTCTAATTCCACCAAAGCTTTATACTTGGTCTCAAGTTTTTGATCTACACGGTTTCGCTTAGATATTATGAGAAATAAAACGCAGGACATCAAAGCACATTAAATTGCTGCACTTCTGTTTACAAAAACGAACAAACATACCATCGAACAGACGAATGAGAAATTCGAAGTTCGAAAAAAAAACGTTCGAAAATGCATGGTTTACACTCTGAATATTCGAATTATAGAGATAATTTTGCTGAGGGGACCTTATAATTCGTTCGAATTATAGAGGTTTTCGGATTACAGAGATTCGGATAGTAGAAAGTTAATTAAGAGAGTTTCTTAAGGAAAATTGACGGTGACTTTAAATTCATTCGGATAATAGAAATATTCGGATAGTAGAGATTCGAATTAGAGAGAGTGAACTGTATGACGTGCGGTGTTGTGGTAACGTTCGTTTTGAGTGGCGTATAAGAAGAAAGGCCAAGAAAATGGATTTATATTTATATATTATATGTATATATTATATTTATATATTATATTTATATTGGTTCCGACAAAAAATTTCCGTTTTTGCCAACAGCTGATTCATCATAATTTTCTGGGCTTAATCAGTTTTTATTAGTTTCTGTAGCTTAATTAGGCGTCAATAATCCAAGTTTGATTTGTATAGGAGTGTACGTCAAAATAGTTTCGCTGACAATACTGACAAGGTGTATTTCCTATAATTGGGAAAAATGTGTACGGTGTTCCACTGATGAAAATGGATTTTTCAGAAAAAAATTCTTTTGATCTGAAAAACTTTCTTCATTTGACTTGAATTATAACCTTTTTAAAGGGTTTTCTTATTTTACTTCCATTTCGAAGCTACATTTAATAATAAATTTTCAAAAACTCAGACTGCCAGTCACGAAAAAATTCCCGGCTATGACACCGCTCTTGTAGCGCTGTTCCACTAACTCTGCTGTGCACAGCGAATGTCATTTTAAGCTAAGCTGAGCCTGGTAAATTTATAATGCGTTTTTCTCAGGACCGACACACCAACTAAACCGCTCTAAAGCCAAATCTCCATTTCCGCCTCTAGATATGCGCATTACTCGAAAGGCCTCGAAAACCTCTATTCGGCATGTATAGAAATTGCAGGAATAAGTTATATTTTTTGCTACGTAGGGTTCGGCGGGCATATATGCTATTAAGAACTTTATACTTTGTACATTTTTAATGATGTGTGATTGGTTTGTAACTTATCTGTATTGTAAATCAGAACAATAGAAAATAAAGTTGCTTTCAGTTCAGACAGTTACGTGTGTTGTGAGGAAATGTGAGTGGACGTGAACTTTAACAAAAAACATTAGTTATACGTTAAAGCGTTTTAGTGAAACTTACCTTCCCGCGAAAATAAGTTTTAATCAAAAAGAAAGAAACGGTCTAGAAAATTTCGATTAATATAAATTGCACTTTAGGCGGTAACTAAACGCAAGTGAATATCTCTTGGTTGTGCTCGAAGATGAGAAAACGTAACGATTGTATATCTTGCTTTCAAATGAATCTAATAGATGGGAAGGAGCGAGGTTTTTGGGGGAATAAATTGTTGAAAATTGTTTCATTGTTAAAAAGTGGTTTTGTATTTCAATTGAAATGAAAGTGCTTACATGAAGAAAAACGATCTCAGAAGCGGGACACCCTCTCTCTGGAGTAAGAAGCTAGTGCCTTAAGGGATAAAATTGTCCAGGAAAAAATGAGGTCTTTCAAAAATACGATTGGAACTCTTGGACAGGAAAGCAAGTGAAAAAAGAAATAAAGAACCTTTCGAATACCAGTGCTGGCTCGCTTAAAGGGATCCTACCATCTAAAACAATATTCTGTAAAACACTTCCTCAGACCATAAATAAAACATCCCCATATCTTATAAGGTATAAAATAAACGCTAGGGTCGATAATCAGCCAACATTATTTTTTAATATTGTACTGTCTTTCCGAGAATTCGCTTCTTCTTCATCAAAACAAACTTCAGAATAGCCCCTAGTCCTTACGCGGCTCAAGTGATAAACAACAAGTTGGTCTATCGTACCAGAGAGTTCAATTTGGTGTCAATAAATATAGACAAGCACGATGAGCACTTTTTCAAGATGTCTGATTCGTAATCTTCGTCATCTCTTCGAACAAATCGATGAACTTAAAAGAGTTTATATTGCTAATTTGGGTCGAATCTTTCAATTTGGGTTGTAAAGACGAATGTTTGTTTTGATTTTCATTCTGGGAAATGACCCAAAGTCGATTCTTGGGAATTTCGAATAAAATATTTTGTTTTGTTTGTGGAAATGGAATTGAATTTCATTACACTTTTTTTGTTATTTTACCTCTCTTATACTTGTGGGTGATCATGGCAAAGATAAATGTGTTCAATGAGCCTTAAAAAAGGTGAAAACAAGTGGATCTCCACTGGGTGAGTACAGTCTTTCTATATTCGTTTGTCTACTCATACGTCACACGGCGTGTGGTGACTGGACGCTATAACTGAATTTTGGATCGAAGGAGCGAAGCGAAAGGCTATAATGGCGTCTGGAGGTCGTTTTTGCAGTGTTGCATAGCAGTGGTTCATTTCTGCCAAAAAAGTCAGATGGCAATCTTGTTTTTTCCTGGTTTATAAACAAATAACAAATTTTCATTTTAGATGGTAGGATCCCTTTAAAGAAAAATCTATTTTTAAACACAACAGCTATTGCAAAAGATTGGATGAAAAAACAGTTTCGATTATATAAGGCGGGTTGGAAACGAGTTGACGCACCTGCCGAACTGGATCGTTTTTCCAGCCCGGGTCAACGCGGTTGAAGTGAACTGGCTCACTAATGTAATAGCTTATTCCGGGACAGAAACGGGTTGGTGTAAGTCAACTATAAAACAATAATAGTAGCTCAAAATTGTCAAGAGTATTGTCTTCCCGGGTTGTTGGCGTGGTTTTGGCTCCTTTGAGCTTTTTTCATGTAATAGCGAATTAGTGCCGTGTTGTAAGCGAAGCCAGCCTGTAATTAAGATTGTAATAATAATAATAATATAAAACTGTATTATTTGTTATTTGTTACGTCACTATGGTTACATTCGAAGAAGGAAAAGGTTTCTATTATTGTAGAATGCTTGCGTCTTCTTGCTAGGTTAGAAATAACTAAATATCAGAATAGCCAGTGTTATGTGTGTGAATTTCCCGTTCCGTAATGATTTCTGTTCTATCTATCCGCAGCGAATTATAGAAATCAGAATAGAAATCAGAATTCTTTAAAAAAAATAGGTTTTCCACTTAACTTTTCGCCTCACGCCGGCGAACATTTTTCGCTGAGTGACATTTTCGCTTATTGCTAAGATTTTATTCGCCGAAGGAGTTCAACTACTTGGGGATCTTTTCGTTAACGAATCGGTTTCCACGTCTCGAGAGTAAGTGAAGTTTAATTCTCGAATTAACAATGAATTGATTCTCGATTTTATGCTGAGTTGAAGTCTTACATAAATTCGTCCAGAAAATCATTAGATGTTTTGTAATTCTTATCAATGTGAACAGGGCCTTATTTCCAAATTCTCTTCCTTTTATTTTCAATGTACATGTTACACCAAATCATTACACTTATCCTCGACAAAGAAATGGCCGCTCTGGAGTCGGATTCGCACATGGAACAACTTCGAAAAGTTGTTGGTGCATATTTAGAAGATGATAGTGGTTCTCCTGGTGATTATGCTAAGAAAATATATTCTTTATTCAGTTCTCAGAAAGAGCGATCAGTGCTGGATGTGGTTGAATGTTTATCAGGTTGCTTAACTGACACAGATTTTACGAAAAGGTCGAAAGGAACAGCATTATTAGCAGAATTCATGCACTGGTATGTTGCTATTTCGTTTCATTTCGGTCAAAACTTAAGTGAATTTTAATATAAGAATTCCTATATAAGTTAATAATTTCCGAGATGCTGACAAGCAATACAGTGTCTTTATACCAGGCAGTTTTTTGTGTGAAGTACCATATATAGTAGAGAGGAAACCCCTTAATTAAGAAGTAACAGCTTATCTAGGCTATAATCTTCAAATTTAGAGAATATACTCTTACTTAAGCTGTAAGGTAGTTTCATCTATGCTCGACAAAACAACTTTAGCATTTAGTATCCAAATTTTAAAAACAATTTAGAGATAAAACACGGAACAGTGGAATAACAAAGTAGATACCGTATAAACCATGTGCTGTAATAGTCCCAAAGGAAACAACACCAGAGATGATATTTCTTTTCTTTACCAATAATTACCCTGCTGAAAGCTGCTCGTAACATTTTCGTAACTATTACATCACGATATAAACAAACTACGGTAATCAGCTGGTTATTAAGCATGTTGAGAACATAACAATCACATAGTGAGAAAGGACCTAATTAAGAGATACCTCTTAATTAGAAGCGGAAAAAAATAGTAATATATTTCAAAATGGAGGTTGTAGAATTTGAGAGGAGCAACATAAAAGGATATCATGTTATTCAAATAAAGTCACACCACGAAGAAAAAATGATGAATCTACAATGGTAGTAAAAAAATGCCGAAACTGGAAAATATTTCTAAAAGTTTTCATTTGGAAGTGACGCGCTAAAAGAAGAAACCAAACGAGACTGATCAATATTTACCAGATTATTTAGAAAGTTGAAATTGAGAGGAAGAAAATATTCTGTGGTAAAAGGAGTACAAATATTTGTGTTCTAGTATACCATGTAAAAACACTTTCAGTTTTTCTCCATAAATTGTCTTTACACACAATACTGCCATGACAAGTCTGTGTATGTACAAAAATTGTTGTGTTTCTCCATGTTTCATATTTAACACAAAATTGTTTTATAAATATAATTTGGATCGATCCTTCAAAGAATGCTATTATCCATATTTTTCAGTTCTATTTGGCCTATTTAGAGATTTCTAAAGTTGTACAGTTAAACTAAAAGTTAAAATTCCAATGTTCAGAGATTTAGAAAAGAGACAATACAATGTATACTCCTACCTAACCATGATTAGACTTCTGAAATATAAGAAAATACCTTCAAATTTCCCTATTAACTTAAGCTAACAAAAACAATACCTTCTGAGACATTTTTATCTTTCAAATCCTGATTCTGCTATGAATTGTGGAAATGTCAAAACCCAAAACTCTTTCCACATTCTCTTCTTGTATTACATTCATCTATACTATTCAATTTTCTAATCTAAAACAAAAAGATATCAAAACATATCGAAATCAATACAAACTCCATCGCAGTGTCATTTTCATGACTTGGGGAAACTTTTTAAAGAGTATCAGGAATAAACTTGTTTTAGAAGGTTTAACCTCTTTGGCCATGTTCTGACCAGTTTTTATCAACTCTTCACACCTTATTCATGTCATGACATCTTCTTTATAAACTGGCCTTAATGTTGAAAGACCATATAAATGATATCAACATAGATTTTTGATATATACAGTACAGCCCCAATGAAAGTTTATGTGCCCACGTGCGGTAATTAGATAAATAAGTAAGTAGATAAATAGAAAATATATATTCTCACATACAGGTCAACATGTACCTCCAGGGTCAGATCTTAATGTTAAGTCCATAAATTATAAAGTTAAACATAGCAAAAAACATGTAAGCATACATAGTAAAGTAAAAAATTAGTAATGTGAGCGGGATGCTGCATTGATAATTTCTTGTGGCAAGCTGTTTAATTGGTTGACAACTCTGTTTACGAACACATGCTGACAAAGCTGACATGAAGACTGCTTGTAAATTGCCAATTTGTGACCTCTTGTCGGTATAAATATATTTTTAGTGACTTTTGTATCATAATAGCCTCTTTGAATCTTAAAGGCTTCAATCATATTTCCTCTGTACCTTCTGTAGAACAATGTAGGGACATTAAGTGAAATCAATCATTGGCAGTAACTCATTTCTTTGCGGCCTGGAATTAATTTTGTTGCCTGTCTCTGTACTTTTTCAATGTTTCCAATGTTTTTTTTAAGAATTGGTGACCAAACAATATGACCAAATTCCAATATAGAACGAACAAGGGATTTAAACGAGAGTAAAGTTTTCTTTGTCAAGATACTCCATTATACGTCTGGTTTGGTTACCTTTGTTCATTTTGCCGTTTATATATTCTTAAGTTAAGATACTCATCTAAAAGATTATGCTAGGATCACACACTTTCTTTCGTGATTCTATTTTAATTTTTTTTTAATGCTGTACTTGAAGTTGGATTTGGGCACATCTTCCTTATTTGCATACCAGCGCATTTTTCAGGGTGAAACTTTAAAAGTGAGTTTGTGGACCATTTGAACATATTGTTGATATTGTTTTGCAATAACACATGATCGTTCCTTTGTGAATATTTGACGGAATAGTTTACTATCATCAGCAAACAGATAAGCATTTGATGACATAACAACACCAATCGCCATGCTTATTTAAATAACAACCTGTATAGGCCCAAGCACCAAACCTTGAGGGCCACCACTAATTACCTTGGCCAAGCTTGATGATGCTTTTTGCTTTATGTCTTTCAGAAAGCTTTGGATCCATTTGATGACAAAGTTTGATAATATCCTACTACTTCCAGTAATCTGTTGTAGGGCGCAGTTATCAAATGCTTTCTTTAAATCAAAATCAATTACGTCAACACTTCCTCCTTGGTCGATTATTTTGGTCCATTTATTTAATGCATTTAACATTTGTAAAATTGTTGATCAGCCAGTCAAAAAAAACTAATTGATTATTGGAAAAAAGATCATTTTGTAGCATAAAATCAACTCAAATCTTTCCTGGTCAAACTAATTGGTCAGTTGCTGTATTATTTGCCACTTTCCATATGTCTGGTACTATGCCGGAATTCAGTGAAGCATTAAAAAGAACATTTAATATTGGCACAAATTCATTACAAAGTTCTTTTCAGATCATTGGGTGGATGGAATCTGGACCAGGAGATTTGTTAACATCAACATTATCTTTTGGCGTATTATGTCTTTGGTGATGGTGATGAAGGATTCTGTGGTAATATTGGGATCTATTTGTGGGTTCCAAGAGTTATTAGTCTTATTGGTAAAGACACTGGCAAAAAAAATTGATAATAACTCAGCTTTCTGTTTAGCTGTTGTAGCAGCTGTTGTTGATTCAGATTCAGTTAAATCTGGAATTGGTAATTTAAATGTGCCTTTATCGTTTTCCAGAACACTTTTAGTTTTATATAATTAAAGTTTATCATGTCATAGACCGGTTGTTTTTGTTTGCGACGTTTCGACAGTTACTACTGTCATCATCGGGCGTTTGTAAATGAATGATGTAAAGTTTATATATGTTTTCAGTAGGATCGAAATTAGGATCGAAATTATTTCGGACCTGGAAGGAAGCAATGTCAATATTTCGGACCTGGAAGGAAGCAATGTCAATAATTTGTTTTGCGTATCTCTAATTATATTGATCGTGTCTATTAGAGATTTAATCTCTAATGACTCAAACTTTTCATCCAAAACGAAAATTCCACCAACAGAATTTTTGGAATTGATAACGCTTGTATTAACAAAAACGTGGTTTCTATTCGATGAAACTTATTACACTCAAACAGATGGAGTTGCAATGGGAGGTCCGGCATCTTCTGTAGTTGCTGAAATCTTCATGCAAGCGTTTGAGTCCACAGCCACAACAACCGCTGACAAACCCCCAAAAGTATGGAAACGTTTTGTTGACGATGTTTACGCTATAGTGACACGAGATTCATTGAATAATTTTCATCAACATCTAAATGGATTGCACCCGAAAATAAAATTTACAATCGAGCAGGAATCGAATAATTGCATCCCATTCTTGGATACTCTTGTAAAAAGAAATCAAGACGGAAGCATTTCAGTGAACGTATATCGTAAACCAACACATACAGACCAATATCTAAACTGTAACTCAAACCATCAACAAAGTTGCAAAGAAAGTGTTGTTGCATCGTTAATAAATCGGGCGAAAGATATTGTTAGTAATGACGATGATCGTGTTGAAGAAATGAAACATATCAAATCGGTTCTCCAAGCAAATGGATATGACAGGACGATTGTTAGAAGAGTTGAAAATAGAATAAACAATACTCGAACTTCAAACGCCGAAGAATCAACAGAACAAGAACCGGTGACCACTATTAGTATTCCTTATGTATCTGGTATCAGTAATGCTTTACAAAGAATATTCCGTACACACAACATCAAATGCAGATTTCGATCAACGGAAACTCTTCGTAACATATTATCTCATCCGAAAGACAAGATCTCAATGAACGACACAAATAACGTGATATACCAAATTCCATGTAGTGATTGTGAATCAGTTTATATAGGAGAAACAAAAAGAACATTTGAGCAACGCATCAAAGAACATATGCGAGCCGTACGGAATGGCGATGTAACCAAAAACGAAATTGCTGACCACTGTTGGACTAATGACCACAAGTTTGATTGGGAGAATAGAAAGATCCTTGACAAGGAAAAAGGATGGACTGCTCGAAAAGTCAAAGAGACTATATACAGTGTCAAAAACAACTCCAGTATTAATAGTACATCGTATAATGTTCCTGCGATATGGTTTCCAGCTCTACGCAAAACAAATTATTGACATTGCTTCCTTCCAGGTCCGAAATATTGACATTGCTTCCTTCCAGGTCCGAAATAATTTCGATCCTAATTTCGATCCTACTGAAAACATATATAAACTTTACATCATTCATTTACAAACGCCCGATGATGACAGTAGTAACTGTCGAAACGTCGCAAACAAAAACAACCGGTCTATGACATGATAAACTCTAATTATATATTATGAATACTAGACTGACAAACAATATAAATATATTCAACTTTTAGTTTTTTTAACTTTTTTTGAGATGTCTCTTTCGATATTCTTTATAGTTTTTTTTGTAAGGTTACGGAGTTGATTTCTAACTTTGTGGTATTCACTGCAGATTTTGCCGCCTTTAGTTTCTTTTTTTATGAAGGTTAATCTTATATTTACCAGTGGTATTCATTTTTTGGAATTTTTGAGGTACACAATAATTCAGCGCAAGGCTATACACATCCAGGAATAATGACCATTGAAGGTTGACATCAGTTGGGTTACTATTTATTTTGTTCAAAAGTTCTTTGCTAATATAATTTCTTAATTTGACAAAGTCTGTTTTATCATATGGTAGTAAGGCTTTGAGTGACTTGTAGTGACTTGTAGTGACTTGTAGTGATGTCTAAAATAGAGTGGTCACTTTTACCAACTGGGGATTTAATTTCAATTGGGCTATATAGCAATCATGAAGACATTCCACAAATTCAAAACTTTCTTTAGCACTGTAGCTATCGGGTGTTGTTGGATTATTCAACTTTATCTGTAGGTATTTAAAATCTCCAGTTATTATTACCAACATCATCAGTAAGCATCTTAATACAGATGATTGCAGCAGATGATTCCGGGCTTTTGTACACATCTATGAAAAACAGAGAATTTTCATTAAATATTTCAATTTTGCAGTCAAGAATTTCATCAATTTTTTTAATCGATCTCCAACACAAATTATTTGATTCCAGTTCTAATGTTACATGAGTAACATGCCTCAACCTCTATCTTCCTTTTGTAAGTTGGTTTCCTCTATGTGATAGTTAGGTAATTTGTATTCTGTGATTGTAAGAGTCCGATTAAAATTTTTATTATCAGCATTTGTTGACCAAATTTTGATCTGCTTTTTCTCAGGTGTATTTACTTTTTTCTTGTTACAATTTTCAAATTCCAAGGAGGGCCTCTCACTACATATTTGAAGTATTTTGAATGAGTATTTTCACTTAAGTTCTTATCTTGTGCTTCTTTTTGCAATCTCTTTTCATTTTCACAAGCTTCTGGTGTCATATCATGTTCAATACTTATGTTCTTGAAAATTTCCACACTTTTTGAGATTCAGCATCAATAACTTCTTATCAGAAACACCATGAAATGACAATTTAATAGGTCTTTGTGCAGGTGATTCTTCAGATTTGTTGGATTTGCTGAAACGTTTATGAGACGTTCATTATCTTACTGGTATTGGCTAAATAGTTAAGTACGAAATTCAGTGTCTTTGTATCTTGTGATATATTAACTGAGCCTTGATCATTATGGTTATCAGAGGCATTAATCTTATCCTCCTGTTCTGTTAAGTTGAAAATGATAATGTTGCTTTCCCGATTTAATGTCCTGTTAACCACCGAGGTAATTTTGGTGACTATTTCGGGATCTGACTGTGAAGTTCTATTTTGACCATGTCATTTTATAAGCTCTTAATATCCTCCTCTTGCTTTTGGATAGTCATGATTAGATCTTTGCTTCCTGTTTTTCTAGCTTTTCATCAACGTGAGTCACAGCTTTTCAGGTCTGTGAGCTGATTTAGCTTTCACAAAGAGACTGTGTTTAGGAGTTAACAGATTATAAAACAATCTGCGTATGAATGTCATTCTCTCTCCTTCAACTTATCACCCAATGTGCCAACTTTCGATTACTTGCTGACAATCCTATTTGCTATAATTATTTACTTGCCTTTTCTTTTACTATACTATACTAAGTTTTTTACTAAGATCTGACTCCTGTATGTCAGTAGTTTTTTGTACATTTATATATAAACCTTTATTTCCATGTTCAATTCGATCGCTTGTCTGAATAAATCATGTTGACCACAACAAATTTAAATAATGATTTCATAACAAATTAAACTCTACAAAAAATGTTTTGTGTTGTCATGTAAAAATTCATTCCTTTGCGAACACGTTAAGTTGCTTTACATGACATCAATTTCACTCTTGCTCTTCATTATTGTTTTTGATATCAGAACAGTTAAAAACAGATTTTCATTGTATAATAATTATTTCATATAATTACATTTTTAAAAATCCATCTATCAATCCATCTTTTCTATATCTACTGCCAAACATTCTCCTTTGTTCCTGGTTTTGACACCCGTTCAAGACTTTCTCATTTGGTAAATTCTCCATCCAATATCAGTCGATCTGCCAATGGAATCTCATTCAAAACCATCTTCAACTTGACGACTTATCTGTGCTTACATTTCCAAAATTAAAAGTCTTAACTAAATCGTATCTTATTTCTCAATATATTGACTAATTGACGAAAACTTATTACATATATTATTATCATTTTTATCACTTTTGTTTTTTTTAGGTGGCCACTCCCTTTGACTAGAATTTTCTATATGGAGTGGTCTCCTAGTTATTCTTTCTTTCATTGTAATTGTAAGTATGGGAGTTAGAAACTAAATAAATAATTACTTACTTACTTACTTACTTGAATGTCGTGTGATTAAACATTATTCTGTATTTTTGAGAGAAAACAAATAGCATGGTTAATCATTGTAACACATTTTTCTATCCAACAAACCGCTGTGCTAAAAACATTCAGTGTCCTGTTTTTTATCATTTTTGATGTCACCCTGACAGTAGTTATCCACTACTTGATTTTGTTCCTAGTATTTTTTCAATCAATAGAAAATGAAACTGACGTGGAGTGGTATTGATATTGCATTTGTCATAGCGAATCAGAAAAAACTAATCATAGCCATTTTTACAATCCATCAAAAACATGCGCCATATTTCTGTGCACGACGAAGAGAAGCTGCTGTATTTTTATGAAAATGTTTATTTCCTCAAGTGTGTTATTTGTCAGGTTACTCTAAAATCAAAGGAGAAAGACAATTCTGTTTTTAAAAAAACGGCATTTTTGCTTTTTCGAATAAATTGGGATCCATAATTCTTAAAGGGTCTTTTTATAATAGATAAAAAATGAACTCATGCATATTAACCACCAACAATGATGGAGGTAATCAAATAAAACGAATTCCATTTTGTGGTGTTTCTTTGTTAAATCTTAACTTTATCCTATAATCAAGGCCAATTTGTACACCAAAAAGGGGATGCTTGATTGATTTTGTTAAAATTATACAATGACACTACTAAGGATTAGTTGGGTTGGTAAATTGGCATCAATTTGATAATAAATCTGGACATAACAATAATTAGATTAATAATCTCTATTAATAATGCCCTAAAATGTAGCATTACCACTTCCTTTGAGGGCATTGATCACACAAAATCAAAAGTGAACTGGACACAAAATTACCAATTTACTCCAAATTTGAATTCGAACAGGAAGCAAATTTTCAATTTTTTTTCCGATTTAATTTCACGCACAGCAATATTTAGTCTGGATTTAATTTTGCAGAAAAAGGTACCTCATTGTTGATATTTCCTTTAATTAGTTTAAATGATTTGTTTTAGTTGTCCTTCGACTGGCATGAATAAGCAAGAGATTGAAACATTCGTGATGTTCTTTTGTGACCGTTTACGAGATCATCATTCAGTTCAACCATATGCTATATATGCATTTCTTGGCCTTATTTCCTATCATAATGTCAGTGATGAATTGGTTATCAAAATCCTACAGGCGATGTTTTCAGAAGTACATGTTCAGTCGCTGGTACAAGCAGACCGAAGAAATGTTTTTAATTTGTTCACAAATCTTTTGAAAACAAAGACTACTGCGTTAAAATCTTTTAGTGCAGATTTTGTTTTGGGTTTCATTCAAGCCATGGATAGTGAGCGTGATCCACGTAATTTGATGATCTGCTTCGAAAATGCTGTCATTGTTTTGGACTGCTTGGATTTTTCTTTGTTCACTGAGGATTTTTTTGAAGTTCTCTCGTGTTATTTTCCTATCGATTTCACTCCACCAAAAGATATGGACATTCAGATAACAAAGGAGGATTTGGTGTTGTCTCTACGCAAATGCTTGACAGCTACTGCAAAGTTTGCCCCCTATGCCATTCCATTGTATACAGAAAAATTATCTGCTGATATTATTGATGCAAAGAAAGATGCATTGATTACATTTACGAAATGTTTAACAACTTGTGCTCCTACCCATGTTGAAATGTTTATTAATGATATTTGGCTACAAATCAGAAAGGATTTTTTGCTCAGTGAACCATCTGAGTTATCTTGTCTTTACTTAAAGTTTGTTAGCAATTTAATATCATGTTTATCGAGGTCAGAGAATAGGGAAAAATTAGACCATGTTATTCATCTATTTTTAAAAGACTGTTTGCAGACACTAAAGGACCCAGATATGACAATAACATTTCAATGTAGTGAAATGATCGAAAGTGTCGGCAATGCATCAGTTTATGCCCATGGAAAACTTACTGCTGATTTGATTCCACCAATCGATAATGCTTTACAAAAATATGTTTCAGTTACCCAACGGACCAATCTTCTTCAGTTTGTGTTTAAAATTTTAACAGTGAATGCATTTCATCAGCAACTGAACGAAACCATGGAAAAGTTTATCGACAGTACTTTGCCAATATTGTATGATATTATCAGTAATGCAGGAAACAGCAAATTGCAGACAATAACGTTGAAATGTGTTGAAATTGTAATAAAAATGATTGGTTTACTGAAATCCATAGACAAAAATATTCTTATTTATCATGTGTTGTATCAGATCAAAAACATGCAAGTGCCTTCAGAAACCTTCGATGTTTATAAAAGTATTCTTGAGCATATGGCAATGCATTTAGAAGAGTTACTTCTGAAAAATTTCATTGATGTTGTGGAAATTTCTAGTGAACAGACTATATCATTATTGAAAGTATGCTGCATCAATGAAATGTTTATTGACAGAATATTGCATAAATTGATTTCTTCTGTTCTGTCATTTTCAAGTTTGGTTGACTTGCGCGAGAAGATTTTGAATTGTGTGGCAGATGTAATCCACAACCGAGTGAATAAAACATCCAAAGAAATAGCTTTTCTTTCTCTTTTGAAGTATTTGTTTACTAACGGACCCTGTAACAACGTAACAGTATGTCTAACATTAACCTTCAACAAATTGCCGCAAAACGAACAGAAAGATTTGTTTTGTCTTGTAAAGGATTTTATCCTTCATCAAAATGCCGAACAGATTTTATCATCACTTGATCTTCAAGTTGATCATCGCGATAAAGACAGAGAAATGTTGGCTTTAATACGCTGTGTAATCTGTCCATCTCCACTGGAATGTTTCCAGTCTGCAAATTGTGAGGATATGCTGTTGAACTTGCTGAAGATGGTTGATTTGTTAAAGCAAGATGACGATTTCCAAATGGAGCAAATTTCAATTACAGTTGCAACTATTGTCAACAAGCAGGTTGATTGTAAGTATCTTCTAAAACAAATTTTGTCATTTTATTTCTTTGGTTTAGTAAGAGAACTTTGAAATATCTGTCTGTATATTCCTGAGAATAAAAAACATGGAACGTTCCTGAAAATTGATAAATTTATATCGAAAAATGTTTATATGGTGTTTTGGTTTAAGTCAGGTTTTAACAGCTTTTGTCCAATAATTTTTTTGTAAAACGTTGTTGAAACATACAAGTGATATGCATTTATAGAAAACTTTGGCGTTTTTTGGCCCGCCCTGTATTAATGCTAGAGTTATTTTTTTTGTTCTGTGCTAGATGTCATTTTGAGACTGGAAATGTTTATTCTTGTGCAACTCAAGTAAAAATTTATAAATGATTTGCAGATTGGTCTCTACTAGAAGTGACAGTAGTGAAGTGTAGTAAACCATTGTTAATGAAGATAGTTGTCTCTTACAGTTAATGCAATTGTTGTGAATTTAGATTCTCAGTTTATTTTGGAACAACTTCAGCAGCGCTTGTCTCACTTACCTGTTAACAAACCACCAATCGTTACTCTTTCTTGGTTGACCAAAGCGCTTGTACAAAATTGGCAAGAGATAACTGAAAAATGCATTGATATGCTTTTGTTGTTGTTGTCCAATGTAGCTGTTGGACAGTGGGTCGCACAAGGTTTCTCAGTTATCACAAGATCTCAAGAAGGAGTGCTCACAAAGGAATTAGGTGCAGTTGTGAAGTTGATGCATAAACAAAGATTTGCGCAGCATACATTGCCATTATTGATAGAAGTCTACTACAGTGGTAACGAAACTATAAAGGCATTTTCCATGACAGCAATATCAAACACACTAACTGCTTTACCAAGGTCTATGTTATGTAAACATATGGAGAAGGTATGCTTTTATGCTTTATCCCAACGAATATGCTATCATTGGAAAATGTTGATATTCGGTGTAACTGGAACACAAAAACGTCAGTTAAATCGAAAACATTATATAAGTTGATTTCAACGATTCGATAATGTTGTCGATTATTTTGGTTGTGAAAGTGTATGAGCGATTCAATCAGGGAGGATTGATTTAAATATGAAACTTTGAACGTATTAAATCATTTGGGTTGGGAAGTTCTGGTTTCTCCGATAAAAACATTTTGCTTTTGGTAGAAAAATTAAATTAAAATTCTGGAAATCTGTTATCCTAACGTCAATGTTGGTTCACTTTTTGAAGATAGAATTTACCCTTTTAATACGTGCTTCTGTTACGGCTTCTGTTCTTAAATGTTACAAGGATACACCTTGATTCTGTAACATTTCTTTTTCCAACATATACAAATAAGAGCAGTGAAGAAATGGTAGTTGATGCATCCTTTGTTCATCTTTTAGCTAATGCCTTTGCTGATGGGCTCATTGGTTACGTTTACTAACGAAGAAATTCTATTTTCCACATTATCCACGTTATATGGTGTGTTAGAACATAACAAGCAGATTGTGCAAGAATTTATCAGTAGTCTCGCACCGAGACTCACATCCTTGGTTGGCCATCAAAGAATGAAAATTCGAATCCTCTCTTTACAGTGTTTGTATTTGATTTCAACTTTCCCATCATACTTAGTGTATCCATTAAAAGTTGATATTTTGCGGAACATCAAACGTGCTCTGGATGATAAGAAGAGATTAGTTCGTAAGGAAGCAATGAGATGTTCCAACGCATGGCATTTATTACTTGGTGATCGACTTTGATAATCTCCTGTTATTTTACTGCAGATTTGAGACCATATTTTAAGTTTATATAGAACCCAATTAAAACTCTCAAAAATTTTGAATTTGAACTTTGGCACATTCATTCACCCTTTGATGAACGTCTCTCGTACTGGTATCACATTTTTTTACCAGTTTTTTTACATACTACCATCTTGTTTTTTACATACTTCTGTTGGCAAAAGTAATGCTTTCTATGTGGCATATGTGATTATGATATTGTGTGATCGTATCAGATCAATTGTGATCCATTGTTATTCAAATCATCTATCGCATTTTAGAATAAACAATGTTTTTGTATATCTATTTTTTGGAATAAAAGGCTAATATATAGCAATAAAACAAATTGCTGCCTAACGCGTGAGTAAAAATTGTCAATGAGCGGCGGGAACTCTTCAATTTTGACTGGTTTCTAAATGTCTCAACCCAACGTAAACAACAACAAAACATTATTTAAAAGTGTTTCGATATCCAATGGCGCAATCCTTCCCACCGAATACTACCATCTTGTTTCCATCCGATACTAGTACGTACACTACTTAATCGTTACCATAGCAACATGTATTTGCCCATTTAACACCGAGTTAAGAGTTACTACATGACAGTGTTGTTATGGAGGTTGCTTATAATTTTGTTATATTGTTATAACATATAAAATAAAATATTGTTTTAAAAAATTATTATTCTCACATGTTGTAATGATCATTTTCAGATTTTTCTTTTCTTTGTAATTTCATAGTTTATAACTTATGTTCCTCCTCGACATAAAAAAAATAAAATTACGGAACAACAAACGGAAAGTATTACATAATAGAAGATAATGAACGTAGCCTTAAATCTGAGTTTCACGGCTATGTCACGACGGCGTCAAATAAGATTCATTGCTGGAGTATACGTTCCATGGAAATAAAAAAAAAAACAATATCACGCCAGAATGAAATTTCACTCCATTGTAAAGTTCACTTCGGTTGCGTGTAAACGACCAGGAAATGCTTTTTAACTAAGACTATGTTTACACTAAGGAAGTATTGTTTTCCTTTACCACCGCTATTACAGACTGTTAACATCCTTTTTCGCGATCACAAAACCGTTTGGTTGAAAGTCTGATGCATTCTTTTGAAAGAAAGGGGCAATGTGCAACAATGTTCTCGTTAACCCAGACAGAAAAAGTTTTGACTGCAAGCTGGTGATGATTGTAATTTGTATCTTAACAAACTACTAACCTAATTATGCACACTTCCTCATCACTTCCTCATCCTCATCACAAAAATATGAATTTTTATAATAAAGTTGTATTAAGCCGATTGAATCTTTCCAACTTCCTACATATTCTCAATGCAATTTCTGGCTATGAGCACGAGATCGTGGCTGTGTAGTTGCATTTGTTGTCATGATAACTACACTTGCAATCACATTTTTTTTGACATCGCGTTCATTAGTGTAGCTACAATTTGATGCGATTATATACCTCCATATCACATATGCGATTATATACCTCCATATCACATATGCGACTATATACCTCCATATCACAGGTCACAGAGACTGCGTTTCGTTTTATATTTATACTTTAGAAATGGATGGCTTGCTCATTTTCCGAATAGCTATCGGTAAGTTATCGATAAACTACGGAAAAATACATGTGCGAAACCGTTTCTCATTCGTTTCTCATTTTTTTTAAAAAACATGTTGATCGAGTTTAATTTACCTCGATATTTTTATTATGACGATGTCTATGTTGTTAAGGTAGAAGGAATAAATACAAAAATTAATTACACACGAGGCTCAAACTTCACAAACAACTGAAAAAACTGCAAAGCAACAGAATGTGTTATAAATGTTCGATTGGTTGAAAGAAACTCGCACTGGCCTACCGGAGTATACGCGAAATAAGTCTCCGCGTAGACAATAATAACAATAGTAAAAAAATATATAAGTAACGGGAAGTTTTAACGTCCTTGGGGAATATCCATTTATCTCAATGGCTCTTCATCCCCTCCGACAGTCAACTTGATATTTAACTTACCGCTTGAGATACGTTAAGTATTGTTCAAACTTGCGCACTGGCCAGCATACGGTAAGTCGATGGTTCCTAATGGACTGAATACGCTGGTTTCAAAGCCCATCGGAGTGGAGTATCGATTCAGCAGGGATTGAACCCCAAATCGCACTGGTGAAAACCGAAGGTACATCCACTACACCATTGCCGCAACAAGTAAGCAACAGATAAGACTGTAAAGGAGAACTACTTTGAGCCTCAGCTAAAAGACTTTTATTCAAATTAGGAAGTAGGGGACCGAAATAAGCGATTTCAATAAGTTTAGAATAAAAGCAGGACAACAGTCTAAAAACTATCTAAAAACCTATCTCTTACGTCTAGCATTTTTCACGATCATTTCTATTGAAATCTTCTATACTTCGCTTTGCTGGAAGAGATAAACCGAACTGCGGTATGCAAACAAATCTTCCATGAATATCAATTGAATACGTGTTGTCTGTTCTCGCTCGATTTAATAGTACAGTGGGATGGTGGAATGGATGGTGGAGTGACCACATCTCACGAATATATTGTAAACAATGAAATACGTTTGGAAGGTAATGTCGCCAACATTACGGTGGTAAAAGGCAGTAGCTACCAGCCGATTGTAAAAGGCAGGATTGTTGAAGGATTGACAGTATGCGATCTGCATCTACACCAAACTATTATGTCAAAGTGACGGCCATGGAAATACGATCGTCTACAGGGATCATACACCATACTAATATTACAAAACGCATCGACTCCTTGATTTTAGATAAATAAATAAATAAATAATCATTTATTCGCCTCATCCATTTATATACAATGGTTCTTCGTGCTATAATATCAATAAATACAAACAAATCAATAACGATAAACACTGTAGAAAGAGAAAAGAACAAGAAGAAGACGGAACATATATGCTTGAAATAATTAAAGTAACCGAGCTAAAGCACAGTCAATATAAAATTCCTTGGTTTTACTCCTAAAATATTTTTCATTAGACGATTCAATAACTGTCCTTGGAATTTCATTAAACAAAGATACTGTTCTTGATTTAAACGCGTTTATGTGTCCGTTTTTTATGATTTTTGGTCCAGTATCGTTGCATGACCGTAGATTTCTTTTTGGCTCAGCAAATTTCAGCTTGAGGTATGTTGGGTATTGTTGATAATACAAAGCTTTGAAGCAAAGATTAACCAGATTCATTTCAATTCGCTCTTTTGATAGGGAGCCACTTCAATTCAAGAACACCTTTGGTCATGCAGTAACGATTTTGAACGAACGCAGCAGCTGCATTTTGTACTTTTTGTAACCTAGCCATCAGATAACGTTTCAGTGGATCATATACGGTATTGCAATAATCAAGTTTTGATATTAGCAGTGATTCGACAAGTTGTTTTCTTATGTGCCATGGGGTAAGTCGTTTAATTTTTCGCAGGGTACTGAGTGCAAAATAGCAGCTTTTTGTAACTTCTGAGATATGGGGGTCCTAATTCAATTTTTGTTGGAACTTCACTCCAAGAATTTTGGTCACATCACTTCTTTCGAGTGAGTGTGAAGCATCTGGTTTGAAAATGTATTTAATGGTACGTTGTTTTGATTGCTTTGTGGTGAAGATCATAAGATCATTTTTTTTTTTAGTTTTTTCTGGGTTGATTATCAAATTCTTATCTTTTGACCACCAATGGATGTCTTGGATGGTCGATTGGAGCTCGTTGATGTTGTTACTAACCTCAGAAGGCTTGCAGTGTTTATACAGGGTGGAATCATCTCTGTACTGAATGCAGGTGCAATTTGTGGCAATTTCATTCATATTGCTAACGTATATGTTAAACAGGATTGGCCCCAATATGGAGCCCTGTGGTACACCAAAAGTGATGATTTCTCTGGAAGAAACTTTCTCGTTCAGTTGCACATATTGTGTTCGCTCAGTGAGATAACTTGTGAAGAGTTTCAGCGTTGATTTGGAGATGTGTAAACTGTTTAATTTTCTTATGAGTGTCGATGTTTTAGATGTTTCAAACTCTAATATTGATCTGCATAAGACTGAATACCACTTTCGATAGCCCGGTACTCACATTACTAGCCTTTGTCGTAAATATCACAGTGTTTGTTTTCAAAACCAACATAACCGATATTCATTTTAACAACGTTTTTACCACAGACCCACTGTTATGCGCATTTACCGAGACAGCCATTTTGTTAAAACATTTCACGGTAGTGGACGGGACAGGCTTCGACGGGATTTATTGTCCAGTACTGTTGTGATATCTGATATGTTTCTGGAAAGAGAAATGGTCTACTCCTATGCATTTTCTGCTCTTGCCTGAAAAACCAAAATAAGCGACATAAGTTTTTCTGGAATGAGACACAATGTGAAGTTTTCTCATGAGAAACACAATGTGAAGTTTTCTCATCGACCCGTTGTTTCATCTGGGAATTGTTTTTCCGGTCATGGTCTTTTTCTTGGTTGTTCAAGTCAAAGTTGTTGCCGGATCATAGTCAGTTTATAAACCATTTAGAAACGCTATCCATCGCTAGTCTGATCGTACTCTTTAACATCAACTTCTTAGCGCGTTTTCCTTTATTTACAGCTGGGATAACGAGGAGGCGATAATTGGAATCGAATCAGTGTATATAATTCTGGAGAATGTGTTGAACCCAGTCATGTTTTTGATCCAATTCGGTTTGTACGAGATTATCAGAATGACTGTGGCAGCGTGCCTTAAACAAAAACAATGGCAGCAATATAAAAAATTCAAGTGAACCCATAATCACAGTTGCATATTCTCCAACAGTGTGCACCAGAAAATCTCACTGGCGCACGCTTGAAAGAACGAAACAATATGTAAATGATGCAGTATAATCCAGATAAGTCGAGCTCTCGATAACTCGAACTTTCAGTAATTCGAATTATTCGAAGTATTTCCCTTGAACTAATATTCTTTTCTAAAAGAATTTTGATAGCTCGGACATTCAGTTATTCGAACAATGTTTATCGGTCCCTTGGAAGTTCAAGTTATAAGGGGGTTACCTGTAAATATGTCTTGTTTACGTAAAGACATTTTATAATCTTTACGAAGTAAACGCAGTAAAGCGGCTAAAGTTTTCAATAGAGATATAGTCCGTAGAGAGGATAAGTAAAGTGAAAACCAGTTTCCAGCTGGTGTTTTAAAAGCTCATTTCTGGAAACGATCCTTTCTGGAAACGATCCTATCATGAGTTACGAAAACGAATTAATGTTTTTCCTTCCTCGAGTTAGCAAAATGGAAAAATGGCAATTGTGACGTCTAACTCGAAGTTTTGACGACATAACTGCTAACTCGAAGTTTTAACTCGTGGTCGTAACTCGAAGATTATCCGCCTTTATTATGAACAGATTCTTTGTCAATGTTACTGATTCGTTAGATATTCACCAAATACCGAGTGCTCTGAGCCAATTATTCGAGCCATCGAGCAAATTATTTTGAAGTATGGAAATCACCCAGTGTTATAAAGATCATGTGGTTGCTCTCCACCCTAGAGCTAACTTTATCTTTATCACGATTCTCAATTATTAGCTCCTTAATCTTCGTATCGACGACGCAAACAGTTAATATTTCAACTTATCCGGAATAAAAACTTTCCGTTATTCAACTTTATAAAACGTTCAACGTTTGAGAAGTACGTATCTATTTTAACAGTGGTAAAGATTTTTAATGGCGTTTTCGTGGTCTGAAATAATATTAACAAGAATATTACATTATATTACAAGATTATTATACACCATCGCGGATGTTATGTCTCCGTTAATCGCACTTAAGCTTAGTACCCACTTGTAAAAATACAATCGTCGCTAATCTTTTGTCGGGTTTCCTCATTGCTAATGTATTCCTGTTCCCAATAAATAGAAGAACAGCTAAGATGGAGAGAAAATTACTTTTAATTTTAAGCGATGAACGCTTAAGCGACAAGCATATCATTTTCCCACTTATAACTCTCCTAAAAATAAACAAAGAACGTATTTCACAAGTGGGAACTAAGCCTTAATTTTTCATCTAGTTATTTCTTTATTCACTGTTTACACACAGCGCAGAAGAGTTCTTATATCATCAAATTACTCAGCCTGAATGTTTGACCTCATTTCTTGTTTAATATTCTTTCAAAAGATACGTAACAATTTACTCATCGACATTGCAAGGTAATGTTTTAAATCATTCCATTTTGATCTGTCTAGATTATACAACGGAGGCCGTAAAGCGGTATTTACATTACAGGAATCGTTTATTAAAAATATGAGCAAAAGCTTTTCTGAAATTCTTATTTCATCAAATTTTAATTTAATATTTTTACTAAACTTTTTTGAATAAACTTTTTTGAATAAACTTTTTTGAATAAACTTTTTTGAATAAACTTCTCCACCTATAACGTCATGGCGAAATTTGTCTATTAACATTGAAATGTCAGAGGCGTAGCCAGACTCAGCCAAAATTTTGGAGGAGAGTTTTGTCATTAATAGTAGTAAAAGAAAACGTGCAAGTAACCTAATCGACAATTAAGACTGAATAGAAATATCATAACGTTGGACTCCTCCACTTTTTTTGACTGACCTTGAATACGCCTATGAATGTTTCTCCCAAATGAAAACGAACGAACCGGATGACCATGTAGGCGTACTATTGTTTCGACATCTTGGGTAATCTTGTGTAATGCAATGACCACTTCGCCTAAACTGGAGGTTTTGAATATAAACTGCAGGATGTTTTTGCACTAAGATTTTCACTACGTTCTTTGTTATCATGATCTCATAAGGTTTCTGTTAAAGGTAAGAATATGTTCTATCACTAATCCTGATAATGTAATGTAGGAGAACTCTACGGAGGAGAGTAGGTCATTAAGAGTATAAAAACAACAACAACATGGAAAAAACCTTATGAACCGAAGCTTAATGTTTTAACAGAAAATTCATGACACTGTTCTCCTACACTTACTTCACACAACTTTTGCTCTGCTGCTGTAACCTTCCGTTAATAACATGAACCATGAGACCAGCTAAATATAACCTTCCGTTAATAACATGAACCATGAGACCAGCTAAATATATTCACATAGGTATTGACCTGGAAAGTGGGTCATGTAGTAAATAGAATCAACGAAAGATGCCTTAAAATTGTGTATAATGACAAACAATCTTCGTTCCAGAAACTTCTGGACAAAGTCGGGGCTCTTTGCATACATCACCGAACCTTCAAAGACTTTGCATAGAAATGTTTGAAGTTGTAAACAGAATTTCTCCCAAAATATTTTCAGAACTGTTTTTATATATTTATATATTTTTGAAATTGTCAACTAGAAATAAATGATTAGTAGTAGTAGCCATAAAAGGACCTTTTCTAAACTTCAGGCGCAAAGCACTAAAAAATAACAAGAAAGACTTGGTGGCGCATGAACAATTCTTGGCACCTACAAAAAAGTATCTCGCATTTTTTCGAACCTTAAGGGAACCTGTTTAAGTCAATGTGTTTTATATATGATAAGTTTCGAAGCACTTAAAAATCCCACATTGACTTGAAACTCGTATTATTCGTCTCAAACACTTTTGTATTTCACTTCAAATTTTTTTAGATGTCCTTACAACACGTTATTCGAAGGAGCTGGCTGCAGAAGATAAATATATTAAGCCGTGAAACAAGCGTAGAGGGTTTGGAATTTAACCGGTACTATTCAGGGGGTCAATCTTCAATCGATTTCAATTCAAATGACGGACACATTGTCTCATTAATCCAAGGAAGCGGGACATTACGAGTCAACCTATCAGAGAAGCCTTTCAATGTTGTTGGTCCAACGCATGTGTACATTCCTGCCAATGCAGGAGCGCAATTGGAATTAACTGGTAGATGTATTGTCATTCATATTGCTGCCTCATTGAATCAAGCAAGAGGAAAGCAGCTACTCATTCGAAATGAGAGATATGTAAGAGCTACCCGGTATGTTATCACTGCACAATACTTGAGCCGTCGCATCTTCGTCCATCGAGATGAAACGTTGGTCTCAAAAAATGGTGATCCAGTTTCTTGGTTTCGAACGACACCGTTTGATACTATTGGTTTACCTACTAACCATGAAGGGAAACCAGTTTTTAAGATGGGTTACGATTTTCAAACAGAACCGAATGTAGTCTATGAAGTTTTTGGTGATGTGTTTGTGCGTTTCGCTCACCACCCATACACTAGTGCAGAGAAACAAACATGGAGTGAATGGTTGAAAATAGATGAAGATTCTTTGTATTACCTCAATGAGACACTTGACGGTAATGACGTCGAATGGTATACAGATCCAAAAACCAGTGAGAGATTACCAAAACGTAATCGACATGAAGTGTATGTGTCAAAGAATGGTTACATGTCACTCATGTGCTTGTTTGACCCAGCACCTACAGGATTGGAACAACACATGCCTGGTGAGTACAGTTCATATACACAGGTAGCAAAGGTAGTCGGCACAGAGCAATACCAGAAGTTCCTGAAAGAGGTAGCACCCGAAGATGAAATGATGGATACGTTATCCAGGCTAGAAGCAGAGGGGGACTTGAAGGATGCAATGAAATCGCCAATGTGGGAAGCTTTTGAATCATGTCTTGAGAAAAAAATAAAACAAGATGAAGAATTGTATACAAGACTGAAAGAGAAAGGGGCAGGTCGAGAAGATGTGATTAAAAAATGGATGGTTACTCATCACTACGAACATAAGTAGGAAAATGTTAACTGTTAACACAACCAGGCTAATGTTCATTATTTTGTTGTAATTGTTTCATTTCGTCTAGGGATTTTATTTGATTGATTGGAAGCTTGCATTTGGATATTTTCTCTTATGTGCAATAATAAAAATTGCAAAGTTCGACTTTATTTCTTTACACTTGAATGAATGAATGAATCCAGTGAAGTAGCTTGCCTCATAAATCCAGTGGAGTGCCTCCCTAGCGTCATAGTTGGTTTACCGTTTCCTTGACGTCATTAAGCTAAATCTTTAGGAAATTTGAGAGTGTGCCAAACTAACAATTTGTGAGCATTCACATGGCAAAAAAAACTTAATAAATAAAGTTTAAAAGAACCAAAAATCTCTTCAAACTTATTTTCTTGCTCTCGAGATTCCTTCCAAAGAAACGAATGCTGTCAATTTGTTATGTGACTTCCAGTGATCACGTGATCACAGTGATCATGTTTGATGGTTTGTAAGTACAACCAGGGAAAACGATTTGCAACAAAATGTCAAACTTTTTTTTTTTTTACACACGTTATTACCTTTATAAACAGAAGAATTGATACAACGAATCTACAAAGTAACGCCTTCATAACCCCTTCATTCATACATCAATTTATACACACACCATTAATAAACACTTCATACAACGTCAAAATAAAGATCGATCTACGTTTGACTCATTTTATACACCAATTGAACATAAGCATCTGCCATTATGATTTAAGAACTTCTAATTCGGATCCAGTTTTTATATCATATCATCACAATAGGTGTCTCCATGAAGAGTATTTTCTTAATGGAATATTAATAATATATATATATATATATTATTCAAACTCTAGTTAAACATAGCTCACTTCTTAAACTATTAAATGAAAAACTAAATTATTTTTATTAGGAATTTTCCTCAAGAGAGTATCAATCGAATCTGATAAAATTTGGAGGTGAAAAAGGTTGCTCAACCCGGGGGAGAACCATAAAGCGCAATAGTCACAGATGAGACAAACACTATCAACGGGACATGGCGCTATTTGTATGATGTTTTATTAGAAATATAGGCCAACCGTTAGATCCACCCAATTGAATTAAAATCCATCAGGAAGCTTTGGTTATAGCACTTATATTAACAAGCTTGGTCTACATAATCATTCCACATTTATTTCAGTTTATTGTGGTCATCCATCCAATCCATAGTCGTGCAGGACTTATAATATAGCTTTTCCACTGTCCCGTTTACATACTTGACGAACAGTCTGCACCCACTTCGCATGAAATTCCTCGTATTCAATAATCATAGATTCTAATGTAGGTCTTGATTGATTGTGATTTAATGAGGTGCCTTCTTTTTCTTCCAGATCAAATGCATCTGCTGATGAAAAATGTGGCTTACCACGCAATTTACCAACCATTCGATATGCCGCTAAAAGTAAAAAAGAACAAAGCTTATCTAATCGCTACAATTCAGAATTTATAACCGCCCAAACATGACGGAGAACATTGGGCTTTCTTAGGGTGTATTATAATCAGAAAGCGTCAAAAAGGAAACACACTGACATCTGGGCTGCGAAAACGTCTCATATGGAGTTCGTTTCCATCTTCGTTATTCCAGTTATATGAAAATGTTTTTTCGAGATAAAAGAATTTCCAAACCAGAAACGTTCTTACCTGAATCTTTATTTCGAACAAACATTTCCCATAATACACCTATGATTAATGCGCCAATGAGAAGGCCTGTTTCAGTATAGACAACGTTTTTAAAGACAGTTTCTTCATAAAATAATTTCTCTGCAGCAGCAACCTCTAGTCGCACTTCATCCGTTGGATTCTAACAGAAATATATAAAGGATTAATCCAAGAACAGTAAAAGGTAACTTCCTTGTAAATGATGACAGAATAGTACTGTCAAAAATAGGAAACAACCAATGAAAATTGAGATAAATACTCACGTGACTATTGAATTAAAGTTACACTATTTTTTTTATTAGAAACCGCTTATAAGAAACTAGGTCTCGGCTAGTCAAACACCTAAGAAACTCAAGATCTGAGAAATGGCTGACTTAGAAACTTCCTTATTTCATCGTCTATTCAGGCTCCAAATATGAAAGATAATAATGGATTTAGCACTATTTTCAACGGTTATTAAAAAGCTTTAAGAAACTAGAAAATTGACTTTTTTGAAGAAACTTTCATGGCTAACTCCCTCAAGTAGTTTTTTATAAAAAGAGTGTATTGGTAGTTTACCTTGATAGGCGTGAGCTTTTGGGAAATAATCTCAAAAATTTTTTGTGGATAATGTCTGGTGAATTTACGAAAACATTTTTCTGTTTCACTAGAGTTCTGTCTCATAACCAAGCCATACGTTACTGGGTGGTCAATTTCACGTTCCATTCGTAAGCGTGTTCGTTGCAACAGATCTGTGCTGGCACTTAAGATAAAGTTGTCAATCATAACCGCGTGTAATCTCCGCGTGTTCATCAATTCTTCTAGCAATTTCACGTGGTTGTCAAATGCTAAAATTCAAACAGTAGTCAGGCTTATTACGAAAGAAGTTTACAGAAAGTTTATGGGAATCCAGGCTTGACACGTGTTTTAAGTTTCTTGTTTATCTTTTCCCTGCACCAATATCAATGTACATTAAACTTATCGAGACTTTCGAGTGGGCCTTTCTACTTGAGTGATTCTCACCCTTCATGTCAGCATTCATACCAACACCAACTTGATACTCGATGCTTCCCCTAACAGCTCCAATCTATAGAAAATAAGATGGCCATATATACTTGAAAATTTCTCCAATGGTCAGGCAACTCCAATTTGATTTTATAATGAGTTAAGAAGAACTGAATAACATCTACCTTGGAACCAGGAATGTTAAATACAGGTGTTGCACTTGCTGACAGCGCAGCAGTTACTAAACCAGTGAATAGCGAAATGAGAATAATTCCCATTAAGATCCATAAAATGCAAAATGCTCGAGCGTATGGAGATTTTGGTGAACGGTCTCCATATCTATAAACAAAAGAAAAGTTGAAGGACCTAGCAGGTGAAAATTTCCTGAATTCTCTCCTTTGTGCAATCACATGGATTTCTATGTTATTTTACTTTTTTTCTGTCAAAAACTGTTCTTCCCATGTAAACACAGTACCTAGTGCTAAAATTCAAATATTATATATATTATATAAATAATATATATGAACACAAGATAGTGGGAATATATATCAAATATAACATTCAAATGAATGCAGAAAGTAACTACAAGTTACGCATTCTCTTGTATTTTAAATGACGTTTTTATCAAGTACAAATAGTCTCCAATTTACTACCAAAGCAATCATTTACGTTCTTAACACAACGATTTTAACCCAGGGTTTTAAAGTTTTGAAATTTCCCATATATCAGTTCTGAGTGTCACATTTAAAGTACTTACCCAACAGTTGTCATAGTAACAAAAGCCCACCATATTCCTTCCCATGCTCCCGAGAAAAATGTCGGAGGGAATTCTGCAGAATTTTCTTTTTTATCCTAAAAAAATACGTCAAGTGTCTTTAATGATGGAAGAAGCGTATTTCATAAGCTTTCATTTCAGACAAACCATTAAAAAGTTTATTGCAAGAAATGTATAGTGTTGGGGGTTATTTAAGAACAGGTTGACGTCATAGTTACTTAAGAAAGAAAGAATCAGAAAGAAAAGTACAGAAGTACAGAAGGGAAAGAAATAAAATAGAAGCGAGGCTGGGAATAGACCCTTTGCATTTTCAGATTGGGCCTAGCCTCTCTATTGTCCCAATTGAGATTTAAAAAAAAAATGAAAACAATAAACTTTCGATTGGTTAGAATGAGATGAAAACGAAAAAGGGTCTATTCCTACGTAGGTGAAGAAGAGAAGAAAGCACAAGTAAAAACCTCTTTTTTGATTAGCCGTTGTTTTCCGGTATCTTTACAAGATTGCTTTCGACACTGTTTACGCATAGTGGTCAAAATATCGCATTTTATATAATCTTGTTCCTAAATGTGTACGTTACCATTGATCGAGTATATAAATTGTTTTTGTGAAATCGTACAAAGTGGGATTAAAAGGTGACTGAAAATATGGATAAGCGAGTAAAAAGAGTCATTGAATGAAATCAAGAGATGTTTCATAATTAATCTGCATCAAGAGATGTTTCATAATTAATCTGCATCAGGAGATGTTTCATAATCGAGACAAAGTAAGAGATCAGAGTAAATAGGTAAATAGACTGGATAAAGAATGGAGGAAAACGTCAAGACAATGGTTTAAGTATTGATGAGGAGTAAGCAATGAATCTTTGGTTTTATTTGTTGAGAAAACGATTTATAAACGGTGATTTTAAAACATCCTTTCTCCAATGATTTTCGACTGCTAGCAAATATCGTTGCTTATAGTTGTTTTGAAGGGTGCAATTTGAATAACAAAAAAATACTGAGTGCAATATTACATCACATGTTATTTCCATCAATGCTGATAAACTGTACTCTTCCAGTAAATTTGTGAAATATTTTTCAGGCAAATTCAAACAGGTTCGAGAATATTTTGTCGTAATCAGAGATTCAACAAACAAATTCAATTTTCTTTGAAAGTGACTTACCAATAACCAAACAGTTAGCCCAGACAACATGGCAGATACAGTTATGAATATCAACATAGGCCATGCATTGAAAATAGTTTTCATAAGGACTTGAGTTCTTGTGTTCAAATCTTGAAACAATTGATCAGGAACTAGGAGAACAATCTTTGGTGCTGTTACCAAAGGTATGAAAGGAAAATCTTTGAATTGATGAGAATTTTTGCCATCAAGTCCTGTGAAGAAAAAAAATCATACCATTCTGATGTGCCAAAATATACCTGATTTCCAACATACAAGGAGCTTCACAAAAGAAACGTTCCTAGAAGTCTGCATAAGAGCAATAATCATGTGACAAATGTTCTCACCATAGACTGGAAAAGATATATCAATTTCTGAATCATCTTCAAAATGCTCTTCAATTTCAAGGATGGATTTGAAATAATGACCGAAAGTAACTTTACTGTTCGGGCAGCAGTACTTTAATAATTCATTTGTCAAATGTGGGGTGATGCCTGATAGAACAGTCGATGCTGAAAAATGAAAATATAAATCAATACGAACACAAGAGAACTTTAAGGACAATTCCAAGCAGAATATGAAGTGGTTTAATTTATGAATTTAAATTTGGACACAACTTTACGGTTTCATTATCTGTGCACTTTTGTCGGATGTTAAATGAAAAAGAGCAGAAGGTTTTTTTTCATAGATTTCTTGTTTCCATGCCTCATAATTTTAACCGATTTTCAGCACACAGAGTTAAACTCATCTAGCAATAAAACACGCAAAATAAAAATGTGAACAGAAATGTTTAATAATACAGCATTTCCCACTTCACGATTTCCTGTAACAGAATTGCACGAAAATTCGACCAAAATTCCTCAACTCTCAAGAGAAAAGACAAAAATTTACAGAAGATTGGTAGAAAAAAAGACGATTTCTTTAAAGAATAACACTAATGCTATTTTCACGGACATTTTGTGTAAATTAAACACGAAGACTTCTAAAAATAGTAATTGGAAACTTGTGTATTAAAACTTACCACCAAATCTTCCCATCCCGAGGTTAACATAAGGTGTATATACTTGAAAACCAACTCCAAATTCTAGTCCACGTTTGCATTTTTCGTCGATCGTATATTTATTTTGGTTGACTTTTTGATAATAATCAGAATTGCTTTTATTCCCCTCTGCCTGTATAAAAGAAGGAACCAAAAATGTTAGGCTTCGCTGTTGTTGTTTTTTCGAATGGCGAAAAATTTGGTCAAAAAGGGCAAAAAGTTGAAAATGGGCGTTGAAAATGGGCGTTGTTTGTTGTTTGTTGTTTGTTGTTTTTGCTTATCTTCATAACCTCAATTTACTCATTTCATATTTAAGAGGCTGATTATATGAGAAAGGTTGACCTGGTACTGGCTTGTTTAAATTTTTAAAACGCGACCCAGATATTTTCCTGCAGAAAAGAATTGGCATAACATGCAGCGGATTGCGTCATGTAATCAGTTCCCTGTATGAGAATATATCTTTCCCGAATTATTTTTGTGGTGTTGTTATGGCATTTTTAATCTGAAAGTCGCCATTACTAAGGTCGCTTTTTATTGTTCAACCCACCTATTCTATGATCTACGGTTCTTACGAGGCGATTTGAGAATAAATTACCCTAGAGGTGTAGAAAAGCCGAGTATGCCATCATACTGTAAGTGTACGTGGTGAGTTGTATCGAAAAAGTTCGGTTGCGTTTTCCTGCCAGATTTGGTATAATTTGAATGCTAACTGGATTCCAAAATCTCAAATAACCTAGCCCTTTTCAATAAAAACATTTTCCATTTCTACTTGAAAAAAGATTGAATTTCAAGTTTTCTTTTCTTTCATTAAATACATAATTTTCTTACTTTATATTTGCGATTATAATTTCACAGATAACATCCAGGTTCTAATTTTCCTTTTGATTGAAAACCGTGAAATTATTTGGTCAACAATGAAACGTAAAACGTTTGAACAACATTTTGAAAAAGCATTTTTTTATACTTAGGGTCGATATTGGAGATTTCAACATCTATTATCAACATCTATTTTCGGCTGATTGAATATGAGTAGTCAAAGAAAACAATAGATTCGATAAAGAAAACAATAGATTCGATAGAGACATTATCTACTATATTATCTATTATATCTATTTTTATTTTTATTAGTTTTCCTAATAAACAAATTTGTAAAAACATGAACCTAAAATAAATTTATTATAATTTTCTCTTATTGATATCTCACCATATAGAGCTTACAGAGATTGCAAGGACAGTTGTTGAATGCGAGTACAAAAATACCTTAAATACCGTCAAAGCATGTGATTGTGTATATAGGCCATGTTAACATGTGCTACTGAGAGATTGGCAAAATGGTTTCGAAAGATTTACGACTAAATAAAAAAACGATGAATCGAGTAACAACCTGTTAACGAATCCAAAACGATGAATCGAGTAACAACCTGTTAACTAATCCAATACGAAGAGGGTGTTGCAAAAGCTGGGATAAGTTTAAACTTTAGGACCTGATTGTATTTATCCGTTACTGGCTCGTTTACAACCCACCACCAGCTCGTTATTATATAGAAAAAGTTCAAATGAGCCAAAACCGTGCCAAGTAGTTTACAACCCGGGGAAACAATACTCTTTACACTGTTCAGTTACCATCATTGTTTACTTGAGCTACTTCGCATGCGCAAACCCGGTTCTGTCTCGGAATAAGCTATTACCCGAGCGAGTTACTTTGTGTTTAAAAATAGATTTCCCTTTTACTGAGCCAGGGTCAACCGCCTCATATAATCAGATGTACCTTTAAATACTTTTCCATGATCTCAATTGTTGTTCCTTCTGCATGTTTCTTCGTGTCCCAGACAATGATCGAACTTGTAAAATCCACAAGTATCGATGATATGATCGTTAGTTTCCAAATGATAAATATCATGTTTTTTTCCTATTAGTCCTAAAAAAGAGATTGTCATTCAAATTATTCTACCTACTTTCTCCACACCTAACTTTATGCTGAAAAACCTTCGTTAGTGTCTGGTCATGCCTCGTTCTTTCAAACATTTTTATAAGACTTTCCACTGAAAATTCATAGTGAGGAGAGATTGTCAGTAAAAGAGTGGAGAAAAGAATACAGCATGAATCTTCATCTTCCATTGCTCGTTATGAGTGTGCTAATCTAGATCATAAATACATTTCTTTTAAAAGTTGTTTCTGTGAGACAACGAGACACGAGGTAGGCTTGTTAACACAGTCAGAAATAACAATGGCTTTGCGAAAAAAAGGGTTGATTAATTGATCTTGTAAAAAAAAAACAATACACAACAAAAACTCATTCACAATTTGAAATCATTTAAAAAAGAAAATCGTATATAACTTCTCATAGCCTGCAGATCTAGGGCGAGGAACAAAAAGTGGACGGACTACCAGTGTCTTTTACGAAAACTCTATATCCGCCTCCAAGGCATTCCTTATTAACTTGTTCGTTTTTCTGCAGGCCTGTCTAAAGTGTGTTTGATCTTTTATGGAACAAACTGCAATCACACAGGAATCCAATCCAAGCTAAACCACTTCGTTACTTACATATATTTTAATGCTTTCATATAGAACTAAAACAAAAACAATAATAAAACAGAACTTGAAGAAGGGAAGATGTCCGCATCAAATTAAGAAGGAAACAAATTAAGGAGGAATGTAGTAAACAATTTTTCTATAAAAATTCCTTTTGATGCAATTACTTCCTTTGCTTTCCTTTTCTATCTGCTTTTTCTTGGAGAGCCTTATATTGATCTGTTATTCTGATCGTATCAAATAACACTATTGAATAAGGATAATAGATTTTTTGTTCTAGCACTGTGGTGAAAATTTGAACCATTTAAAAAGGTGAACAGAAGAATCTCATATGCATAGATCAAAATCGATCAACTTCTTACCGTATGAAAACAAATTTGCAGCTGAAAAACAGTAATATGTTTTTCCAGCCACTTCCATATTTTTTTAGCCCACATTTCCTTTTCCTTTGAAATAACTTTATATTTGTTTTTAATAAGTTTGCAAAACCAAATGTCATTTGTGTTTTTTTTACAAATAAATTAAATAAGTAAAACTCTTTTCAAACACACTCATTTAGTTGAAGTTCCTACCGTTTACCCAACTATCAGTTACTGTCAATCTCTCTCTACGCTGTTTCAAGACCTTATACGTTAAACGAAAGAATTGCCATATCGTCTCCATCAATATCTTATCAAAATATCAACATTATCCTTATCCCCATGGAAATATCAAATTCCAAAGAATATTTGATATTTTCATTATAATTGCGCAAAAGAAGATGCTGAATTTTTAAAGCATTTCGGATTAGTTTGTTTCCTATTTTTCAAAAATAAAAATAAAAATTACCATGTTACCATTACCATCGATAATCTTTTTTTTAAAAACACTACACCAAAAAACTGTTTTACAAACATGTTTGTTTCCCAATAGACTTGTAAAATGTATTGATGTTTTGTTCAGCATCACATCCGATCGTCGAATCAAACGTCGAATCGAACGTCATTTTTAAAGTGAATTTGATACTGAATATCCATTCATTCATTCATAAACATTTTCGTACTTTACTACACAAATATTTTATTAAGGTATCGCGTTATAAATAAAGATTTCTCATTCTTTTCTATTATTTGCTCTTTCGTAAGCCTCATTCCTGGTTTACTCTGACTCTTAAGAGTGTTGTAAGCCAAGTGAGTTTTTGCCGGCCACGAGGTGTCGGCTGTCAACTCTTGTGGATATTCACATGGCTAGCTTAGCTTAGCTGAACTAAAACCAAAACCAACTAAGTTGTCTTTTCTTTAGGATGTAAAGACCAGTATTGTCGTAGAGTTTAATATCGCTAAATGTTTATGTATGTTTAATATATTCAATATCACCTTGTCGACATAACGTCAAAATGTACGTCAGGAGAATGTGTGAGTTTGATGTGTTTGAAGCTATAGTTTAGCCTGAATATTTTCAAAAGGAAAAGGAAACAGAAATTAAACGATATAGACGGGTAGACCATGTCCCAACGTGACCGTCCTGTGGCAGTCAAAATAATAGAATTTGTTACTTTTCTCTGCCGAATCTGGCCGTCAACATTTTCTACCTTTCTAGTTACAGTCATGAACTTGAAGAAGCAAAAGACAAATTGCCTAAGAATAATAAAGTGAGGATTACCTGTTAAACTTACCTTTTTCTCCAGCTTTAAAAAACACCATTCAAACGCATCAAAGAAAAACTTTGAGAGAACTAACTGATGTTAACCTCTCTTTCGTTTGTTTCATATTTTTTCACAGGTTTTTAAAAAACAATTTCAAATGTTTAAAATTTCTATTGACTGACTGAATGTTTCATCACAAATGGAATTGCTTTTCCCAAAGCTTGCAATTAAGACCCAGTCTCATTTCAATTGGTTCATCACAGAACAATGCAAGTAGGCGTAAAATTCAAATCGTTTTTTTGATTGATCGAAATTAAAACACGAAACTTATTAATATACATAAGGTTAGAAATAGTTTTCTATCCTAATAAATGGTAACATTAGATTGACTATCCCAGGTTATTTGATGGGTATCAACGCACTTCGTAAGTCAGTAAACCTATGAATAAAGTAAAGTATGAAGTTTTTTGCCTGCAGACATCACGGGTCAAATCACGGCATTTTTGAAGCTAAATAACTTTAACCGAATTCGCTGAACTTTTGTGACTTTTCGTAACTTTTATAAAGGTTTACACGCCCTTTTTTTCGGGTGTGGGCGTTTTGTCGACCATGGGTATTTTTTTTTAAATTAGCTTTTTGTTTTCCTGGTTGGAATTTGTAATGAATTGAAGTTTTGTGATTACCAGTTGAACTTTGAAGTAATTTACGGACCTGTTATAATAATTTACAGACCAGATTTGACAATTTACAGGCAGATTTTATTTTACGGAGCTGATATTTCAACTACTTTGGGAAGCAGTTTTTGAAGGTTGTTCTATTCAATTGCATAATCTGCTACTTATTTTTGTGAGAGCCCTTTTTTATCTTATTTCAACATGTAGCCAGGTGTCCCAAGCTATATTTCTCAAAAAATTTATAATTTTTGATCAATCACCAAATTCTCCTAACATTAAAACATTTCTTACAATGACCAAAATTTGGGCATATTGTTGTATTTAGATACAGAATAATTTAAAACATCGCAAAAAAAAATAGTTTTACCTATAATTTATGCTTTTCAAAAACGTAAATTTCAAAATTATTCACAAAGTAGACAAACTGATGACGTCATAACAAAAAGTGATGATGTCATCATGACATCATTTGTAATTATTCTTGTAGCAAAAAAGTTACTTAAAGTCTGTACTAAGTTTCATGTCATAAACATCAATGGTTTAGCAGATATAAGCAGATATCTAGGCGTGGCCAAAATTGACCCCCTCCCCCCCACCCACCCATCCATACAAAGGACAAAAAAACAGCATCACATCTGAGGAATAGGATGAAAAGGTAGTCATTTGCATTTTGTAGAAAAAAATGACTCACTTTTGGTAGTCAATTTGACTATGCTAAAGTAATTAACAGCTTTGAGTCGATTTCTATGGGTAAATATATATGAAAGAACACATATGAAAGAACACCCACAGGACTATGTTTTCAATGAGGCACCTGCGTAGGAGGTCCTAGAACATTTAAAGCCCCCATTTGGGCTGCCGCAAGTATGCTTCAACCGCTCAACCAGACAACCCCCTTAGACATCAATCCCGCTCTCAAGCTGAGTGCTAAGCTGAGGTTTGGATCGATTCACACTTTGATAGTCGCTGGCAGGACTAGGCCAGGAATTGAACCCTGTCCTCCCGTACTGGAAGCGAGCACTCTACCACAAGGCCACCAGTTGGTACACTTTTTCAGTAAAAGTCGATGAAGAAAGAAGCAGTGATTTTTTTTATTTTTTAAAAGAAGAAGAATAGAATAGAAACGAAACGTATGATGAATGTATGACTTACAGAAAGTTGATGTTTGGAAGTTGATATCTTTTGCTAGTTCTTTTTTTAGTGCGATATTTTTATATGATAATACTTCTATTTCCTTTTAGATTAGAAAATTTAGTGTCAATGAAAAGATAAATGGTTTTGTATCATGGTAATACACAAGTTGATTTTCAGATTGCAAGTAGAATAAAACAGCATAAGACAGTACACATAGGCGGATCTAGAGGGTATGTCGAAATTTGTGGAGAAAAATATAAAAATATTAGCTATTAAACCATAAAGGAAAACGTGCAAGTAATCCCCTTGGTGATACTGATTGAAAACAGAAATTAGGTTTATGTGATCCTCCACAATTCTTGACATACCCTAGATACGCCGCTGTTACAGTACAGTACAGGTGCGTGAGAAAATAACAAATCATGACGGTGAAATGAAAGCAGATCGTCTCATTATAAAGATCTATATTATGTCGACGATAAACCAAAAAATTATATTTGTAGATTACTTATTGGGAGAAGCCAGATCCACGGAGACGATGCATACCTTATTTTGTGAGCTCAATCTGCCACGAGTGTAAAATAGCAATAAAATGCACAGGTTAAATCTTGCTCAGAATTTAGATGATTAAGAACAGGATTCAGAATATTTGAGGCTCAAATCGATCAACATTTCGATATACCCTCAACATCCGCCTCTGGTTATGATAAACTACAACCAGGTGAAATTTTCAGAAAACCTTACTTGTAGTATTCACTTGAATTTCCATCCATTAAAGTGTTTCATCTTTTTTCTTTTACAAAACTACGTGAGCTCTCAGTAAGCATTCCATCCGCCATTTATAGGGTTGTCTTTTGAGCTTACGAGATTATTGGTTGGTATCAACAAATGCTTATCTACACAGCAGGCAATCGATGAATTCTCCTCTTTGAAAAAACAAACCTACCACATTAATATGCTTTTCAAGAATTTTTCCCAAATCTATAATCCTATCGCTATGAAATATTCCAGAGAGAAATAAAAGATCCGCTAGCCTGGCTCTAGCCAACAGATAAACACTTAATATACCCTTTTGCTAAATTTTTCACCTGTCGTATAATATGACAGCAGAAACAGAAAGCAGAAAAAGCAAGTTATATATAGTTTTGTGACTTAGGTAAAAAGCATATGTTTTGGTTCCCCTGGAAACACACCCATATTTGACTAAATAATTCTACCAACAATTCCTAAATTTCTAAAGAGTAGCAAAAGTTGCTAAGAGCTATTTGAGATTACTGCATTACAAATTTAATTCCAATAGAAAGAGTTCTCTTTATAAACAGAAGATTTTTACATCTCCATACTCTGTCGACATTTTTGAAATTTGTTTGTAAAACGTGTAAATTTACCACATGAACTGTTAGATAAAGAACTGTTATAAAGGTCGTGAGAAAAATGAGTCTGCAGTTTTCTACAAGGGAATCTTCACGAGAGAGCCAATCATTTTTACCTCGTTTGTTTGTCATTTTGATATAAGTCAACTGCTCCTTCCAGACTCATTTCTTATTGTTCAAATGAGGGATTCCCACTGCTGACATCAGCACACTGAAACCCTCAGGTGTATTTATAACTTGGTTCTAAAATAATGGTATATTTCAAACACTGATACTTCAGACGATACTACGGACCTAAAACTCCCCGCAATTTATTTACTTACTAATACAGTAAACTCCCGATAACTCGAACCTCCAAAGAACCAATGAACATTGTTCGATTTACCGAATGTTTGAATTATCGAGAGTCTTTTATGAGAAAGTAGCAATTTTTTTCAATGGCAATTTAAAGCACAGATAATCCGTCAATAAACCGTCGTACCCCCGTATTGATGTGGAATATTTTTCCTTCGGAGCAAAATTTATATAACATTAGGCATTGGTCTTTTCATATTACTCCAGAACTTCCCGTGCATAAAAAAGTCCTTTTGAGTAATTGTGGTCAATCTCCTTTTTTGTGTATACATACACTTATATGAAATGCCAGGATATGGTGTGAAAACATTTTATGGAGCAAAACCATAAAACAAATTTTAACACTATACTAAGTTTTACTAGATTTTAATATTTTACTGTTAGTATTGTGATGGATTGGATTAGTATCTATGTACTATTTCCTTCCTCCTATAAACTTAGAATAAACTACATCTTCTCACTGGCAAAAGGATGCCAGGTGGTGATGTCAGGTGGTTCATATAAAGAAAACCCTCCTTTAGAGCGACTTTGTAAAACTGTATTGAAACCACTCGAAAAGCTTTGAAATGGAAACAAATTCTATTATTATTAATAATTCACTGAGAGTTTTAACTGAGTCAAAATGACTCACCAAAAGGTAGTAATCTTACAGTACGCAATAAGACTACATTTTGTTACATACAGTTTTATTTTTTAAGGAACCTAGTGGGGACGTGACGTTATATTGACGTCTTTTTTACATCAATTGAACGTCACATCCGGATGTGATTATAAATAAACATCAAATTGATGTCACAGTAATGATGTCATTTTCCGTGACATAAAATTGATTTTTAAATGATGTCACAGTAATGATGAATACTGTCACCGTACAAGTGATGAAATCGCTGTTATACTTAATGACACACATACAATGCTCCGCGCTAACCTGTGGTTTATTCTTAATGTTACTCGGGCCTTTTGTAAACTATTCTGGAACTTTTAGTATTGATCAGGATATTGAGATATGATATAATAAAGGTCTTGGCTGGTACTTATATACATAATTTTTATAAGAACCAAGTTTATAAAAAAATTCGCGCGCATACAATGCTCATATTGAGATATTTCTTGGAGTTATCAACCTTATTTAATTTCTAATTTCTCGTAATTACGCCAAAACAATTTCTTCCCAAACCCTTACAAGTTTGTTTGAAAAAATATCTATATACTAATAGCGAGTGTGCATACCACTTTTATTTTAGAGAGTGATACATTTAGAAAAATTTCACGGTCATTTTCTCACGGGGAGCGCGTAAAACCACGCTGCTGCGAGAAGCTTTTTTTCGGTATTTTTCAGTATTAGTAATGGTCCAACTCCATCTTACGTTTTTTTTCATGTCGAAGGGTGTTGTACGTGAGAGAAGACGATGAAAGCTCTCCACGGAGGAGGATGCAATGCAATGGTTTTTCGTTTGAAATATTCTCAACGATCATTTTTGTTGGTGAAAAAGTAGAGAGAAGAAGCGTTTTTTGTTTTTTGTTGTTTGTTTTTATTTCAAAAAGGGAAGAATAGTATTGTTGTTGAGAAAGTATTAGTATGTTTACTACCAGTGGTATGATGCAGAAAAGAAACGAGGGTTTTTAAAATGTAAACAAATCTGTTTTTGTTTTCGTAAAGATTGATTCGCGAGACGAACGAAGAAATCAAGCGAAGGATTGTATTTTTATGAATATGATTGTATTCGTTGATTATTAAACGAATTAACGAGTGGAAGAAAGAAATAGTAGTAGAAACGTGTACTGGAAAGTGAAGAACATCTTTCTTTTACAGTTATTAAAAATGGTTTTGCACAGAAGAAGTTGTCAAATGATAGCAAATGGTTTTTGATTCATTTCTTTTTCTTGGAATTGATTGTTTTGTAATGATGGAATTAACGAGTGGAAGTATATATATAAAAAAGTGAATGAAAACACGAAGATAATGTCGTTATTTTTGGTAGTAATGGTGTGCTGGAAAGCAAAAAGAAACTGTTAATGGAATTGGAGGATTGTTAACGAAGTGTATTTACATATTGTGATTAAAAATGGTTGCGTCGTTGCAATCATTTCGACCATGTGGGAAACATCAACATATTGTGTGGAAGAGCTACGTCGTTATTTCTGATGTTTTTTTGTTGCATGTGAAGCAGTAAAGGGTTTTGTGTTACGCTGAGATATTATTGCAGCTGTGTTATTGTCGTTGTTTATTTTTCAAGCGAATTTTTGTGGCTGTTTTCAAGAAAGTTAAAGCTCTCTCTCTCCTACCCTCATATGATGATTGAACCCTAACCCTTTCCCTACATACAACCCACACCGCCAGCCTAAATTATAGGTTTTTTATCTATACTTCACAGATCCAATTTTTTTACCTATTCCATTTCGTTGTTTAACCTATGTTTTTATATTGCTATATATACTTTTAAGTGTGTTGTTTGTTTTGTTTTCAGTGGAGGAGAGGATCTTATTAGCTTAATATCTTTCCTTTATACTCTTCATTGATAACATCTACCTATTCCATGATGGCCACAGTCATATTTCTTTAAATTATCTCTGTTTTATTTTGTTTGTTGTTTGTTTTATTTTGTCTGTGGCAGGGGAGAGGGAGTGTGTAATGTGTAATGTATGATTTTCTTTGAAGTGGCTATTTTGCTGCATCATGTACATTTTAGGGGAGCCTACTTATTATTTGTACTGACTTTGCGAATGTCGTTTTGGAATTCGCAGTTTGAATTTAAGCCATGGTGCTTATCTTGATTATTTACTGCTATTTTACATTCTGAATGCATTTTTTTCTTGCTTCTTTTCTATACGACTTCTTTCTTTTTAGATTAAAAATATAGTGTAAATAAAAATTATGAAGAAGAATATTGAATGTGCCAATCATGGTTTTACATAATCACGGTACAAGCAATTTGGATAAAGCATTTAATGAATTCATAGAAGAATGATCCTTTGGTTGTGTATACTGAGGAGGTATAATGTTTTTTTACGATTCACATCTTCTTATACTAATACTAAATCTTGCTTTTTTCTTACCTAACTTTGAAAGAAAGAACGTTAAGTAAAAATTTTCGGGAAGTTCGTCAATGGATGTTTGTTTATTTTTGTTCCATATTAGGATAAGGCACTCCGGCTTAGTGCTTATAATTGTTTTATGATATAAAATACGTAAGGGAAGACATGATATAGCATATCAGGCGGAGACTTCGAATTACAATCGAACGTAGCAGCTATTGACAACGAATGTAAAATAGTTGTTTGAAGAAAAAAGAAGCGTTTGTTTACATTTTTTAAGACGAAGTAATAATAAGAAACATGCATAAAAAAAACGAGTTTTTATTACGAAGAATAGTTTTTACACATTAACGACTGATGGTGTGTAATGTTGAAGGTTGAAGACGTATCAAACGGCATTTTATCCAGTTTTGGTTTGTTTTCTTAGATTTCCAAATAAAAGAAAGAAAATTTAGTGTCGAGCATGGTATTTTTTAGTACAATGATAGAAAGAAGAAAGTCAAGAAGTAATAAAAGATTAGAGATTTGATTAATCTGTTGGTTTTGGCAGTGAGTAAAATTAATTACCGATGGCGTTTTTCTAATTGGCGATCTCTCTGTTCCTGGAATTTATAGAGAAAGAAAACTCAGCTTCGAAGAAAGAAACATTATTCAGGTATGATTCTTTTTAAGATTTAGTTAATACCTTATATCTTATATATGTAAATCTGTATATACTACAAAAGTTAGTTTTGTGATGGGCAGTGTAGTGTGTGAGTGAGATATTTCACAATTTGTGAATATTTTTATCTGAGATTTAGTATTGATAATTATAAATCTGTTCACCACAAAGTCTGAAAGTATTTTTGGTTGACTATAAAGTTAGAAAGTGGAAAGAATTAAGAATTGGTTAGGATTTATTTTAGAAAAGATTATCAAATGCTTAGTATGGCAGATGAATCGATGAAAGATTTTAAGCAGCGTTTTGGACTGCGTTTTTGTATTACATAGAGTTATTATAAAACGATTAGCATAGCGTGTAAAAACATTTTATTGAGAAAGATGTAAAAAAATTTTACACGGTATACTAGTATGATCTTATTTTACGTCACCACCATATTGTAAGAGGGAGGGTAAGCACTGGGGTTGGGGTCAGTAACTCATGGGGAAAGTGAACCGGTAAAATGTTTTTACCCGGGATACTAGTTTTAATTGATTCAGGTATCCCGTGCAAAGGCATAATTTTACGGTTTCACTCAATAGCTGGCAAATATATATAATTAAACCATTTTTAGGCTGTATTCTTATATATCTTATCATGATCCTTGAGAGTGAACCGTAAAATGTTTTTACCCGGGATACTAGTCTATATACTAATAGCGACTGTGCATCCACTTTTTAGTTCGGTCAGTGTGAATAAAAGGACTGGGAACGAAATGTTCGTATGGACTGTGATATAGTGACATTTTAGGTCGTGCGTAACTGAGTTGTCGAGATACAGGTGATATTAGTATTATAGGAGTAGCGCGACGTCAGTGGGTACATTGCATTGCACCCAAAGAAAACGCGATATTTAAGGGAAAATATCTCGAGAACCAATGGGAATAACTGACGTCACTTTGGGCGCGCGATATTGGCCACAGGGTGTCGAAAAATTTGGGTCTAAAACTTTTTGGGGACGGGTGTGACGTCATTAAAATCTTTGATAGACTATATCTCAGTAACGGTTAGTCGTACACAGGCAATCCCATACATTTTCTTGATCAGGTTTTCGAGCTCTACAACTTAGTGATACCTATTCTTTTGAATTGTGTGATTCTATTTTTCGTCATATACTATATATTGAAAGAGGAAGAGCACGGGAGTTGGGGGTTGTAACTCATGGGAAAAATGAAGCTGTAAAATGTTTTTACCCGGGATACTAGTCTATATACTAATAGCGAGTTGTGCATCCACTTTTTAGTTCGGTCAGTGTGAATAAAAGGACTGGGAACGAAATGTTCGTATGGACTGTTATATAGTGACATTTTAGATCGTGCGTAACTGAGTTGTGACTTTAATGGTGATTAGTATTATAGGAGTAGCGCGACGTCAGTGGGCACATTGCATTGCACCCTAAATAGAACGCGATATTTAAGGGCAAATATCTCGAGAACCAATGAGAATAACTGACGTCGCTTTGGGTCCGCGATATTGGCGATGGGGTGTCGAAAAATTTGGGTCTTAAACTTTTTGGGGACGGGTGTGACGTCATTAAAATCTTTGATCGTCGATATCTCCGTAACTGTTAGTCGTACCCAGGCGATCCCATACATTTTCTTGATCAGGTTTTCGAGCTCTACAACTCAGTGGAACCTATTCTTTTGGATTGTGTGATTTTATTTTTCGTCACCGCTATGTTTTAAAAGAACACAGGTGAAGACGGGGGTGTAACTCATGTAAATCATTGGGGATGGGTGTGACGTCATCTAAAAGTGAACCGGTAAAATGTTTTTACCCGGGATACTAGTCTATATACTAATAGCGACTGTGCATCCACTTTTTAGTCTGGTCAGTGTGAATAAAAGAACTGGGAACGAAATGTTCGTATGGAAAATGTTATGATTAAATTTTAGGTCGTGCGTAACTGAGTTGTCGAGATATAGGCGATATAGTATTATAGGAGTAGCGCGACGTCAGTGGGGACATTGCATTGCACCCTAAATAGAAGGCGATTTTTAGGGTCAAATATCTCGAGAACCAATGGGAATAACTGACGTCACTTTGGGCGTGCGATATTGGCGATGGAGTGACGAAAGATTTGGGTCTTAAACTTTTTGGGGACGGGTGTGACGTCATCAAAATCTTTGATCGACGATATCTCAGTAACGGTACGTCGTACACAGACGATCCCATACATTTTGTTGATCATGTTTTCGAGCTCTACAACTTAGTGATACCTATTCTTAGGGATTATGTGATCTTATTTTTCGTCACCGCCATATTGTAAGAGAGAGAGGGTAAGCACGGGGGTTGGAGTCAGTAACTTATGGGGAAAGTGAACCGGTAAAATGTTTTTACCTGGGATACTAGTCTTCTTATACTAATACGCAATCTTGCTTTTTTCTTACCTAACTTTGAAAGAAAGAACATTAGGGAAATTTTCTCGGGAAGTTCGTCAATGGATATTTGTTTATGTTTTTTCCGTATTAGAATAAGGCACTCCGGTTTAGTGCTTATAATTGTTTTATGATATGAAATACGTTAGGGAAGACATGATATAGCATCTCAGGCGGAGACTTCGAATTACAATCGAACGTAGCAGCTATTGACAACGAATGAAAAATAGTCGTTTGAAGAAAAAAGAAGCGTTTGTTTACATTTTTTAAACCGAAGTATTAATAAGAAACATGCATAGAAAAACAATTTTTTTTTACGAAGAATAGTTTTACATATCTACGACTTATATGTAATGTTGAAGGTTAAGATGTATCAAACGGCATTTTATCCAGTTTCGGTTTGTTTTATTAGATTTCCAAATAAAAGAAAGAAAATTTAGTGTTGAGCATGGTATTTTTTAGCACAATGATAGAAAGAAGAAAGTCAAGAAGTAATAAAAGATTAGAGATTTGATTAATCTGTTGGTTTTGGCAGTGAGTAAAATTAATTACCGATGGCGTTTTTCTAATTGGCGATCTCTCTGTTCCTGGAATTTATAGAGAAAGAAAACTCAGCTTTGAAGAAAGAAACATTATTCAGGTATGATTCTTTTTAAGATTTAGTTAATACCTTATATCTTATATATGTAAATCTGTATATACTGCAAAAGTTAGTTTTGTGATGGGCAGTGTAGTGTGTGAGTGAGATATTTCACAATTTGTGAATATTTTTATCTGAGATTTAGTATTGATAATTATAAATCTGTTCACCACAAAGTCTGAAAGTATTTTTGGTTGACTATAAAGTTAGAAAGTGGAAAGAATTAAGAATTGGTTAGGATTTATTTTAGAAAAGATTATCAAATGCTTAGTATGGCGGGTAAAATATTTATGAATCGATGAAAGATTTTAAGCAGCGTTTTGGACTGCGTTTTTGTATTACATAGAGTTATTATAAAACGATTAGCATAGCGTGTAAAAACATTTTATTGAGAAAGATGTAAAAAATTTTTACACGGTATACTAGTCAAAGTATGAACGTTCATGTGAACGCGGCTTTATAAATTCAAAAACGTGCATCCCAGCATCAAGAAAAAACAAACAAATTAGGGGGTGTATAATAAATTCAACAATTATTTTCATGCGTTGCTTGTTTTCTTAAACATAAACATGACAACAAAAACAAATATGTTTTATTTTTGCATTTTAAAATAATTTTTGTCACAGAATTAAATCATTTCTTATTTTAATGATAGGGTTAAACTGAAGTAATTGACGCCCGTATAATTAAAGAATCGTCATCCAGATCTGATTCGATTTCCATGGGAAAATATATTCATAGAACACCCATGGGACACAATGCGTTCTTTTTGAATGCTAATCGAATTTTACTCTTTCAGCGATCTCTTTTTCAGTGAACGTTGACTCGTTATTTTTATTTTTCAAGAAAAGTTATGAAATGAAAGTATATGAAAGAAAGGCAAACATTAGATAGAAACGTAAGCACATTTTTCATTTTTTAAAAAACTATGTATATTTAAAATGGATATCGTCCATAGCATAAGTTGTTATTGAGAGGTTTTACTACTTTTAATGCGAGTTCACCACCTGCATGTTAACCTTCATTTTGAAAGTTCGTTAATCAGAAAATGTGGTTTAAGCGATGTATTCAACAAAAATTAAAAATTAAGCATTACAAAACACAAATTTATTCGGTGTTTGTTTTCTCTTAGATGGTAATACTCCTTTTGATTGTTGTAACGAAAATTGGGAGTGGAAGTTGGTACAGATAGTGGTGTCGTTTCGAAATGCAGTAGCGATGTTTTTGGACAGATAGTCAGTTTCTAAATGGTGTCGTTTCATTTTAAGAATAACATGGATGGTCGATTAACATTAGACAACAAAACACGTGTGTGAGTGTTCTCTGGTAAAAAGTCTTATAAAGCGTATATATGAAAGAACTATGAATGCATGATCAACTCTTAACTTTATGGCTCGCTCAATCGAATGAATATCACAAGATATACAACACGAACGACTCGACGATATATTTCAGCGTCAAGCCTGGGTATATTATTATAATAGTAATCGGAAAAAATTTATTGGTTGTTTTAATTCTTGTATTTTATTTCCTTTCATTAAACACATTTTTCATAAATCGTATTTTGATTTGTTTCGTCATTTTACCCTTTCACAGTAATTAGAAATCCCAGTGAATATTGTTTTTACTTAACACGGACGTCGTCATACAAAAGTCAATTGCATGAAATAACGATGTTATAATGATGTCAAATAAACGTCATTTAACATCAAATAAACATCTACGTGACATCATTTTTATGTTATTTCGTGATGTTTCAATGATGTCAAAAAGACGTCAGGAGAATATGCAAAAATGATGTCATTTTGACATCATTTAAACATCACGAATGACGTCAAATAGACGTCATCTAAACGTCATTTTGCCCACTGGGAAAATGATTTCATTAGAAACTAAATTATTATATATAAAACCAAATCTTGTTAACTCTTAACTCAACTGATTTGAAACCGTTAGTTACAAAGTTCAATATTTAAAATCGTCGAAGGAGATAAAAGCTATATATCCACTGACCAGAACACACATCAACAATGCAAACACGTTTGTCAACATCCAATTATCAGAATTTAAAACTTGACTGAAGAAAAGCATAGTGAGGGACAGATACATAAATTTTAAATAGAGTATACCAAATATTGATCAGATAACATAATATAGTTTTTTATAAAGAGACAATCTGCTTTCATTTAATCCTCTGAATTCGTTGCACGAATTGATTTGTTATTTTCTTACGCTCCTGTACCGTACTGTACTGTTTTATACTGTTTCATAACGATTTATTTTTCGTTTTTTGTGTCCCAATTAAATGAAGAAAAGATATATTGCTCTTAAGCCAAGTGAACATCATGTGGTGGGTAACGATGTATTATTAGCAGCTACACGACACAATAATAAATAATGCCTTAGGGTATAACAGAAGTGACAACTCGTAACATTAAAGTTCTTGATGCCATTTATACTTTTTCAAATGTGTAAAGAAATATACGAGACTGTTAGCAACCGTGACTGTAAAACAAATTGTTCTGAAATAAGGTATCCATGCTGAGAATGAAGAACTCGTAATGATTTTTGTTTAATCACTCCAGTTTGAGGACTACCATATTTCCTGGAATAGATGCCCCCAGAATATATTGTATAATTTAGAAATTTTGCCTGTCCTTTATATATATTCGACGCTGACGTTTATTGGACTACCTTATTGGACAAAACGATGTTAGGCAAATTTTTCGTCCAACAAAGTTTGTCTAATAAATTACCAAAGTTTGTCTAATTTGGTGTTGATCTAGTTACATGGGAATGTAAAAACTACTTATCGAATCATTACAAACAACTTATTTTTTAATTTTATTCTATCTTTTGTATTTATTTTGTGGACATTGTTAGGTTTTTCGAAAAAGTCCTAGAAGAAATGTAAGCCAATTTTATTTAACTGGGTAGAATTTAAATCAGTTTTCCGCTAGGCGGAATATTCCGCTTGCAGTTTTTAATAAATTCCACAAAAGCGTCGCAGGAAAGTAGGATCAAGTTCAACTTTTCCGCTGCGGACTATTGTGCAAGTCAATCTAATGGCTCAATTAGTGATCAATTGGAGAAAACAAAAGCCACACTGCACTGAATATCCGCACTGAATATCCGCACTGAATACACTGTTTCTTTTTTATAAGAATCCTTTTTATAAGAATCATTAGGCTCAGATTGCCCAAAAATTAAGAATAATTTAAGAATCATGCTCAGGCTCAAAATATAGATTTCAAAATTTCAAAAAGAGGTGTGTATGTTTTCCTATATTCTAGATGCCTTTCTAATCCATTTAAACTGTAAACTTAAATAACCAAAAATCAAACGGCAATTCGAATTTGAATGTTTTTTTGAATTCGAATGTTGATCTCTGAATCGAACATTGCAGTGGTTTCATCTCATCGCATGATAGAACGCGAGTGTTTAGCATGGGGTTTCAGCTGAAGATTTTTAGAATGTTGTGATAACAAACGAGCAACGTGTCATTTTGTTGAAGGAGAGAGTCGAAAATGAGTGATAGCAGAAAAAGAAAGCAATTAACCCTAGCTTGTTGGAAAGGGTTTAAAAAAGAAGTGGAGCATCGGGGAGAGAAATTAAAGATAGATTTACCAACTGTCGCTAAGGATAAAGGAGTGACTTGTGATATTTGTAAGAAGGAGTTTGTAAACACTCAGGGACTTGGTTGTCATAAACTAAAATGTGAGAAGGAACACCGTACATCACACACCATCACGCATACTCATCATGAAAGGACTAAAGCTGCTGATAATCAAGTGGATATCGTTACACAAGATGTTGAAAAAGTATTGTCGAGTGTTGTTGATGAGGTAGTACAGTTGATTGAAAAGAAACCGAGCAGAAGAAGAGGGGCTAATCGTAGAGAGTCGTTTACAGCGTTGTTTAAAGCCAAAGTCTTAAAGGAGCTATTGTACACTGATAAGTCACAATACACTGTAGCAGAGCAGTTCAAAGTTAACCAGTCTATGGTTTCCAAGTGGCTGAAAAACAAGAATGATATTTTCAGTCAAGCTGCGATAGCAAACAAGAAAGCCCTGCTGAAGCAACGCTCTTCTAAGAAGTATTTGCCTTTATATGATCGACTGTTAGTCTCATTTAAGGAAGCACGTGGAAAGGGTTATCACGTCAATTTTAACTGGTTGTGGAGCCGTGCACGTAACATTTACCGTGAACAGCATGGTCAAAATGCGATTGTGAAGAAACATGTGATAGAATCATTCCTTCGTCGTTTCAATATTCGTATGAGATGTCGTCAACGCAACCGCAAACAATCCAAGGAATCTTTTCGAGAAGACTTGCGTAAATAGCATGGGCTCACTCGAGAAAGACTCATCAGAACAGGAAGCAAGGACGACTATGACAAAAAGTGGGGTAGATTTTTACCCAACCAAAGATTCAATGTAGATCAATCACCACTTCCGTTTGTTGTTGACGTTAAAAGAACATATGAACAGATCGAGTATAAGCATTCAGAAAAGATATGGATTGCACAACCGGGTTCGGGTTTGGATAAAAGACAGTGCACACTACAAATACTGACACGGGCTGAAGGAGAACAACCTCGAATTGCTGTCATTTTTCGGGGAAAAGGAAAGAGGATTAGTCCGGATGAGAAGATGTCATGGCATCAAGATGTTGATATCTATTGGCAGGAGAATGCTTGGGCTGATACAGAGGTATCCGTGGAATGGATTAAAGGAACTCTTTCAAAATCAGTTCAGGGACTTAGCCGCTTTGTCTTATTCTTGGACAATTTGAACAGTCAAGAATCAGAACAATTCAAATCTTCCGTTTCTGAGCTTAACGGAGTAGCATGGTATGGATTAAAAAATGCTACTGACTTGTGGCAAGTTGTTGACGCAGGTATAGCTCAGCTACACAAAGTTCTTATTGGCCAAGCGCACCGGGAATGGCTTGATAAGGAGGGTAATGCAGACAAGTGGTATGGAAATGATTCACAGTTTACCGCATCTGAAAGACGAATTCTCATCACGCATTGGGTTGGAGATGCCTGGAAGAAATTATGCTCTCCGGAGTATGATAATTTTAGAAGAAGGTGCTGGGAAAAAACAGGGTGCCTCTTAACAGCAGATGGAAGTGAGGATGAAAAAATTACACCCGAGGGACTAAAACTCTGCAAAGTTCCACCCCCTGCAGTTTATTTGCCAGCAGCTGAAGAAGTGCCGAAATCCAATGAAGTGACAGAAGAAAGTATTGAAAGTGTTGATGAAGACGTGAACGAGGAGCTTGAACCAGATGGCAGGGACTGTCCCGATGATGATGGTGACGAGTGGGAGGACCACGAGGATGATCGTGTATTGGATGCGCCCTATTGTGGGATGCGTATGAAAATTCTTTATGAAAATGGTTGGCACGTCGGTAAAATTAATTACTATAATGATCATCTTCAAAAATACAATGTTACATTTGATGATGATTCAGAGGACTATGTTGGTGCAGATGACATCGACATGGTTGAAGTGTGCGTTTTTTAAAAGTTTAAAAGTTGTTATATGTGATAAAATATGTTATGATTACTGTAACTTGCGATTTGTTGTTTTTTCATGCCCTGTCCCCTGCCGTCATTTTTATTTTTCAAGAATTCACACCATTTCAGACAGTTTTAACGACTTAAACGCCATTTTTTAAGACATATAAAAAAATTCAAGTAAGAAAATTAAGAATCACTCTAGAATATTTGAGGCTCGTTTATTATGTATTTTTAAGAATCACAAGGCTTAGCTCGAATTATGTAATTCTTATAAAAAAGAAACAGTGTATTCCGTCTAGTGGAAAACCGGCTTTAGAATCATTACCATATTTAAGATGATATAGATTTTATCGAAATTAAATTGTTTTTCTATCTCTTTATTCTGTGTACTTCCATGGGGTTAGTTTGAAATTCAAATACTAAATAATTATGTATTGTTTTACCAATTTCACTACTTATTCTTGCAATTCCCTGGTGAAGTCGTTAAAAGTTTTCGAAAAAAGAGGATAAAAATGGGGAAATATAGTCGCATCTTATGCGAATCTTGTTCTACTTGCAATCTGAAAATCAACTTGTGTATTACCATGATACAAATGTCTCAACTTCCAAACATCAACTTTCAGTTAATCATGCATTCATCATACGTAGCGTTTCTTCTTATAAAAAAATTTAAAAAATCTTTTTTCTTCGATTATTACTGAAAAATGTAGAAGAAAATTCGATGAACGTTCGAAAAGACGACGAATTCGTCACATGAGTATTCTTTCAATATATTTTCAATATAATCGAATCAAGTGAGTCATTTGTTTCTGAGAAACATATAATGACTACCTTTTGACTACCATATATTAACATTCGGAAATGACTAGAAAATAAATGAGTATATAAGCAGAGACTCTGCTGAGCAGTCACTGGCAAGGATTGCCAACGGCTTCGGTTTTTTTTTCCTTATTCTTGTTATTTGGGCAGCTAATAATTTCAGGTAGTCAATATGAAAGTGAAAATGTGAAACACACCGATATGAAAATATAAATTACTACCCTATGTGAGTGAAAATGACTTCCTTATGAATACCATAGGTAGTCGTTCATCAATGGTGGTCATTTAAGTCATTTTGACTTAAATTTTTCAGTGTTGTGTTTTCACATTTTCATTTTGTATTTTGAAGCGATTTAAATGATAAGATATAAAAACTAGTCATGTCTGTTTCGACCACTGATCTAAGAAATACTTGATTACGCTTGTATATGCTTGTATGAATTCATGCTTAAAGCCAAATCTCCACTGGGCGTTTTTTCATGTCGCAGCAGGCCATTTTTATCGCTGCAGTGGAAAGTAGAACTGGTTTCTACTTCTCATTGAATCTACATTTTCCGCCGCTACTTCCATTGTTTCGAGGTGAAAAAAATCGTTGATCGCGACATTTTCAAGTTTTCGCTTGATCGCGAGTGGCTTAAATTTTCTTCACCGAAGGAGTTCAAGTTTGTTCAACTACCTCGCGAAATTTTCTCTCTTGGAGATCCTTCCGTTAACCGATCGGTTTCCACGTCTCAAAAGTAAGGGAAATTTAATTCTCGAATCCGTAAATTTTGAAACCACGGAAAATAAAGGCAACTTTTGCTCAACCTTTTTTACTTACTGAAAATATTGAGAATTTCTGACACAAAGAAGTTGCGAATAAATCTCGTAGTTTCTTTGTTACACAATGCAATGGCATCCCAAACGTAAACAAAAAATAATAAAAAAATCCTGGAATATTTCTTAAATCAAAAGTCATAATTCTCATAATTCTCTTAAAGTGGATTTTTGTGCAAATCTTCGCCATTCATTTCACGCTCCAGCCTCTTATGCTTCATTTACGTCCGACACAACCGCCTTTAAACAACGCTTCCCTTTTGAAAAATTTTCTTCCCGAAAATTGCCAGCGCGAGAGCGACGTTTTGGTAAGAAAGGCATAATTTGGAGTCTTTGATGAAATGTTTGTTGTGGTTGCTGACGTTTGGGAAATTTTCTTAAACAGTGGTGATGCAGAAAATGAATTTTCGACAGTCTTCCAAAAAACATAAAAGAGATCGTAGACGAAAACAAGTACTGCCGTAACGTCAAATCATATCTTCTGGACAAGGCCCTGGCCAGAAATCTATAGTACATAAACAAAACACACACACACACACACACACACACACACACACACACACACACACACACACACACACACACACACAACAACACACACCACACACACACACACACACACACACACCACACACACACACACAACACACACACCACACACACACACACACACACACACACACACACACACACACACACACACACACACACACACACACACACGTTTATGTTTGTTTTGATTTTAAAAGATTTTCTTTCCTTTTATTTTCTGATAAACTTTGTTCACATTTGAACTCTTCTCATTTTTTTTATTCTACTGCTATTGATGCTGGTAACGAAGATCAAAAACAGGTTCGAGCTAACACAACGTGGTCTGAAAATCTGGAAAAAAAACGTGAAAAAGAAAGCACTTGCTGATATTATAAAGCAACTGTCAAAAGATCGTCAAAATTCCAATTAAAATGCGTATGCAATGCAGCATTGTTGCATTGCATGCGCCTGGTAATGATGTCGTGAAACTGTACGTAAAACATTTTATGAAACATTTTTTAAAATTATGTTTTAATTTTGTTAAGAATGTGTTTTCAAAGGATTAAGGCAGAATGAGTTGTAGAAATGACTCCACACACTACGGTCGGTGTGCACTAAATATGCACTAAATTACAGTACTCACTTATAATGGCAAAATGGGCACGATTTTATATAATTATAGGGCGTATTATAGAGCGCACTGGATTTGTATATTAACAGTGTCTTTATAAAAATGAACGAGATGTTCTTCCTCATCAGCCAACCCTCCAGTGCTGTATTGCTTTTTAAAAAAATTGTTTTACATTATTTTAAATTGAGCATTAATTTAATTCACAACGCTCATCTGATTAGCTAATGAAGAACCATGGCAAAACTGTTTTTCAGATAAAAATGATGTGGATCCAAAGTTAAATTTTACATTGTTGCATTGTTGTATTGCATGCGCACACAACATTTTGACAGAAAATAACACAAATTTATATGGACTTGTATCCCTTATAAAAATTTATGAAGTGTTGAAATATTAGGACTTGAAGTCATAGTTTGAAGTCATAGTTTTCATTGGTTTTGGATAGGCAAATTTGGAGACTCACTCTTTCAAACTTTTTGACAGAAAATTTGCTTTAAGTGCATTAAAATTGTTAGTTAGACACGAAAAAAATGGATGAAGAAGTTAATGAAATGAAATGGACTTTTAAACGTTCTGCCAAAATATTTCCATCATGTGCTACTTAAAGTTTGACCAAAACAATTTAACAACACTAAAACAAAAGACGGCACTAAGTCTCAATATATCTTCATTCAGTAGCATAGGAAAACAAATCATACAAATTTCAGTATGAAAATGAAAAGAAATGCAGCAACACACCTTTGAAGGATACGAAATCCAATCACGTCGCTTTTCTTTACAGCTTTAACTTCGAAATGCAAGAACAAAACTACTCATGCTATATAAAATAAGGAGTATGGGTAGGTGGCAAACCATCTCATAAATGTTTTGCATTCAGATGGTAACACCTCCCATCCAATTGTATACAAAAATACTGTGATACCAAAACCACAAAATTTCAACATAATTTTAAATTGTAAACACTGATTCTTTTATCCACTTACAAATAGTGGTTGTTTAGAATCTGAAATATATCATCAAATAAGTTAGCGCACTGCTTAATCAAAGAAGATGAATATATAATAATAAATAATGCATTGATTGGAGAATAGTAAGCAAGTCCAGAGCCTACAAAACTAAAAATATTAACCAATACATGCATAAACTTGACAATAAAACAAAGGCAAACCTGTTTTAATTTAGCTAAAAAACAGTCCATTAAACAATGCTGCGCCATTCCCAACTATTTCCTAAAAGCCTTTTCCGTAATCACTTTAATATCAGCAATCAGTAAAACATCCAAATCGTCATAAATCCAATTAATGGATTCCTTAAAACTGCAAACAACCTAAATGAACGGAAAAGAAAAGAATTTTACAACAAAAATTTAAACAATAACTTAAACAATAACAATAACAATAACAAAAAATAACCAGTCTATCCCTCTCTAGAGTGAAGTCTGTGATATGCATATCCAAAAAGCTGTGCATATAATATGTTATACCAAGCACTACCACGTACTATAATAATTCACTATTAAACCACTTATTAAACTATATGAAATGAAAGGAATTACTTTTTCAAAACTTTTTCTTTCAAGTTTCAGTGTACAACACTGACTTCTTTCAATATGGTGGGGGAGCAGCTTCTTCTTTCGTTCGCCATATTCAAACTTTTTATAACATATCAAGCAGTTAGTAATTAAATGTAAAGAAGTTTCCAGGGCAGAGATTCTTCTATATCAACGTTCTTGTTCTTGTTCTTCATCATCTAAATGCCAGTTTCAAATACTATCCAAGTTTATCAGCCAATCAGATATCAGAAATTAGCTGTAAAACTTGCGTAGGTTTGGAGCAGATGAAAAAAACCCCGAAAAACACGGACGGTTTTAACGGATTTCTATGCTTAAACAGAAATCCAATTATATATATTGGCTGCTGCATGTTTTGTGGTTTTTGTTTTTTACACATTTTGACATGATAGGCTGACGTCATTATTAATTATTTTAGTTTCAAATGTAAACAAAGATGATAAGTTTAAGCAGATTATGGTAGCTGAAGTAGTGTGAGTGAGAGAGGGATTTTCTGGCAGTTAGCGGGATTTGTTGAAAATATGTACAAGGAAAATGTATACGGTGTGGCTCAGTGGGATATGAGCCAGTGTCAGGAAATCAATATATATACTCATGGGCTGCGGAGGTAATAGGATAATAGGGTAATGTCAGGCTTCCAGGCGTGTATGTGCAAATATAGTTATATGCCGCGCCAACATTATCACTCATCTGAAGAAGATCCGTACCGAATGTCAGTTATAAAATCTTATAAAATGTAATTTCTCTGTTTTTTATGTATATATACAATTTTATGTTTTATGTCACTCAATCTATATTCTCGGCAGATGCAAAGTTCTTAATGAGTCAATCACATACACTTAGGATGAGTATATAATAAACAGAAAGTTCAGTTACGGTAAACATGGAACTACCCAGAATCACCCAGAATCACCCGTACTACCCAGAATCACCCCGAACCAGCCAGAATCACCCAGAACCAGCCAGAATCACCCCAGGATAACCCAGAACCAGCCAGAACTAGCCAGCCAAAATCGCTAAGATGCATGCGTTGAACTTTCCTTTACCTCTTCACATGCGGTTAACTTTTAAAATAAGACAAAATGAAAAATGGAGGGTTTTCCAGAGAATACAATGCTTGTTGTCCTCAAAAAATATATATGTACAGGAATATTTATGTGCAGAAGCATTTCCCCCGGTGTGTTCGGAGCTGTGTGCTAATAGCTTTGAAAATTCTCTGGATACATTTACTTGTTTTTTTATAAGCATAACGTTTATAAGCATATCCCGGCTAAGGGAATTTTTTAAGCATATGGTAAGCATATTGCTCAGCCTTGGTGAATCCTTTTGATGTGTTTTTCCTTGTGTAGTAGATATCTTATTTAGACACTGCCTAGTTCTTTTTCCTTTCATACAATGACTTTAATCGACACTACATTATCTGGGCTGAATTTGGCCTTGTCTTAATATACCTTTATAGTTAGAAAAACATTTGTTACCGCCAAGTGTGATCTTGCCTTTTATGTGGCTTTGTTTGACACGTGAACTAGGGAAAAAATGCTACACTCCATTTATATGTATGTTATATTCATCAGCTGTGGTTTTGCATAACATATCTGCTCAGTTTATCCCAAAGCTGGATCATCTGTCCAAGACTTGACTATAATGGTTTCAACATCCAGTTTTATTGGGTGTCTTGGCAGAAAATGTTTTGACAATCAGTTTCTGCAAATCATAGATTTAACATTGAATACAAATGTACCTGCTTACTGAAAATTCTGACAAATTCTTTATTTACAAATTTGCTGCTGTTTTGATCATTGTTCTGTGACTGTCAGTCATTCTTTTATTCCCAAAAAATTGAATTCAACATTATGCATAACATAAAATACCCTTAAAGTTTTGTGTTATTGTAAAACAGGTTGTATATACTTGTTAATAATTTTTTAACATAATTTTTAGTGACTTCTGCCAAAAAAAAAAGGGACAAAGAAATGTCAGCACCCAAGTCAGAGTTGCTGAAGTTGATGACAAAGGAGTATCAGGTATTATACTGTATATAATTATGTTATTCTTTTCTAATGTATGTTTCTCCAACTGGTGTAGTTTTGTGTTATTTTAGCTCAACCATGCTCAAAAGCTCACCACCAACCAATTACAAAATGTCAATCCTTGATGGAAATATTGCCACCACTGTCAAAAGCTGGTGATTTAAAACCCAATACCTACTGTACCAGTATTTTTAATCAGATAATGTTATATAAAGAGCAACCTTTAGTTCTGCACCTAAAGGAGGATTTGGAACCGGAAAATTATAGATATTGACCTTTATTATGATGTTGCCCATAGACTGTCTGAAAGTAAAATAACATTGCAAGATAGAGACTATGCATTTCGTAAAAGCAAATTTGGATCCAGAAACATGAACTGTAACAGAGTGTAGCTTACTAGATACAATTGGTGGTCTTATTCTCTTCCTCTGGACAATATTTTGTACTTGTTGTACTTCTGGTCATAATTAGATGGTCTAACTAGATGGAATGAACTTTTAAAAACGGTAGACATAAGCTATCTTGTAAGAAATATGAACATTTTCTTGTGAAAAGAGCTATTATTATTATTATTTTCTGTTTACTATTTGACAATAAGGAAATGGTTACTTAAAATATGTAGTTTTTGTAGGTTAAAAACTTGCAGGGAAGGAGGGAGGAATGAAAACACTACTTCGATTATTGGTAAATAGTTTTAAATATAATCAATCTCCTAACCATGACATTAGCGTATTCAGGGTCAGTCGAAAATAGTGGAGGAGTCCAACATTATGACATTTCTTTTCAGTCTTAAGTGTCGATTAGATTACTTACACGTTTTCCTTTTCTGCTTTAGATGATTGAACCCTCCTCCACAAATTTTGACTGAGCTCTAGCTACGCCTCTGCGTGATGTGCCTACTGGTTTAAAAAGCTAAGTTTTGTTATCTTAACTGAGAGCAGGGTCCATGTCGACCTTGTGCGACTTCTGCTGTTGAAAAGTTTTAGGCATGCTGATGAGCTCTGATATATAGGGCGAAACAGTCTAGTGAAATGTGTATTGATTAAGCGCCATCATGTTTTTGTTGTGCATCAAGATCTACCTGGCTTCACAAAACAAGTCTGTGTAATTGGTGTTTCGTTTCAAATATGTTTTTCGTAAATCACGGCGCCCCTGAAACCCCCAGCTACATAGAATTATTATTGATAACACTCTCAATATTATCGATAAGATTATTGACGTTATTTGATAATTATTAATAATATTGATCACAATATTATCGATAGTCTTATCGATAGTTATTGATAAATGGCAATAAATCGTACTATCGATAAAATCTATTAATTTTTATCCATAATATTTATAATATTTATCGATATTACTGCTTGTTAAGATTTTCCCTAAAATCGTCACTAAATCTAGGCTTCCCAAAAACTATAAGTTTGCACTTATCTACATCCTATATATTAATACCCGATTCTCTGTCTGTCTGTTTGTCTGTCTGTCACGAAAAATGGTAGATACGAGTAGTGAGAGAGATCAGCGAGTCAGATCACTCGTAAATTATTTTTTCTAGTTGCGACGTCAGTGTGAAAACGATGCATTGGCACCCAAATCGAACGCAAGATTTAGGGAAAATTATCTCGATAACCAATAGGGATAACTGACGTTTTTTTGGGGTCCGTGACATTGGCGATGGCGTGACAAAAGTATTTGAGCAAAATAAAACTATTTTTGATAAAAAACTATTTGTGGATAGTCTGCATCCCTGTGAAAGATGATTCTTGACGCTAAAAGACGTCCCTTTGAAAATTCCGTTCCGCTGAAAAGGACGGGCTCACGTGCTCACAGTCAAACCTTTGCAAAAATGATGGGCTCCTCACGGGCTCAGAATTTTAGGGACGGGCGCTATGACATTATTAAAACCTTTGATCAAGGATATCTCTGTAACATATGATCCTTAACATTTTCTTGATCAGAGAAAAAAATATTCGAGCTCTACAAGATGGTAATATGTAACTAATTCGTTGACTTTATTTTTCGTTAATTCTAAGTGGCTGAGGATGTACGCTGAATACGGGCGGCGAGCGACGCCACCTTGGCGTCTAGTCTATATATTTATATGTTTGTTGACGAAGGAACAAGAAAAAGAAAAAGAAAGATAATCAAGAGCGTATGATAAAGTTACATTAGTTAAAAGTGGTTAAAAGTAACTTTCTAAGTAACGGGAATTCCAGAAGTTGTGACATATGGACGGGTTTTTTTAATTCACAAGTTCTTTTTCTAATATCCCTGGGTAGACTGCAAGTTGCTGAGAATGGAATTGGTAAAAATGACTGCTGATGAACAAAAACTGCTGGCTAGCTTCCCGGGTAAAACATTTTTACCGATGCAATTTTCGTTCAGCTTACAGTACAGCGCGAAAGAAACTGTACATGTCATAATATATCAAAGGCCGACATATTTATCTATTTATTTATTTATCAATGTTACTAATAGAACTCTTATCAATGGGGGTCCTGCGTAGGAGGTCTTTTGTAGGTCTTTCGAACTCGCTAAATCTTAGAGGCTAATAGAAGCATGATTTTTCAACTGTGCGAGGGAGATTTCCGTTTGTTGACGAAGAAATAATAAAAAGAAAAAGAAAGATAGTCAAGAAAGTTATAGTTAACTTAGTTAAAAGCTGTTAAAAGTAACTTCTTTATATGAGTGTGTCAGAAAAATAGACAAGGAGGTGCAATAATATTTTTGCTTCGGTTATCTTATTAAGGTTTATTTCTATGATAAGACCAATAAGGTTATTCCAGAAGTAGTAGAGACGAGGATTTTCTATTTACAAGTTTTTTTTATTCTGCCCGCCAGGTAGTTAGAAATTGGTTAGAAATTCCATCAAGAAGAAATTTCCTCCACCTTTGCTGAATATGATATCACATACCAAATCGACAAGAAACAACAACAACTCGATAAGGATACCAAAGGTCAAGAGTACAACAGCACCTTTTTGCTTATCTTAATTCAGACAGGACTCGTTTGGAAAGCAGTAGCTTTGACATTGTAAAATGTAAACACTGAAACGATAAATATATATATAAAATATATAAATATATATATAAATATTTCAGAAATAGAAATAGAATAAATAGACTGCAACTTACCGAGATTGAAATTGAATCGGTAAAAATGTTTTACCCGGGCGGCTAGTTGAGTTGAAAACCATTTTGACAAAACCAAGAAGAAATAAATATTAGTGAATTTTCCAGTTTCTGTTGCAATTCAGTTATATCCTCTCCTGATCCATAAAGAGGGTATTGACAGCATAATTTCCTATGTTCAGGTTTGCATCACTGAAATGCAACATTAAATCATTCAAAAATATATTGAAGAGTCAGAACTTAGCCTTCTGTTAGTAGAAGTGTGTAAGTCGATACACCATCTAAACCCTGAATTTATGTGAGAACTATTTGGATGCAAGTATCGAATAAGAACAAGATATCTGTTGAAAATCCCTGCTACTTTAAATTTCAAAGATCGAGATACGTTTCTGTTTAGGACAGTAATGGCGTGGAACCAACTTGGATCATTCTATATCTTCAGAAATGTTTTTTACTTATTGAATTTCAAGCCTTAAAATATGCTGTCCCTGTAAATGCGGTGAATATTCAGTTTTTATATTTTATTTTATTCCATTCGCCGTTTGATTTTTTTAGTTTTTAGCTATTGCAAGCTAACTACAACAATTGGTTACTTTATTTGCTTTTTAAGGTTTTCTTAGAAGTTTATGGAAAGATAGTTTGCTGTCTAAATCTCTCGGCTTAAAACAATGGGAATCCCTTGTGTCTCGATGTCAGAAGCGCGCAATGTCATTTATTTGTCTATGCGTTTGGATGATCGAGGCAACAAAAACAAACTTCGGGAAAAAGGAATGGCTAGAAGGAATGTGTTTATCAGAAAATAAGGTTAAATGTTTTAAATTATTCTGTAATCATTTGTATTGTGTGTAAATTAAAGTAAATTATTGTTAGCAAATAATTGTGTGCGAATGTAACTCATGAATTTACATATCAAGAATTGTAGCCAGATGATGTGTGATTTGTAAGATAGTGTTGGATATCTGCTTGCCGCCTTCGACGAACTCTTACACTGCAGTGAGTGATAACACACCGATCGGCAAATATCGATGCTAAGACTGATTTACTAGCGGTTCCATGATAAATTGACTAACCTTGTATGTACTAATGATAGCTAGGATTTGAGAAATTTATATCAAAATCAAATCACCAAAGTTTCATTTTGAATATAGCAGTATGGATATTTGAGTCATAATTATGAACATAAAGACACTTGGAAGAGTATTTATATTGCTGGTGAAATATCTCATAAAATAACTTATGCAAGAACTGACTGACTGATCAGACTCTATGACCAAAATAAATTTATACGATACGAACTTTGCTGCTTGAAAATTGGTAATACATATGTGGTAGAAATATGCTTGTTTTTTATTTCAATTATAATAGTTATCCCATGTATCAATTTCCTCTGTTTTAAAGGTCCAAGGTTCTCAAATTATTTGTTTAAAATTAACTACAATAATGAATTACCATCTAAAACAATATTCTGTAACATCACTATATCGTACCTTAAAATTATAGTTCCGCCACTCACAACTATGTTATGTGTTTCCCGTCTTCTGCAAGAAAACATTTTCATTTCCCTTCATGTTTCCTTTGTTTTCATTCATGTGAACAGGCCTTATAATACTTGATAGGTTCCTTCACAAACAATACGAAACGAAGCGCCCACTCTTTGCTGAGGTAAATAAAACCTTATAGTGAACTGTCCTCTGCCTTACGAAACGACAGTAGCCTTCCATTTTGGCTTGAACGAAAAAAGTTCTTCGTTTTTATGTCAAATATTTTGTTATCAACAATTTTTGATTTAAATGTTTTCGATACGGGAGGCGGAACGGGACGATTGCCGGGATGGGACAAAAATGAGGGTCCTGCAAAGGAGGTCCCAGAGCATTTAAAGCCCCCATTTGGCCCACTGACGGCGAGCACTCTACCACAAGGCCACCAGTCGGTAATCAGTCGGTGATCCCGCTTCCCTTAACATTTCTACTAAAAATGACTTCTGTGTTTATATTAAGAATTTCTGTCCCGAGAAGATTTTCATGTAAAGGCGAGATATAATCATCTCGTCTTTCATCCCGTCACAGCAAACGTCTCGTACCGTCTGCAATAAAAGCAGCCCCTAAATCATTGATGCAAAAAATGAAAAAATACATATCTTCGTTATTTGCATATTTTAGGGTGCAAATGATGACGTCATCACACTTTTTCAACGTACGAAAATTATTACGCACATCCATTACGCACATCCATTACACACATGGTCATTGAACTTTGCGCTTAATGTCTCCTTTTCTCATTTATATTACATGAACAAATGTTTAAATTATTAAAATCAAAACAAATAAAGAAAATTAAAAACGAACATCATAGAATCAACATTGGAAATATTATTGTTCTTAAATAAAACAAAAATATTGGAAGATTACAAATATTTTTTCTTACTGATAGACAGAAGATATCTTCGTTTCTGTGGAAAAAGACTGCAATCTGCAAATAAATATTTTGGAAAGATTTCTAACAGGAAGAAAAAAATAACGAACTATTATATTTACCTCCATTTGAGATGACTACATGAGGTCTGTTGAAGTTGAAATTTTATTGAACAAACTTGTAGCAAGGTGGTCAAATTTAAAGCGCTATCCCAAATGTTGTTAAAATGTTTAAGAATTGCCCAAAGTCGTGGCGTTTTTCAATTTAAAAACTTATTTAGCTGAACTTATTGTGCTAATATATGTAATTTATGTCAATAATTTTAGACGTGTAAATTAAAGCTTGCTTCACACCTGTGAGTTTGATTGCTCACTCACATTTTTGTGTACTAGCTCACTTTTTGAGAACGAAAAATTGTGGTTAATCCTGGGATGATTATAGCGCGTTATTTATCGAAATATCGAACTTTCTTTACGAAACCCTCATCCTAACCTTTAGTGCTGGTGTGAAACGACAAGTTCAGATCAATGATTTCTGGATTGATGGATGGCTTTCTGAAATATTGGATCACTGAGTGAGTTAATATTAAAGTTACCTGTGTAAACCAAGCCTTAGAATAACTCGATTCTTCTATCAAACAAAGAAAAATGTCAAAATTATTCAGACCAATGGATTACGAATGATCTATGACCACATTGTCTGTTTGTAGTTGCTACTAATCTCACATAATAACTTTCTTTCTTCTTTCATAATAACCTTCTTTCTGTGTACTTGAAGTAGGTTCTTACCAACAGGTGTCTTCACAATATCATTCGGTTTTTGAAAATCCAATTAAAGCCAAATTTACATGAATTTAAATGCAACTGATCAAATGACTTTTCTAGCTAACTAATTTTTTCAAAGATGGGAATGAAATAGTAAAAATAGTTACGAGAGGTGTTATTGTGGGGCATATCAATTTATTGCAATGGTTCTTTATCCACTTATACGTCACAGTCAACTTATAAGTCCGGAAATGGGACACACTAAGCTTTGCTGCAGTTTTTATACAAACCACATACGGTCTGTGAGCCTATGCAAGGAAAGGGGAAATTGCTTGCCCACACTGATAAATGGTGCATTAAATACAATCGATATTTGATGTTTATTCTTTATGTAATTTAGGTTTGAACCAAAAATAGAACAAAACTGAGTTGCTAGGTACTTAATTCTTAAGGCATGCTCAGAATGACTTCTAGAATGAACAAATATAAAAGTGTTTTCTTATTCTTTTATAAAGCCTTCATAAAGGTGCTTGAGCTCCGATTCTACAGAATGCATTTTTTCCCATTGGTTAAGTAAAACTGCTATAGAAAATTTCATTTAAAAGCAGCTAAAGAATGTTTTTTATCTATGCTAATCTCCGTACTTTCTCATGGGCATCACGGTTAAAATCCCAACGAAACTTCGTATTTGATGCTTACAGATAATTCAAACGTAAACTCGGCTTAAGATATTAAAAATTAAGTGTTTGTGACACGTTATGAAATATTGACTGAGAACTTTTGCACAGTAAGAACAAAATGTCGTCTTTTTGAAATTTTAAAATGTTGATTCCTAGTTAATAACATGTGAATCGATTTGTTTACCAATCATTATCAAGTCATTGGTTTGATTTTTGGTCAGCGCGGAATGCAGCTGATTTTTCATTAGCGTTTGTACGTCCGTCCGTCTGTCCGTCCGTACGTAATTCCAAGATTTTTTGTCCACAGTTGTAGGCTGATTCCGCAAAACATTGGAATAGAGGCTGTCCACAAACCGTGGTTAATGTATGAATGGTACCCTACAAGTTATATAAAGTAATTTAATTATTGTGAGTGTGGCCTAAAATACAGAAAACGTGCAATCCTAACTTGTGTTCCAGAGAACGACACAGTGCAGCACTCAAGGTTAGAAAATTCTTACTGCTTTTTTTTATAATGACATTGATTTTGTGAGAAACTGTTCAATCCCATTTTCGATTTTTATTCCCTCCTCTTCTGTCCCTCCTCTCTCCTTTCTTGTGGCCTTTTAAGTGTGTAACACACTTAAAATTTCACAAATTCCCTGTTGATGAAAATACAAATACACAAAATATTTCCTGGGTGTTTAACAGGTAGCTATATAGCGTTCTCTTAGCTATATAAATTCACTTCACACCCACACCATCCACATAATATGGAGTAGAGAGAAACCCTGGTTGTGGTGGCAGTTTCTGCACTTTTAAAAATTATTGGGTGATATCCTGTCTTAAGACTTAAGACTTAAGACTACTTAAGACTTGTTTACTCTCCTAATTTTATTTTAAAAACAAAAAAAACATGAATGAAATTAACATAGTGGATAATGATGGTTGTTGGGGGATGACAAAAATTTAACTTAAATAGCAGCACCCCTTATACTCTATTTGGACTAATATTTACAGTCAAATAAATCAAAGAAAATAATTGATATTGATATGAAACTTGATATTGGGTAATCTCTTTCCCCTGAAGGAGCGTGAAGTAAGCTGCCAATCTTTTCTTTTTTTTTCTATGATGGTTTTTGTTGTTTTGACTATATCGATGTATTAACCGATTCGTTTATGCACTAAAAATTCTATTTTTTCCTAATATGCTCTTATAAATTTCACCAAAAATATGACACTGTGACGGAGTTTCTATTGAACTTGTCAGAGCAAATCCGAGAATAAAAGACTTTTTATCATTTTATTTTGATAAAAATGATCCAAAAGAAAGAAAGAAACTTAAAGATTGTTAGCTTTCCCTACATATACTTCAAGGTGGTAAGAAAATTTCACTGGAAAAAAATGGATTTCACGTATTCTTAAAATTAAATTCTTGTGAAAGGAAAGAATACTTTTTGCCTCAATGTTTGTCAACGTATACATGATAATATTTAATTTTAAAAAAATATGAAGACTAATTATTTGTCAAATTAACGAAATTAAATTCCTGGGAAAAGTTTATTTTATCTAAATTTGCGAAATTAAATTTGCAAGAAAACTGCTACTATGGATCAGACTATCGACCTGTAATGATTCCAAAGAATGATTCATTATGATTCATTTTTGCAGGGCAAGATAATCGTTCCAGGAGTGAACTGCAACTAAGCCGAATATTCCTACAACACTTCCTTTTGACCTCAAATTTGTGAATTTTTGCCCATTAGCTTTTGGGAGATTATCTAAATATGGGATATTGCAGAATTTCTTTTTAAATTAATCAATTTTCGTTGTTTTTTCAGGTTAAAATGAAAACAAAATCACAGTAATTCTTCCCACTAAAAGTTCTAAAAATACTTGTGAAAATTAGTTAGAAATTCATCACTAGTGGATCTGAGATCGTTTAACAGTTATATAATTTATTTTTTAGGTCCTTTGTTGGTGGCATCATCTCTGGTATCATCTCGTATCTGCTGCCAGAACTCCTCCTCAAAATTTGACCTTGTCAGAATTACCTGGTTTTGTCCGAAGTCTTTGAACTTGTCGGCCTTATCTGAACTTGACCAGATTGTTTACTTTCAGATATTTCCAAAAAATGATTTCCATTGCTCAATTCTGCATAGTTATCTTTGTCACGTGAGAAGTATATATTCTTCAGTTGTCTTCATATATTCTTCAGTTTTTTACTTTGGCACATATTTTGTTACATTGTACTAAACATTTTTTTTATAATAGATTGAGTTCACAATACATGAATAATTGTATTCAATACTCCAGTATAAGGACTTCAGGTTGAAAATCTACAGTTATAAAGGATATCAGATTCGGAATAGAATTCTTTATTTGGCCCAAATTTTCTTTCTAAAAGGTAGTTCCTGCCGCCGCAGGAGAAAGGCTGTGAAATTTAGTAAATACACGCGGAATGTTATCTGAATTGTTCTAGTTGTCCTTCGTAATGTGTACTAATTTTCTGGTACGCCCAACCGCGCTGACCTTCAGGACCCAGGGCCTCTTGTTCTTTTTCAAAAACGTTCAAAAGTTTTAGATTCGAAACTCCTTCAATTTGATGTTTTGCCTTCCAAGCATTTTTTTTTTGTTTCGGTTGATTTTTCAAAGTGACGTCAGGTAAAATTTCATAGAAACATTAAACCTCCCACTTATACATATTAGATACCTATCGAAAATCACGAGGTTGTTCACGACGGCGACACAAAAGCCCTCGTCGTGATTGTTGCGTCGTCTTTTGTCCGTTCTCAAAAAAAACAAAAAAACTTACGAACCTGTCATACGGACAACCCGCCACGTTTGGCAAAGCAAGAGACGCTTTGCGCTATGCACACAGTGATAGGTTGATTGATGATGAAGAATTTTGTCTTTTGTATGACATCAACACATCCAAGAATCCAGACTTTGAATACTGGAATTATGATCTGTTTGACTTCGAATCTATAACAGATACCGAATTTCTGGCTGAAATGAGGTTTAAAAAGAACGACATCATCTGCTTAGCAAAAGCAACGAATATACCTGATGAGATAACATACTTCTTCTACAATCAAATAAAAATTGAAAAACATGAGGCCCTGTGCATTTTGTTGAAACCCTTAGCATATCCATGCAGATATTCAGAGACGATTTTGGTCGACAGGTTCCGCAGCTTTGCATGATTTGCAATCAAGTGATCGATTTTGTTTACACTCACTGGAGTCGTCTACTGGAAGATTGGGTTAAACCTTGCCTGAATCCACAGAGGCTAAGGACTTATGCTGACGTCACACATGCTAAAGGAGCTACATTACATAATGTATGGGGGTTTATAGATGGAGCAGTCCACCCATGTTCAATACCTAAGCAAGACCAATAATGATATATAATAAAAAGGATATGAAAGATATGAAAGTGCGATGCTGGTCATGTCTAATTGCTCCAAGATTTACAAACCTATTCACATGATCCAGCTGGGAATGTGCTGTGCTTGCACGGGGACCTTGAATATCCACTTAGTCAAAACTTGCAAGCCTCTTTTAGACTAAGAGGTGCACCAACAAAATGATTTCAATAAGTCCATGAGTATGTTACAGGTTTCGGTTGAGTGGAAGTTTGGAGATGTTGTGAACACTTTTAAATTTATTGGGTTCAAGAAGAACATGAATATCGGACTCAGTCCTATTGCCAAAATGTATAAAGTTAGTACTTTATGTAGTAATGCGCATGCATGCTTTTATAGTAACATTATATCCAGGTATTTTGACTTAGTGCCACCAATAATTGAGGAGTATTTTAGTTGAACATATAAATACATACTTAAAAGAATGTTTGTTTTTTATTATCCATAATGTGGCCATAAATATAGAAATATATATATAGTATATATAATGTTTATAGAAAATAATATCATGAGCAAAAACAAAAACTAAACAAAAACATGTCTTATTAGAAAGTTTACCAATCAAAATCATTAATGATATAGCAAAGTTATTTTTTACCTTCGATCTCATACATCGATGAAAAGCTCTTTCATCTCATAGATCAAAGCCTTCGATCTCATACATCAAACAAAACCTTTCGATCTTATACATCGAAGGCTTCAATTTCATACATCAGACATAATCTCTTCGATCGAATCCGGGGAATTGCTGTCTCGTGTTAGCAATCAATATGTCCGTCCAAAACGAGAAAGAAAGTCAATAGACATTATTAAAACATTTATGTATTTTGTAATCATTTCTCTAGATTAGGCTTTTAGGATTTTCTACTAATTTAGGTAAAGTGGGAGTTCAAACAATCTGCCTGCCCTTGTTTAGTGTCGTCTTAGTAATTCAAAAACAAAAGTGTAGCTATATAAATGTAAAATCTAAAGTCGATCTCTTCTCTTATAAAACTTTTTTTAAAGTTTTATAAGCTATACTTTATGGATGTTTTATATATGATATTGATAATCATGTATTTGCTGTGATGATGCTCTTCTCTGCTCGCTCTGTAACTCCACATAACAGGATAACCATTCACATAAAGTGATGACTAAGCTATATATACAAACGGTTGCTACTTTGTTTTGGACTGAAATTCTCAAGACAATCCAAAATATTCTCTGATTTAATGATGTTTCAACACATTCATGTATTAAAACTTATTTTCGGAATAATCGAGGCAAAATAGCGCATGCGCCTGATAAAGCGCATGCTTGAGTAGAGCAGTCTACCCATTTTGCTTCACAAGTCAATTCCCATCGTACGGTTCAGATAACCCACCCGCCCGCCCGCCCGCCCATTTGTATATGACTTGCACAACTTAGTTACAAAGTGTCTCCGTGTAAAATAGATTATTATACCTATCTATATGGTTTCTTATGGAGCAAAAACATAGTAATCAATCCCGTTTGGCTCGGGATAACCAGAAGTTTTATCCTGGAGTCGGTCTAATACTCAAAAGTGTTACACAAGATTATATTGATGTTAATCTTAAAAGTGCATAGCAACTATAATGTTTCAATAAATGAAAAGTAATTTCAGAGAGATTTAAGTAAACATGATAAGCTTATGTTAGTCTGTTCATTGGTTAAACGATGTTAAAATGATATTGTCTTGTAAATGATATGGAGCAGTGTATTGGAGGATTATGGTGATCTCATTTATGTATGAACGTAGGAAACCGATGCACCAAACGATGTGTTTTCCGATGGAACTCCCCAAAATGTCTAGAAACGAGATTACGTAGAAAATAAGGCTCTTATTTTCGTTTGAACTGTGTGAATTAGAAAATCAATATATTGTAGCCGGTTGCGTTGAGTGAAATGTGCAATGAAATAAAAACACCCACAATATATTATATTTCGGACACAACGGACACAAGCCTTCCTTAGTTCTTTTATATTATTTATTGCAAAACTAAACAAAAGTTATAACACTGATGATAATGTTAAGTGTGCACTTTTAGTATTAAAAAGAGGCAGAATGCGGACAGATTATCTTTCTCACTGCTAATTTTTTTAGACAAAAACTAAACAAAAGAAGGAGAATATTGTTTAAAAAATTGAGTTCTGAAGTCTGGAGTTCATGATAGTATATAATCTCTTTTTCGTTGTGTTTTTTTGTTGTGTTATTTTTGTTGTGTTTGGTTTTACTTTTTCGGTAAAAGGAAGATTTCGAGGCAGATTTTGAGTGTAGACAAATTTGTAGGGGAGATGGACTATTTTGAGAAGAAAAATACAGTAAATGTCTATTTCACCTAATCAACACTTGAAAAGAAATTTAATGGAACTGTGCTCCTTCATTTGCCTACATCTAGATCTAGATGAATGTTTGCAACTGTCTGTGTTCTTTGCACGTTAAATGATATTTTACAAGTGATCTTCTTCCATTGTCTTACGAGTGGTGTTAAAAATGGCTAGATAATATTTTGTTATTCTAAAGCTAAAATACAGTTAATATAAATTTATAGATTGTTTTGTAAATACAACTGAGTACATGCTGTCCATAAAGTGTGATTTTAATGGAAAACAGCTAGAAATAAAAACAAGAGAAACACTTTCAGCAGGTTCATTGCAAGCGTTACCCTCTAAGCAAACTAAAGAAACTAATAAAACACTATGAAAATGGTGATGATATTGAAGCAAGTCTTATTTTGTCAGTGAGGTTATCATGCTATTCCATTTGAAATGGTTCCAGGGTAACTGAGAGGACATAGTATTCTGAAATTAATAACTCATATATGTGCCCTACAGATCTTTTGGGGTAGTACAAACAAAACCAAACTTAAGACTTTACATAGACGGCAAAAACATGGGGCCTGAATTATATGTTTTAAAGATAAATATTATCCTTCGCAGCCGCTCATGAAAGAAATAAAATTCTAAAATGTCTATCAATTGAATATCTATCAGACACTATTATCTATGCACAGAGTAAACATTCAAATGTGCCAGATACATTTAAAGATCAGTTTCGGTTAAATGCAAATAAATACAATACAATAGCAGCGAAAAACACCTTTTATAAGCCAACAATATTCAAGAAAATGTGCCAGTACTATATTAACTATTAAGGACCACTGTTATGGAACTCACTGCTTAAGCAAAAAATTGAACTGCAGAATATACAGAAAATAGGGAAAATTTAAATAAAACAGTAATTCGCTTAAATGTTTCTATAGAAGATCAGAGTAAGGAATGGCATTTCTTTTTTTAAACATAAAAGATTTATTGTGTTTTTCAAAACAAATAATTCTGCCTGATTGAAAGAACTTTTATCAAAAGGTAGGACAAGCCACCCTGTTTTCAAGTGTGCAAAGCCATCTAAATTGACATTAGCGCTATGCTGGTTCCATTACCATAAAGTAAAACCTTCAGCTTCAAGGTGGTGGAAGAAGTCAAATCATTTTAGGCCGTCAATCAAAGGGAAGCTTTGCAAATCTTCTTTTCGCATGTAAAAAGCAGAAGCGGTAACAGCTCGTGGATATTAACTCTTGTCTGGCAGACTATGCATTGGAAGAAATTTCTGATGAATCTGTTATTATTCATGACTTCATTGAAAAGCTATCCTTGAGAGCTGTAAAAATAAAATTCAGTCTTCTGACTAAAAGAGGTGAGCAACCAAAGAAGTAGTATTTGTGAAGAAGCAGGTACTTGTTCCTTTTTTATTCTGAAACAGTGTGCTTATATGCTTGCATTATTGCTAATTTCTCTACATATGAAGGTGGCTCAGTGCATTCAAACAAAATAAGACTCTGTTATCATTGTTTCTATGACCGGAATTCCTATGAAATTTACATTGAACGCAATGGAGCACCATAGTCATATAAATATATTTTTAATTTTCAATATTATTTTTCGCCACAGACCAAAAAACCTGACCTGATATAATCGTAATAGTGTTGTTTTAACAAACTTTGTTTTTAGCCAGTATCACCAACATACAACAAACGGTGGATAACAACTTTAGCAGTTCTTCTGTTTTGCAAGCCAATGAATGGGAAAGTAACCAACTGGAGGTCCACCAAAATTCTTTGCTTGAAAAAGAACAACGTTGATGGTAATATTTAAACAACGCGTACTTGAGGAACCAAGTTTGGATATGCCACATGTTGCTATCTCAGTTTGTCATCCTCATTTGGGACGGAAAGTACGGTTATTTAGAGAGGATGGGCGTTTTCATGAAGTGTATGGTTGGATTGGTTCTCTGGCAGCTGAATCTGAATATTTCTGGCTGATTGATCACAAAGGAAAGTTGTTGAATCCAGATGATCAGGTATTTTCAGGTGCGTTTAACTTGATGGAAAACACTGACCCAGCGAACTGTAACTTTCCAGGGCTTTTCAGTCCTGGATCATTCTGATGTTTCAGGAATCCAACGGTAACAAACTTAGGAAAGTTAATTGAAAAAGCGGCGCATATAGCCTTGCTAAGAGATCCATGCTATGCAATGCAAACGATAGTCACCGGAATGTGGGACCTGTTTGGAAAAACCTATCCCAAGATATGCTCGATTCTATATATTCATGTACTATACCATGCGCTGCTGAAGTTATCGAAAAGCTGCAAGTGGAAGAAATAAATGCTCAAAATGAACGAATCACCACATTGTTGCATCGTTTTATTCGAAGTTGAAAGAAAGAAAAACTGGCGAAATTTTTTCCATTTGTAACAGGAACTGAAACATCAGAACCGAAGGCTGTCCTCAAAGTAAAGTATGTGAATCAAAATCCGAATCATTTGCATCCTTACGCGGAAATCTGTTTTAAGAGATTGGTGTTGGGAAAGCAATACAGTTCATTTTGCCAATTGAAAGACAACTTGAACTTTTATATTTCTTATAGAGATAACTGGAGAGTGATTTCTTATAGAGATAACTGGATAGTGATTTCTTATAGAGATAACTGGAGAGTGATTTCTTATAGAGATAACTGGAGAGTGATTTCTTATAGAGATAACTGGATAGCGATTTAATTTTATTTTATATTAAGTTATGTTAAAGATCCCGACAATGTTTATTTTTTATTTTTGATCTAGCAGTTCAAGGCTTTCAAATTAATAATAATAATAATAATAATAATGGTTTATTTCAGGGCTTATCCATTTACACGGCTCTTCATCCCATATTTACATTAATTGTGTTTACACCGCATGAAAAGCCAAACATCCCTCAACGTATCCGCAGAAACACGCGCCCTACCCACCGGTTTACGCACGCAAACCAGCGGATAGTGCACGCAATCACGCAAACACGCAAAAGAATGTGCGACGCCCTATGCAGTGTTACCTGTAGAAATCCCTAAAAAGCTTATAAACTTGGTAATCGGAATTGGCGCATTTTTAGGGATGTCAACAGGTTAAATTAAAAAAGATTAAACATTTTTCTTTACATTTGTTTTGATTAAAAAATCTTATGGCGCACACAGACACTCCACCGCGAACTATCAGCTGCTGCAACAAGGTAGTTCATGATGGGGAGTCCGTACGCGACCTGAGAAACGAAAAGGGCAGAAAAAAGAAAGAAAAACTTTGGAAAGACAGCAACGACTAGCACTGCGCAAAATTCAACCACAGGTTATCCAACCGGACAACATCAAAAAACCGCCAAACTGCGAAACCGCCAACCTCACTAAAAAAAAAACAGTTGTTCTCAATTTTAGTTACTTGCAAGTTTGCTTGCAAGAGCAGAGTCAATTAAAAACCTTTTGAGAGAGTTCTTGAAAGTATTATGACTTTCTTCTCCTCTTATATTTGCAGGAAGCTCATTAAATTCCGAGCTAGCATAACCAGCAAATGTTTTACGTTCTCCAGTTGAAGTAATTTTATTCTTTTCGTAATCTAGTTGCCGTAAATTACCTTTCCTTTTCCTGAACGATAGACCCAAATATTTCGGAAAGGTCGGTTCGTAAATTGCTTTGTGAGTCATTTTCATCAAGTTGAACTTAATTCGATCTTCGGTTGGTAACCAATTTAGTTCTAACATATCAACGGTTCGACAATATTTACCAGTTACGAACGATGCAGTGCTTCTCAAAACTTTATCTAATCGATTGAGAGATGATTTTGGTGCAGTTGATAACAATGGAAGAGCATACTCTAACTTTGAGATAATGAGGGTCTCAGCGAGATTTTTTCTTCTACTAAAGTTCGTAAACCGTTTCAATTTTCGTAGAACAGACAGTTTTCCAAAACAAGATCGAATTTTGTCAGAGATGAATTCATTCCATGTCAAGTTTTCGTCCATCTGTACACCAAGAGCTTTCCAGCTTGACACTCTCTCTATCAATTGACCATCGGCATGGAGGGAATAAAGACTCTGATCACTGAGATTATGTTTCTTGTTAAGAATGGCTGAAGAGAATAAAACTGTTTTTGTTTTCTTTGAGTTGAATATAAGGTTATTTTGACGGGAGTATTCGACAACGCTGTTTAAGATAATGAGGGTCTCAGCGAGATTTTTTCTTCTACTAAAGTTCGTAAACCGTTTCAATTTTCGTAGAACAGACAGTTTTCCAAAACAAGATCGAATTTTGTCAGAGATGAATTCATTCCATGTCAAGTTTTCGTCCATCTGTACACCAAGAGCTTTCCAGCTTGACACTCTCTCTATCAATTGACCATCGGCATGGAGGGAATATAAGGTTATTTTGACGGGAGTATTCGACAACGCTGTTTAAGTCGTCTTCAAGAGCTTGTGCACAATTTTGTACGCTATTTACTTTACAATGTCGGTACCAAGTAGTATCGTCTGCATACTGGCATACGTTAGCCTCTATCAATGATTTTAAATCCACTACATACAGGTTAAAGAGTATTGGACCGAGAACCGATCCTTGTGGAACTCCAAACTTGACAATTTCTGATGATGAAATTTTTTCATTCACTTGTACGAATTGACGACGATACGTTAAGTAACTAGACATCAAGGTAAGAGAAGACTTACCAAAACCAAGTTTTGATAATTTTTGTATGATAGTACTGAAATCAACAGTATCAAACGCTTTAGAATAATCAGCAAAAACGGACAAAGTGACTTCACCTTTAGACATCGCTTTCAAGATATCGTCCTTTAACTTTAATAGAATGGTGACGGTGGAGTGTGATCTGCGGAAGCCAGACATGGTATCACTGTAGAGACATTGCGATTCAATGTAACTGCAAATCTGCTTGGCTATAAGGCGTTCGAACACTTTAGATAAGACGGGCAGTACGGATATTGGCCTGTATTCATCTTTACTTTTTGGGTTCTCTGTCCTTGGAATCGGACAAACTTTTGCTACTTTCCACTCGGTTGGGAATATTTTCTCAGTAATGCAGGAATTAATGATATCTGTAAGTGGGGATGCAATTACATCAGCAGTCAGTTTTACATTTGCTTAATCTCGTTGAAGACGTCAGTACGAGTAACATTTTGAAATGTAAAATCATTATCACGATCATTTAAGGTGTCAACGAATTGAAATATTTTTTCAGGTTGCGTTGGAATTGCACCGGTTAAACGTTCTGCAGTTGAAACAAAATGGTGATTAATTTCATCAGGATCCACGTTGATATTTTGTGGATTAGGGTGCAGAATTCTATGGATCAATTTCCAAACATCTTTAGATCTTTTTGAATTAAGTGCCTTTTTGTAAAAATCAGATTTAGTAGATTTTATTTTGCTCTTTAATGAGTTACGGGTTAGTCGATACACTTTCCAATCATCGGTTGAATTTGTTTGGTGTGCTTTGTACCGAAGTTCGTTCCTCTTTTGCTTCAGTTCACAAATGTCTAGATCCTTCAACCATAGTGCTGGTGGTCGAGTCACTTTTTTCTTAGATAATGGAGCGTGTCTATTTAAACATGACAGTAACAAGCTGTTAAATACGTAAAGTTTATCTTCCGAAGAGTCAAGACCATATAGTACGCTGAATGGAAGGGTTGAGAAGTCGTGTAGAAATAACGATTGATCAAACTTAGTGAAGTCCCGAAGAATTTTGAACCTTGGCTGAAATCTAGGTATTCTTGTGTTTAAGAAAACATATGCTGCATCGTGATCACTGACTTCATTGCACGGTATTACGTCCGAAAATTGAACTTTGCAGGCATTTTTGGTAATGATATGATCAATTACGGATTTACCCTTTCTTGTCGGTTTGAGTATATTCTGTGATAAATTATGCGATTGCAAAATATCTTTATACCGAACGGTGGTGGTTGAGCTATCAAGGTAATCGATATTCATGTCACCAGCGATGATAACATTCCCATCCCATGATGATAAAACTTGATCTAATAAACTATCAAATCTATGAAGCCACATGTCAACATCCTTTGTTGTAAAGTTAGGTTGATAGAAAACGCCAACAATAACACTGTTATTTTTATTACGGCCTTTTATTTCAAACCATAGATGCTCTACTTCAGTGTCAAGAGACATGATGTCAGGTCTTAATTTAGCATTCAAATTTTCGCGTATATATGCACCAACACCTCCACCACGTTTTCCCTTACGGTTGTTGTACAGGAAAGTAAAACCAGGAATTTGAACATATTCGAGCTGGTGTGGATTGTCGGTTAACCACGTTTCTGAGATGGTGAATATATCAAAGGGGTATGTGTGAAAAAATGACTGGAACTCGGCGAATGAAGAAGGAAGCGACTGAGTGTTTAGGTGCATATCTTTTGTCGAATTATTACCAGCAAATCTTTCCAAGTGTTCATCATGATGCACATAATGTTCAGTAAGATCGTCACTTAAATCGGATGTATCTAACGACCTTGAGTGAAAGAACGGCAATGACGAGAGAGCACAGCAATGACATAACCAAGATTTTGGAGCAGTTGATGTAATACTTTTACTGTTAATGGTTTTAACACAAGTTGCATGGGTAAAACTATTACAAACGTCACACACTAAACGCTTTCTATTCGATGCAGTGCTTTTCATGCATATTGGGCATTTTGGGATCTGTTTTCTCGATGAACTTTGTTTCTTCTGCGTCGGTTTCTTTTTACATGGACCTGGGTTGGTTTCAACGTCACCAGAACTTAGTATCAGCTGAAAACTTGCAGTAGTATTGTTGTAATAAGAACATCTACTTTTAGCATACCTCGCTTTACTAACAATGTGTGAACCAGGTACATTAATGTTCTCTGCGATGTTCTCTGTAACAACCTGGTTGCTTAGCAGCAGAATTGCGAGAAGAAAGCCATTTAGCATCATGTTTATAAACATGCTCATCATTTTGTTCTTAGCATTTTGGTTTCTTTTAACTTTTAACAATAAATCGTAAAGTTTACCTATGTGGATCTTCCGTTGTAAATTTTTTTTGTTCCATTTTTTTGCGTACAACATTTTGTTACTTCACTTGTAGAAGATATATCGATCATATAGTTTATCTCTTTTATTTTCAGCCACTTTTGACTACTTTTGACTACTTTTGAGGTGAAATTACTTACCACTAGTCGGGTCAAATACTTTTTATTTCTAGACCAGGAGCTCTTGTCGCATCTTTTCATGTCATTTTCCTCAGAATTTTGAACAGTCTATATTTCTTAGCGGTGTCCTAAGTATCAAGGGTCTGGAGGTCTGCAGGGTTTTTAACGGCCAATCTAATAGACCAAATAGTAAAGACTCATTTTCATGTCATCAGACTTGCCTCAGAAAAATTGAATCATTAAATGACACATTATAAGAGAGCGCGAAAATTGAAAAACTAACCAAAATTTGGGTTCCTAGTCGTTCCTAGTCGAGGAACCCGAATTTTTGGTTCGTTTTTGCGGTTTCGGTATCTACGATCATATGCCTGTAAATGACGAAACTTTCAAGTCTTAGGCTGATGACATGAAAATGAGTCTTCCTTCCCTACTCTAGCTACTACAGGAACGTATATGTGTATGTTGGGCGTGTTTGTTTCCAGAACTCCTTATCTTTCACAACTATATTGAGGTTTACCTAAGTAAGAGCTAGTTTCTTAGTTGGCAAGACAAAATATACAAAGCATGAGGAGGCAGCAGTCCACGCGGTTATGTTTATGAAATCAAAGAATCACCAACCAAAAAATGAATAGGATGAATGGATATGATCAAAATATTACTTTTAGCCTAAAAAATGATCCATCTAAAAAAATGCACTTGTATATCGAAATTTGTATGAACTCTATATTTGATCTTGACAAATCAGTATGCAAAAGTATGAGCTACTATGTTCGCAAGCGATAGCTTTCTGTAAGTTACAATCGAAGTATTTATCTGTAAGTTACACCCGAAGTATATATACTGATGAAATTTCCAATCACCGAAAAGCAAGCTAAAAGAAGACTATTACATGAGTAACATTTTAGATCGTGCGTAACTGACTTACGATTTTAATAGCGATTAGTATTATACTAGCCGCCAAGGGGGCGCCGCTCGCCGCCCATACTCAGCCTGCGTCCTCAGTCACTGAAAATTCAGGAAAAATTAAATCAACGAATTAGTAACGAAAAGTATTACTATCATGTAGAGCTCGAAATTCTGATCAAGATAATGTATGGAATGATGTCTCTACGACCAACAACGGTTAATATCCTTGATCAAAGATTTTAATGACGTCATAGCACCCCGCCTCTAAAATGTTGCCCAAATTCTTTTGTCACCCCATCGCCAATGTCGCGGACTCCAATAAACGTCAGTTATCCCTATTGCTTCTCGAGATAATTTTCCGCAAATCTTGCGTTCGATTTGGGTCAATAAAAAACATTTCTTTTCAAGTCAGTGCAACATCGTGAACGTTTATGTTTTTCATGCACTTTTAAAAAATGAATTCATTTGAAATTACATTGTGAAGATTAAATCTTCTTTACTAATAGCGAGTGTGCATACGTTTAGGAATCCCCAGGCTGAATTTAAGCTATGGTGCTTATCTTGGTTCTATAGTGGAAATGACATGGCGCGTGATATTAAGTTACTCAGTGCTATTTTACATTCTAAGAGATTTTTTTCTGTTTCTGATGATCATGTATTTGCTTCTGTTCTATACGATTTCTTTCTTTTTAGATTTAGAAAATTTAATAAAACGGAATATATGACCAAGGAGAATGAATGTGCCAATCATGGTTTAACATCATGGTACAAGCGATTTTGATAAATCATTTAATGAATTCATTGTGGAAAGACCCTTCGGTTGAAACCTGAGCAGGTATATTTTTTTTTTATGATTCACATTTGATTCAGGTATCCCGTGCAAAGACAATTTTACGGTTTCACTCAATAGTTGGAAAATGTAACAGAAACATATTTAGGTTCCATTTTTATATTTCTTATCAAGATTCTTGGGAGTGGAACCGTAAAATGTTTTTACACGGGATACTAGTCTTCTTATACTAATACGCAATCTTGCTTTTTTCTTACCTAACTTTGAAAGAAAGAACGTTAGGGAAATTTTCTCGGGAAGTTCGTCAATGGATATTTGTTTATGTTTTTTCCGTATTAGTATAAGGCACTCGGCTTAGTGCTTATAATTGTTTTATGATATAAAATACGTTAGGGAAGACATGATATAGCATCTCAGGCGGAGACTTCGAATTACAATCGAACGTAGCACCTATTGACAACGAATGAAAAATAGTCGTTTGAAGAAAAAAAGAAGCGTTTGTTTACATTTTTTAACACGAAGTAATAATAAGAAACATGCATAAAAAGACAATTTTTTTTACGAAGAATAGTTTTTACATATCTACGACTTACATGTAATGTTGAAGGTTGAAGACGTATCAAACGGCATTTTAGCCAGTTTCGGTTTGTTTTTTTAGATTTCCAAAGAAAAGAAAGAAAATTTAGAAAGAAGAAAGTCAAGAAGGAATAAAAGATAGAGATTTGATTAATCTGTTGGTTTTGGACGTGAGTAAAATTAGTTACCGATGGCGTTTTTCTAATTGACGATCTCTCTGTTCATGGAATTTATAGAGAAAGAAAACTCAGCTTTGAAGAAAGAAACATTATTCAGGTATGATTCTTTTTAAGATTTAGTTAATACCTTATATCTTATATATGTAAATCTGTATATACAGCAAAAGTTAGTTTTGTGATGGGCAGTGTAGTGTGTGAATGAGATATTTCACAATTTGTGAATATTTTTATCTAAGATTTAGTATTGATAATTATAAATCTGTTCACCACAAAGTCTGAAAGTATTTTGGTTGACTATAAAGTTAGAAAGTGGAAGAATTAAGAATTGGTTAGGATTTATTTTAGAAAACAGAAATCAATTGTTTTACCTCAATACACGGGGTTATCAAATGCTTAGTATGGCGGGTAAAATATTTATGAATCGAAGAAAGATTTTAGGGCGGCGTTTTGGACTGCGTTTTTGTATTACATAGAATTATTATAAAATGATTAGCATAGCGTGTATTGACATTCTATTGAGAAAGATGTAAAAAAAAATTACACGGTATACTAGTAATGTTAATAAATCCTTAACATAGAAGAATATTAATTGTAATATAATTATTAAATATAAAAGTAAATACTGATCTGATACACCTTAATGCTATGCAGGAATCACAAATGTTTGGTCTTTTGGTCCAACCTGTTATACGAAAAGTCAATCCTCTTCACGTCCAGCAGATTAGTGAGAGTTTAGATCATTACGTCATCGTGGCAACTTAAAAAAATATTCCTAATGTCATTTTGTCTGGGTTTTTTCGCCAACTCGGACAATACTTTGACGTTGGTCAATATTTTCTGGTAGTCCCCTCTTAAGCAGTTATTATAGAGTTATAAGCGCTATGTCAGATGGAACATTGCATTGCACCTTAAAGCGAACGCGACATTTAAGGCCAAATATCTCGATAACCAATGGGGAAAAGTGACGTCAACTGGGATCTGCGATTGATCATGACGTCACACTCCATGACGTCAATAAAATGTTTGATCATGGATGGTATAATCGACTATATCTCCGTAACGGTCGTAACGGTTCGTAACGGTTCGTAACGGTTCGTTGTCAACAGGCGATCCCATACATTTTTTAATCAGCTTTTCAAGCTCTATAACATTTATCTATTTATCTTTCCCAATTCTTTTGATTTTATTTTTCCTCTCACTCCCATAAAAAAGAGGAAGAGTACGGGCTTGGATGGGAAGGTAACAAAAATGAACCTGTAAAACTTTTGCACGCTATACTAGTCAAGTATTGACAGCGAAGCAATACAAGGCATCGAAACGAGGCAGGGTAGGATAGCTGAGCCAAGTGTGGCGTTTAAACTGAAATTCGGGAAAGGTCTTTGAGCGAATGCACGTGAGCAGAAGATCACAAGCAAGCAATAAGATATCGCTTTGAGATTAGCAAATTATCAATTAGCAATTTTGACCATTGAATCGTAAACACATCAAATCTAACGTAACAACCAAAACTTGACTGAAAAAGTCGGAATATGGCTATATCCTTATTATAACTTCCAAACCACCTACTGCCTGTACCTTAACTTAAGAGAGAAAAACTACCTGTCTCTTTGTAGAAGTAGAGATAAGTGGAAAAATATATCTTTCCTTTGATTTTGACCCTGGGGTGTTTTTAAGCTTGTGCTTCTCTTTCGAGTGAATTGGAGCTTCTGGTGCTTATACAAGTATTATTAAAAAAAGCGTATCGGGGGTTCGTTAAATCCAACAACATTTTACTATTCCGGGGGTCGTTATATCCAGAATGATACTGTTTCCCATAATTTGACTAACGAGTGCTAAGAATTTACTTTAAGAAAATGAAGCAAAAACGTGATGATTTGAATGTACAGTATAACCCCGTTAAGTCGGACTCTCAGGGGACCGAAATAATCGGTCTGACTTATCGGGAGTCCGACCTATCCGAACTTCGTCTTAAGTCAGACTCTACTTATTTAGTCCCAAGGGGGACAAGGTTTTAGTCCGACTTAAAGAAAAGTCTGACTTAAACCGTGTCCGACTTAACGGGGTTATACTGTAGTATATTTCTTATTATATTATACATATATTAATTTCAACTTGATGCAACGATGCCTTGACAACTTTTGCAGCATAACGCTTGAACACTGCTATACTTGCAATAACCTTTTCGTATCATATCGGGACAACGTTTGGATTTTTCGATACATTTGCGTTTTTCTAAAGTAATGATGTCGAAAATTATGTAGTGAATTACACGAATTATGTATTTAGGAAAGAATATTGTGCATAAAAGCAGAAGGACGATAAAGAGATAATTATTTTGCTTGATTTGCTTGAAAAACCAATACACGACAACCAACTAGTGAAATGTAACTTGGATAAAGAAGACAAAACGAGATCTCGTCATTTGGTTCAAGTGTGGTGACCATACGGTACATATAACTCACTTTTTGGACAATAAACGAAGCATCTAATTTTGGATGACGGCTTGAGATGAGTTTTACACAAGTTTTGATTGACTAATACTGAAGAGGATCCATCTATTGTTTTATAACACGTGACTTCTCGATGACGAAATCCGATCACTCCGCAGGGACTGCATTTCGACCACTTCTCAACCTTGTATTCATATCTAATATGTCAAAACAAGGACTCATATCTGTTAGTTTTCATCTAGCAAATATGACGGTTGCCGAAATAAGTTTAATTATTCCAATTTCAAATATTTAAAGCGTTATACGTCACAAATTATGTGCATCCCCGCCATTATTTTGTTTTCACAAATTATGATCTGCATAATACACCTTCCCGAATTCAGCCTCGTTTCAATGCCAAAATTAATGCTCATTATTCTGCAGAAAGTTAATTGAGATAATTAATACTACTAACAAATAAAGTCAAAATATTAAAGAAAAAAATTCAAATAAAAACGAGGTTGAACGTACTGACTAGACCATAACATTCGGGAAAGGTGTATTGGGAGATTATTAAGGAAAACTAACATCAATACATAAACAATGAACACCTTATCTGACATTTTCTTGTATTACACAGCTTGATCTTGTTTTCAACTTTCACCTTATCATTCGAACAGTAAGTGTTTTCTATTCTCCTTCTAGTACTGACGTCATAGCAGCTGTAATTACCAAATGTCACCCCTAAATGCAGATACATATGTTCCTTATATTCAAGTATCCCCACAACAAAAGCCTAAAACGAAACGGTGTTTCATTATCGACATGTTTAACAAAAAGTCTTCAGTACCTCCTCCACAGCTTGCGTTACAAGGTGTCCAGAATACTCTCCATACATGTGTTTTTGGTGGTGCATTTAATGGTAGCAAAAATGAATATGAAATATCTATGGACGTTTTCTCAATTGACTTTGCATTTGGATGTACAAGCTAAACAAGACAAGCAATTACATTGAAGTTAGAAGGAGAATATCCAAATAATATCCATTTTAACTAGATTGAAGTGTTTTCGTACCTGTAATTCTATTTCTGCCAAAATATGGTCGTTGGAAAAAATTGATTCGGTTTTATTTTGATCGAATACTTGGTATCGAAAAGTGGCATTTGCCAGGGGAAAATAATGCCATTTGTAAGAATAGATTGGAGAGCTTTCGTAAAAATATAACGTTTTGCTGGCAGTTTCTCGGATACCTACAAAGGAACGTATTTGTTATTAAAGGTGTGAAGGAAAGGAGGGAAAACATTCAAAAATTAAATTCTCCAATCCAAACATTTAAGGAAGTTATCTATTAACTACAAGTTACCTATCCTGCCAACTGATGGGGACAATTTGGCAATAGATATATCTTTTGCGCCAGGAGGAATTTTCAAAATGGATTCTGTAACTAAAAAAAGTCATGTGCGATATTGAGTGTTGGTCGTGTAACACATAATCGACCGATACTGAAATGATATGTACCTTTAAGAGGATTTACTTTCAATAGACCTTCATATAATCGACACGAGGACCCATTGCCACCACAAACCCCGCAACGATCCAATGTCTTATTGGAACCTATAGTACCATCACAACTTACCATCTGGAAAATGAAAAAGAAGAAGAAATAGTAATGGCGTTTGTTTTCTTAAAATATTTAAATTACTTTCAAAAGAGAACTTTCTTAATTACCACACATTTGCCATCCATACACATATGAGACATGTTCCTGTTGCATCTTCCACCGTTTGGAACAACATTGTCAATACTTGACGTATTCATTTTCATATTAAAGCAGGTGAACTTACATTCAGCATGCTCCTCTGAGAAAAAAGAAAATTCAATTGAAAAGTAGGTATTAAATAGGCTTTTACTCTGCTTCACAACTATTTAGATTCTTTCTCTTTTTCGTTAGCCACATATCTGTATGCCATCAATCGTTTTTTTCAAGTTTATTTGTTCTTTCCTTTTGGAAAGGAATCAGGCCATTTAAGAAAGAATATCAACTTAAGTAACTCGAACCTATGTAGTACTTATATGCACGCAATATCACTACAGATCGCTACAGTAATAACACACAACACTGGTTTTACCTCTTCGGCATTTGCCAGCAGTAACAGTTATATCGTCAATTGCTATATCCCCGAGATATGAACTGCCACGAACAGCCGTAAATTCAATCTAAAACAAGTATTAAAATCAAGTGATATAAAACCAATCGTCAACATTTATCTCTTGAAACTTACGATTGCTCTTCAAAATTACAACGATGCGTTAAAATGTTTCAAGGTACATTTAACTTAGAACTTAGAAATTGAACACTTACTTTGTATGGTTTTGCTTGCTCCATTGAAAGATAAACATGCTGCCATCTTTCTCCTTGACTGCGTGATCTACGCCAAAGTTCGTTTTTGTTATTTTCGCTGATTGTAGTAACCTTCAGGTGTCCAACAGTTTTCCCAAACATGTGATAATAAAAATGCAAACACATTTTTGGAACATCTATATTTGGGCTCATCAGCACAACTTCATCACCAGCACGAAGAGGATAAGATGATTCCATGAACAAGTATGCTCCTATGTAATGTTCATTTTTAGAGGACATTATTTTCAAACAAAACTTCTTTGATAAAAGTGTTTACTTGCCTCCATGTAGAAAGGTACGACAGTAATCTTTGGAGTATAAGGTCAATTGCTCCAAATGCAAAAACATTTTACCTGTGATATTTTGATTATGGTCTGCTTGAGGACCAGTATTTGCAGTTGGAGTTTTACCAGAACCAAACTGCCAACTGTACTTTGAGGTACCTTTTTGTTTCCAATTACAAATACCATAATTATCAAATGTGCAGTTCAAGTTTAGACGCACCACTAAAATGGAAGCATAGGAAAATGTATGACCGATGTGCACCACTAAAATGGAAGCATAGGAAAATGTATGACCGATGTGCACTCACGATGTGCACTCAATAAACAGAACAACATTAGTTAATAGTCTATTTACAAGTTTTTCAGATTTTGAAGTAATGTTTACATTTATCTTTCATTTTGCTAAGATTCATCCACGCCCAATCTGTTCCGGCTACGTTATAACAATAATCGTTTCTGATATCGGCGAATGTAAGGTTAACCCTACAAGGCTTAAACGTGTTGACGGTAAGACAAACTTAATTCTTCATAAGATTAGAACTTCAAAAAAACGGACACTTCATCTACTTCGTACCTTCTTATAACATAATTTCCACTCTTTCTTGTTCCCTTCGCATGTTTTCCCGTTGTATTCTGGTCTACAATTGAAGTTTTATAGAAAAACATGATCACCGTATTCCTTTAAATACGCTTAAAATAAGCTCTTCTGACTACCAGAAAAGGCGCTTATTCAAGACGGGCGTTTGTTCAAAACAGGGTGCTTATTCAAAATATGGGAAATTGGTATATATGTAATATTGTACGTCAGATTATAAAAGTTTTATTTTTGGATTTTGTTTCTTTCAAATTTTCAAATATTTCCAAACGAAGGTCAATATTCAGAATTTTATTTAATCAAAAACATCGTATTTTGAATTATGACTAAAAACCAGACCCAGAAATCAAATCCCTGTGCGTTACTGTGCGTTGGGTTACTCACAGACAGGTAAGCAAACCTACACTTTTCATTAAAAGTTTCAACAATACAGTTTGTTAAAAAAAAAAAACAGGAAAAATTTACTGATAAAAAAAATTGACAATTAAACGAACTGAAGATGTACAGTATGCAAGAAAAACTTTTTCAAGAAAATCAAACTTATCTTTTTTTGTCTGTAATTTATATTTATAAATATTTCACAAATTTGAAGTTTTTTAGCGACGACTTCAATAATCTTAAATGACGTATCTTAAAGATACCTAGGGCTGTCGCAACTTCTCTGACGATAAGAAACACTTTGACCACAGCCGCTATTGCAGTCGCTCCATTCTTGCCATGACGACCAAGAACCATTTATTGGAGATGCACCAAATAAACCGTATTGAAGACACTTCCCTCTAATGCACCACTATAAAGAACGGAATTCTATAAATAATTTGGATGTGGGAGAACTACATGTTGGCAATTTTATGAGCAAATACAAGTAATCAATAATTCCTTTTCACTCTTACCTTATCCTTTGCACACTCACTGCCATCAAGCGGTGGAAAAGCCCAATACGCACACCTATTCTCCCGTGGATAACGACAAAATAAAAAATTACAATGTTGATCCGGAGCACGAAGCTATATAAAAATGAGTATATTATCATTATTTAAAAAAAAAATTAAGGATTTTTAAGGATTTGATGATCTTAATGATGCCATTAACCTCTTCTAAGAAGAAAAACCAAAGTCGACATTCATCGAAGGGGAAAAAGAGAGTAGAAATTAACTCACTCCTAAGCAATTCGTAAATCCTTTACCCAAATAATGACCACATTGGTCGTCTACCGTAAATTTTTCACCCAGTAACTCTTTGTTGTTGGGAACAACAAAAGTGGGTGGTCGGTTGTTCAGACATGGAAAATAACTAGAAAATAACGTCACAAGAATCAACTGGCAACCATCACTAATAGGCACCCTAAACGAATGATAATAAATGCTTACTTAACATTTTCTCGCATTTGAATTTTACTACAGGGAGACCAGTGAAAAGTACTAAATTTACTATACACAAGTGGCGCCATTATGCTTCCTTTGAAACGAAAGCCTTCACAATCATTGTGTTCGCCATCATGAGATAAACCGACTCTATCAAAAAAATCAGTTGAAAAAAATCAGAAAAAAACAAATGGGAGAGTGAATTTGTGAACGGATTGCACGAATTCAATAATATTGGTTGAAGTAAAAACTGAGAAAACAGTAGATCTTATGACGTCATCATCGACGTCGTGTTCTCATAAATTTGGATACAATACCTTACCGGGAAAAAAGTTCGCAAGTTTTGGAATTCCATTTTTCCCCGACTTAATGCTTCTCCGATTTGTTTTAACCCACTTTTTTTCCGATAAGGTAATCGATAAAAACGTCAAGAGGAATAAGACAATGAAGATTGATGATACCTAGTTTCTATGGAAACAATAGAAATGTAAATGTTCAAAACCTTTCTCAAGAAATATAAGGTGAAATATGAAACTGGTTGCTTTACTTACGAATGTCCGATTTCATGAGCTATTATAAATGCTGTATGAAGACCAGAATCTCGGACTAAAGTACAGCTTTTGTAAGGTACGCACATACGATATAGCGGTGTAAATCCTGAGGAAATTGAAGAAGAAATTTGAAGAAATAAACATTTGTAAATATTCCTAGAACACCAAGACAGCAGTTTTTTATGTTTTCTTTCATCTGTATATATGTTTTTATCTTTGGTAAGTTCCTGGTATTAACAATTGAAGAAGTCCACTTATGTATATCACATCCAGTTTGATGAAGGAAGTAAAGAAGGAGCTCACCTGAATATCCAAACCTTATTCTAAACGAGAAGAAACACTCGCAGTTAGTCGCGATAAAACAAAGAAAACGTGCACAGTATTTTGCAGAAAAAAGAAAGTGCACACATGAGAATCTACCTTGTCAATACAATTGCAAAGTCGAATTTTAATTTCATTTTTTTCTTCTGGTCAAAGGCGTATTGACAAGCTGCCTGGATGCCTTTATGTGGTTTAGCTGGTTTGATACTTAAGGATTTCTAAATACAAACATGTGACATTGTTGCTACGACGACTGCAAGTAACTGTAAACGAACTGTTTGTGCAGTGAAACCACCCACAAAGTAGATATCCCACCCACAAAGTGGATATCCCATATAGTGGACATTATCTTCCTTATAGTGGACACATTTTTGGTTTCTGATGGAATCCGCTACAGAGAGGATTGACTGTAGTTTATTCCAGTATTTTTCCAGTGGGTGGCTTTGACTAATTACCTAATGTATTAAGATAAAGTATTACTTGAACTTACTGAATCATTTAGAAGAAGAATTTCTTTGACGACAACGTAGAGAGAAGTGTTCAGCGACTCGTGAGCGAATACGTGATTCACCTAAAAGTGTTCAAGCCATTTACAAATTTATATTTTCACGTTCAGATATAAGTGAAATACAAAAATATCTTAGTACAATAAATGAAACTACCCAGTGCGCAAAATGTTCAAAAAGTGTCTGTGGAGGAGTGTTTTCTATAGAAATGGCAAGCAACATCGCCTTTTGTTTCAATAAAAAAACACTCCTCCACAGAGACTTTGGAACATTTCGTCCACTGGGTACACGCTTTTTAATGTAAGCACCATCTTTATAAGCACTACCACTCAAATTCACTAAAAAGATAAACACCACCCTAGGCTCAAAATCATAGCGAAGAAAATAACTTTTCTCTGTCCCTTACACTTCCTCTACCTCTAAGAGACAGGTAGTTTTTCTCTTTTAGTTAAGGCATAGGTAGTAGGTGGTTTTGGAAGTTTTAAGGAATATAGACTCTGATTTCTGATTTCTTGATGTACCAAATAAGCACCAAAGTGGCCCCAAAATGGCAAAAAAAAAAGTACATATTAAGTAATGACAAACCAGCTCAATTTTTGTATGAATATACTGCTTAGCAGAGGATCCGTAGAATTTGACAAACGATGAATCAGCCACAATAAATACTTCAACGTATTTTGGTGCAACCTTAGGTAAATTCTTCAGACGTTCTGTGATCGTATAACTAGCTTTTAAGGAAGGAAATATATTAGATATTGAACTGTTACAAAGACTTAACCAGTAATGAAAAAAACATGGTAAGGCTTTATTACCATTAAATATTGAAGATCGTCAATTTTGCATATAGTAATTATTCGAAATTCACGCAGTTCATACGTTATCAAACGTAACTATGCAATGGTATGGGGCATGTACCTTTTTAAAGATGTCACAAGAATTGTCAATTCTTTTCCCCCAAACCTCGGTAGAACGAGGAAGTTATATCGTTTATTCAACAACAGCGGTTGTTGTTGTTCATCATATGCCAACCACGTGATGCCTAAGAAACTTGTAAGGATATTGCGTTCATTTCGCCTCATATTCATGAAGTATATTCTGGTGTGAGTAACGATGTCCATGTAGTATAACTAGAGAAGACAGTCGACGTTGTTAAACCTTCATAGCATTCTTAAAGGAGCCTGTTATGTAAGTGAACCTACCAAAACTACTGAATTTGATTGGTTAACAATGGTGAGTTTCGCTCTGTTCTTTTTAATGTTTCGTCTTGATCGTTTTCCTATTCGACTGGATCTCTCGATGTTTCGTCTTGTTCTACTTTGGTGACTAGTTCCAACTTATATCATGTAAAAATTAAAAATATATTCAGAAAGGCTTGGAAAAAGTAAAATTTAACCCTACATACTAAATATAATACCTAGTTCGATTCCCACTGCCTACCGAGGGGACCGTGGGGTTTAGCTTTCGCATACGAAATCAATAATATACATAGGGCTATACATAGGGTTAAGTCAGTCTGAATGAACTGTTATTAACAAGGCCCAATAATTATACACCGTGAAAACTTTTCTCTCGTAAAATATCATTGTGAGGCTGTGACGTCATGCGAGGTAAAATAAACTAACGTTCTACTAATAAACTTTTCATTTTCATTCACAAAATATATTTTATGGTCCTGTAATATAGTCTTCATTTTGTTTACACGTGACGTTTACACATGTCAGTTAACCAATCACAATCATTTATTCCTTATAATTATTTAATTATTTAATTATATGTAATTGCAACTAAAGCATCCATTTTGACTACGGAAAGTTGCAAGTGTACATCGATCGCTAAATTTCTTTGAACATAATCTCTTTAGACATCAATCCAGCTATTAAGCTGAGTGCTGAGTTGAGTAAATTGATTCGCACTGTTTCAATCGCTGACTGAGTCATGTTTTGAAGCTATGGAGGAGACCACACCACCGCTCTACCTTCACGGATTCTATTATGTCTTCAAACAAACTCTTAGTATTTTTTCATTATTGGGTTTTGCCTTAATTGATGGAATTGATTAATAACACCAGAAGATATCAGTAGATAATTATTTCAGGATGCAGATGAGTGGCTACATTATCTCCCTTAGATGAGTGGCTACATTATCTCCCTTAGATGAGTGGCTACATTATCTCCCTTAGATGAGTGGCTACATTATCTCCCTTAGATGGGTGGCTACCCCTTTGAGTGCGTTAAGCTAACAAGATCATTAAACTATTTGGTTGAAAGTCTCTCTGTTTTAAACTATTTGGTTGAAAGTCTCTCTGTTTTGTTTGTAAGAACGAGGCATTACATAACCATTACATCGTTTAACCCAGACAGAAATAACAAAGTTTTCACCGCAAACTGGTGATGATGGCATCTTGTTACATTAACCTATTAGTTATATGAATTAATATAAATCCAGAGATAACCGCAAACAAAATGTCACTTTACCTTTCATAGTCTGTGTTTCTAAAAGATGAGGTGTGGCTGATAGTTTATCCAGGCTAACACATGGTCCTTTCGTCAGTAGCGGTTTCAAATGAAGACAGAGAGCTTTCTCGAACATTATATCACCAACCTAAATGATGACCAAAACCAATATTTCGTCACTACGTCAAAAGTTGAAGTGATCGTCATGGCAACCATTAAACAGCTTGTATTTTATGGAACTAATTCATTCAGAACTTACGATCCCATCACACACTGCTATATTTACACGCCCTTTCTCATGCATCATAATGGCGTCTCCCTTCAACCGACAATCTACAGAATTCGGATTGACAGAATATCCAAACACATCAACTCTTGTATTCAAATAATATATCTAAATGGAAATGTCATATGGGTGTCTGAGTGGGTTTATTGATTTGCCCTTCATGTGACGTCGATCTGACGTCGACCTGACGTGATGACATTTATTTCATTCCATATAAAGAATAGACAAATTGTTGTTTTTTTCTCGAAGAGATATAAAGTTTGAAGGAGAGATCCAGTTGAACAAACTTACCGTGAAGTTAACTGATTGTAAAGTAGTCCCAACTTTCTTTATGACAACATTAATGGGATATACGAGAGATGAGATACCTATGGATCGATGAGCGGAGCGTAAATCATAACAATGATGTATAGAAGCGATTTTGGCATTGAAAACAAAGTTGTGTGAATTAGCTCAAAACACGGTGTTTAAACGGAAGTTCGGGAAAGGCGTATTAAAAAATATTTTTGAGACAACGTTGCTTTTCCCCTTACTTATTTCCAAACTGACAGAAAATATTGAAAATATTGAAAATATTAGGGTTGGATGCTGTTAACACGTTCACAGCAGACGGGAAGTTTAAAACCTACAAATTTGAAGGGTTTTTTTCTTGGAAATCGCTGCAACTACATGACACACTGAGGACACAAAAATTTGGATTAATGAGATTGATTGATTGGTTGATTGGTGAATGATTTTTTCCATATATGGTGGAAAAAGCAGAGAATGTAGTACATTCTACAGCCAATTATCAGAGGTTGCTGAAAAACGCAAAGAGAACAATCGATTGCGTCAAGTTGGATTCGAACAAGTTTTACTTTTCTCTGCTCCATGCAAGTTTCAATTTTATATGTGGATGCAGGAGTATATATACAAGGATATCATGCTATGATTCTGGGTCACAAATTTCGTATTCAATATACATGTCAAATTGTAAAGTTATGTCACCGGTAAATCTCCGTTGGACACCGGGTTAATAATATTTTTTAACAACTGCATTATATAAAATGTATATACACCCTATTGATGCCTGTTTGTAAACCGGACGTCCATCCCGAAAAAAAAGTTTGGATTGATTTTATCTACTTTCATATGGGCTAAAACACAGCTTACATTTTGAGATATACGCCGACAAAGTCGACACGTCAAAACTGGACAGTCATGACGGGTATACTCGTACCGTGCAGTGAACGTGCAGTGAACGTGTTAATATAGTTTTCAGTTATTTTAGAAGAGGGATACTATACGCAGGAAAGAGATACTTTCCTACCTGCATTTGAAGTTAGTTTCCAAGCAGGAATCTGAAAAATAAATTGACAATCCTACTTCATCCATTCTCCTGAATGAAAGTAATCAATTAAAAGAAAACTCACCTTTTGTGCTGACACATGAAGAAACATATAGGACAACAAAATAACCGATGCAGATTTCATTTTGACTTACTAATAATGTGTTAAAAGTGAATTCTGTTCCAACATCTCTGTAATGAATATCATCACTGATGTTTTCTCAAGGTTTCACCCTTCTACACTGGGATCCTGTTTTGACAGATAACAACTCGTAAAAAACGTTTCAAGTAATCTACGGAGAAGTCAATTGTTACACTAATCTGTACGTGATATTTTAAACTTGTGGACTTTTATTTATCTGTTGTCTATTTCCTGTTTTTGTTGATTTTGTGTTTGTTTGTTTGTTTGTTTGTTTGTTATATATTTGTTTTGTGGTGAATTTATAAAGATTAGCAAACTATGTAAGCTCACGCACATTGGCAAGCATTGGAATTAACTTCAAAACTATATATAAGAAAGAAACAGTTGATCTAAAATAAAAACATTTCTGTGTTCTTTATCAACAAAGTGAAAATTGACGTAGACCATATCAAGTTTCATGTGATATAAAGCAAATTATTCCGATAAAAACCATTGGAACCTGAACGAAAGTCCATGTTTGCTCTAGTGTGAAAGCTTCTCCATTTCAGGCCGACCTGCGCTCAGCAATGTTCGTACCGACGGTTGTGCAACCGCTCTGCATGAGTGCGTGAAGTACATTTGCTGCAAATTCATTTCGTTCAAGCTTTGAGCTAACGCCTGCATTTAGAAACCTTTTCGAACAATCGTATTTAAAACACGTAATTTATATGAAGTTACATGAAGTTATACACGAGCGCCAAAATTCAAGTGTTCAAGTCGAGTCGTGGAGTTTCTCTTTGACTTAAACCCTTCGACTAAATGTATGAATAAACTTCATGATTTGGTATTCTATGTACTTATATTTGATTTTATACGAGGAAGCAAAATAGAAATTTAAGGTATGCAAATAAAAATAGTGAAATATATTCTCCATTATTCATGATGTCATCGTTATCAAACTTTTTAGAGAGAATTATTTATGTCTTCACTAAATCATTTGAATAACTAAAGACTGATTGAAGTGTTTTCAAATTGTAAACCACAATCGCAAAAGAAGACAATTATAAGATAAAATGGCACACAGAATCTATCCAAATATTTGCGTCGCTTTGAAACCAGTCGCCGCATTTATTTTAATGAAAACACTCTTCAAATTTGCAGAATTTGAGATTTCAGTGGGCGTGTTAAATTTGTTTGGTTAAGAAAGCAATTTCGGAGACATGACTCTTTCTTCCAAACTTTCTTTATACAGTTTTGAACGTACTTCTTCATATCTTCTAGTGCTAAGCGAGCACAGTGTGAACAAGCTCTCAGTTCTACAGTTGGCCAGCGGTCAAGTTAATTTTCTCCTGACACGTTATAAAATGAAACCAGTATATTAGGAAATGTTTCAGAAGCAAAAAAATCGAAACAGTATTTAAGTATACGAAAGGAGGGAAATGAAATGAAATGAATTATCTTGTACAAATATTTATAAATAAATAAAAATATATAAATTGGATAAGCGCTCAGGGTGCATATTCAAAAATGGGTCTTCTAGAAGGGACGCATATTCGAGGGGCGCTTAATCATAGGAAGATGTATTAATATTATAAGGAAAAACAAATTTTTAACCATTTTATTTCATGGGGTGGGAGGAGGGTGGCTCTTATTTAAAAGTCGAACTTCCAGGAGAGGCGCTACTTTAGGGAGGGAGAGGGAGGGGGAGGGAGGGAGAGGGTTGCTTACTCAAGGTAATACGGTATGCAAAAGAAAAATTCACATAGAATTGTAATATTTGAAGATTTCGGATTTAATCCAAACAAGCATACAGTTAGTAGAAAAATATTTTCGATATCGACACGAAACATCATCGATCATCTCGATCATCTCGTTTTAATGCACTATATAAAATATACACATGAAAGACAAAAAATATCTTACAAAATAACATCGTTAAATTAACTTGAGATTAAAGGGGTTTCACACTATCGTTGCTGTGGTTACGCGGAGGAAGTTTTATACATAATGTTTTCATCCAATAATATAACTGCCAATCATTCGCCTGAATTTCTTGCAGTTCTATAATGTTATAGCCAATCAGATATTAAATTCGATTAAACATGCAACGATGGCAAATATAAGTGTGAAGCAGCCTCTTACTGTCTTGTCACTGTGTCGAAAATAATTATATTGCTGTGCATGTGAAACCTACAAATGAACCATAAAGTTTATACAGAACACGCTTACTATGCTGATACAAAACATGACGGTTGGTTTGTGTGACCATAGAAATGGATTGAGGCCATGTTCAAATTAAAAGTCATTGTAAAAAAAAAAAAAAAAAAAAAAAGTTGGTCTAGTTCTGTACTTAAATAAGTTATCAATTATTTATAAAACACAGGAATTTCTTCCTTCTCATAACCACTGTTAGGAGAACCGACATGTGAATCACGTCCGTCGTCCAATTTTTTAACATGTCGTAACTCTACATCCTCATGCATCCCATTGCTATCTGTGCTATTGTTTTGATGTGCTGGTGACAACTGGCCCCGATATGACACACTTTGTTTTCGTTTTTGTTCTTCGGTCATGTTTGAAAATCGACGTTTCGATTTACGACGTTCTTTTTGTTCGTGTTTTTCGATGAATTCTTTCATATCTTCCCGTAAATCTCGCCGTATGAATACTAAAAACAACAACAATGCAATCATTCTATGGAATGGACCAATCGGATATTTTCGTTGAATATATGCTCAGAAATTTCAATAGGGTATAATGTGTGGTGTAGATATTTGATGACGTCATCACAATTTTCAAAACAAAGTTTTTAGAAGAATAAAAATAAGGAAGAATGTGCGTCAGTGTTTAACCTGGATAATGCTTACCAACAACATGTAACCCTATTGATAATCTCATGAGAAAAATGTTCTTTGAAACTCGATATTCTTACTTGACAACAAGACTGGTAATATAATCAATCCATGAATCAAACCAAGTGCCACAATTCCAAACACCATTTTGAAAAATATTCGAAATCCTTCGGCACCAGAAAATGCTGTGATTAACATTCCCAGGAATGTACTCACACCTACACGATAAATACACAAAAATAAAAGGATCATAAAGTACAGAACCCTCTTGTCGAACTTGGATAGTTTGAAAAATTTAGGATTACGTACCTCCGTTCAAAACACTCGTTCCCATGGTTTGAAGAGCATCTATTACTCTTAATTCTGGTGTTTCCTTAAGTGAGATCATATACGCATGCGCAATGTGACAGGTGTAATCCACGCTGAACCCGATGGCCATGATGATGATAATCATCGCAATGACATCTAACGAAACATCCCAAGCAGTCATCAAGCCAAGTAACTCGAATAAAAGACTGCTAAAACTCAAAAACACCAGAGCAGTTATACCCGGATGTGTTAAATAGGGCAGAGTGATAATCAAAATGGTGCCAGCACAAATAGCCAGATTTCTGACGGTGTCATCGAGGACAGCAGCGAATTGTTCAGCATAGATGAACATAATTGAAATGGGAAAGATTCCATTTAAGGGAGATTTCTCTAAATCATTTCGAATTGTTTTCATAGCTTCCGCTTGATTGATTGCGTCATTGTCGTTCTCGTAAAAAAACACCACACGCGATGACTCGATCGTTTTAGTGACGCTGTTGTAATTGATGTCAGCCTTAAACATCGGAACATCTTTCAAGAATGCTGTTAAGTTTTCCTGGAAGTTAAAGTATGGTCGATTTCCCCACTGCAGATAGGCTTGCATCCAGTTCAGTGTCATCTTTTCATATCTACTGTTATTCCCAGCAATAAAGTTCAAATTTATAATATCTTCTTGCACCTTTTTTGACCCGTAATCGCAGTTACACGCGGGTGGGATGATTATGCTGACGTCATAACCAGCCGGAAAGTTATCGTCACGTGCTTCAGCGAATTTCCGGAAATAAGAACCATCTCGGCCAAGTTTCTTCCATTCGAATTTCTGAGTGATCTGTGTAGTGCCGTAAACACCAGCTGCTAACAACCCGCAGGCAGACAGAAATATGATAACTTTCATTGGTGTTTTCATGATGAGATTTCCCCAATGCCCTAAAAACTAAACACACAATACATGAGTAGCAAAAGAAGTTAACCTCTTTTATGTGTAACTTACAGCGTCACAAACATACGTTATTACACGTTACGACAATCATATTCAGTTTGCGCTTTGATGAAAGAAGAACGTGCTTGAAATCAAATCATGTGGATTTCATGAAAAGAAACCTGCATAAAATTTGGCAGGACATACTGCATTTGAGCGAAGGATTTAAAAAATAAAAGCCTACCTTTTTAGATAAGGAAACATCTTTTTTATCCCAAGGATTTTCATTATACCCTTCGACTGAGCAGCAAGGGCATAAATCTCGTTGGCCTGCTTCCATACGTTTAATATCTGCGGTCAACAGTCCCAGAAACAACGTGATTAACATAAAATATGCGAAAAAAATCGAAAGTGCTGCATAAACACAAAACAAATGGACAGCGGGGAAATTGCTCACTGTGGAAACAGCGAAAGCAACCAAGTCAGTCATTGTTGTCATGGTAATAGAACCACCAATGTGTTTCATTGCAATGACCAATCGCTCAGGGCCTTGAATATCTGACTCTACGTCTTCTAGTGCGGCAACAATGATAAACATGTTATCCATTCCTGCCAGAAAGAAATACTTTGTAAATAAAGAAGGTTTTGCTTATTGTTAAAGAAAACAATGGAGTCATTCTTACCTATCCCAAGGATAAGAAACATTAATATTCCAGTGAACGCCACGAAATCAGTTCCAGTCCACATAGCTAATCCAAAACCACAACCCACCCCAAGCATAATCACGAAGATTCCAAGTATGCCAACGGTCAGATGACCGGTTACCGGGTTTTTAATTCGCAGAAATACACATAAACAAAACGCCACCATTAAAATAAAAGCCACGCTAAACAGAGGGAGGTCTCCTACAGTGCTAGATAAAATGGCATCATCCCTTGTTCTAGCGGCAAAATAAAACAGTTCTAAACCCTCTTTCTCTAACTCGTCGGCTTTATCGCCACATAAGTCAATGAACTTTTCTTCCCAATCGATGATTGTATCGTAAATATCGTCATCCGTGTTGGCATACTTCATGTAATACGTCATTCGAACTGCATTGGCAAATTTGACGGTATTGTTTGGGTAAACGCTGAATTTTCCGAGAATATTGGGAAAATTTAATTCAGCCGGCCTACCATTCTTTAACAAGAGTTTTTTGTTACCGTAATACATATTAAATCTGCTTTTAATTTTTTCGGAAGTGTTTGCTGCCTTAATTTCGTTTTCGTTATAATCAAAAATGTCCACAGTGCTGACGAACAAACAGGAACCTGACACATTTAGGCAGCTTGCATCGAAATCTTTCAACGCTTTTATTTCGTTGTGAAGTTGGAGCGTTTTCAGAAACACTTGATTGTCTTCAAAAATATTTCTATTATCTGAGTATTTGATGATGAATTCTTGAACGCGAAATTTTAAACTGAAGTATTGTTCCCCTTTGTCTAAGTCTTTAAAAGCCTCGCTTCCTTGGGGAATGAACAACTCTTCGTTCCTCTGTAACGCTTTGAATCTAACAGCTCCAATTGCCATGAGAGCTACAAACAACAAACACAAACCAATCACCAGTTTATGATGTGACGTCACGAACCGCGTGTGAATTTCAAACAGATTTTCCATCCCATCGTTAACTTTTCGACAAATCGATATCCAGCCCCGCCATATTGAATTCAAACAGCCTCTTTTATCTCTATAAAGTAAAGAAAGGTAAGCAGATTATGCTTGTTCATTGGTCATATCACGAGCGGGTGTTATTTATCGACGTTTCATTTTTCAGAGACCGTTAGGAGGCGATGATGTTGAGGGAATGGCGTTGAGGGAATGGCGTTGAGGGAATCGTTTGTGTCAATGAAAGGAGAAGAAAAATCGAATACTAAAACTATTGCTTTCTAACAAATAAATGGGAGTAGAAATTTTCTATCTTTCTTGGTTGAGTTTTCTTGTCTGCGCCTGTGACCTCACCAAACACTCAGAAAAGTTAACTTAAGCATTCATGAAAGATTGGGTTTCTTCTCCTATTTTTTCGAAAATTTATACTTACTTTTCTGTCATATCAGCTCTGTTGAAGTAACCAAGAACAAGTTTTTTTAATTCTATATATTAAACATTCTATAATGAGAAAAAATGGTTTTCCTTTCAAAAGTAATAATGAAATTATTGAAACCTTGTAAACTCTTGGTTTGAATGAACATTCTAAGCAACACCACCGTACGCTTTACTTCATGCAGATAGTAAAGTGCATCAGATCCAAGCTCCCTACCTATCCAGTGAACTTTTCAAGTGTTAGATAAACCAAAAAGTCGCATCAAGAGCGAATATTAAGAATATTAAGAATAGCTCAGTTACCAGTTTACTTCTCTATAGGGGACAACATCGGTGCTTGTAATAAGTGCTATATTGAGACGTCCCTGTATTTAGGTTTGGTCTTCAAGGAGAAAAAAAAAAGATCCCGTCCGTTATAAATTAGTTTTACTGGAACTAACCAAAAGGCCAGCATTTTAAGTTTTCCTATTTTTTAACCTTCTGTTTGATCATTATAATCTTCAAAGCAAGTTGGATAAAACTAAAGAACCATATAACATATAATATCATAAAAAGATGAAGGAAATAAATAGACAATTAAAAAGCTTTTAGTATGAATGAAAATGCTGCAGGAACAGGTGAAAACAATTCACATTCACCAGATCCTATATCATTTAGAATACATAAATAAACATAAATAAATTTTGAGGACCAAATCGAAGAATGAAGTTTGGTATGAAATTTGACGGAAGCATTCGAGGACATACATACAAGCCAGTTCGTACCATGGGTTGCATAAACTCATAATTCACCTCTTACCTCCATTTTGCCCGTGTGTTTTTCAGAACATTTCTCCCAAACGAAGAATTTACCATGTTTGCACTAACTAAAACTCCTAATGAAGGATAAGTATGACCACGACAACTGGTTTTCGTTCATACGTACGACAAAATTGAAGTTCTATAAAATTGAACATTTTGAAGTGTGATTTTATCATATTACTGATCTCCGTATATTTTCCTCATTGCAAATGGAAAGATATTTTTTTAAAACGAAGTAGATATGGTTTGATGAATAGATATCCGCTATGAATAATTCATCAGATTATTACTGGTTTCTATATAACCTAGCTTTGGTGATGATAAGAACGATAATAAGATGATAAGGTTGCACAGAAAAGAACGCTTATAGTTAGTAGAACATCTAGAACATCCCGAACATCTATAGTTAGTAGAAAGAGTCTTCTAAGAGTTAAATGGAAAATGTTTTCATTCCAATACAAGAAACGACAACCAAAATTTAAAACATTCCGCGATGGAGAGTCAGGATAAGCATGAATAATGGATGATTGAAAGAGATTCTGAAATGGAATACCAATAAATAAAAAAGTAAAAAAATAACCAAATAAAAAAACAAATTACAAAAAAATTGTAAATGGAAATTCTTAGAGAGAAATTAACACATAACGTTACCATGGCAACATTTTATTTGTTGTTAATGTAAATGAGGAATAAAATCAAGGTTTTAATTTAATAGCGACAGAAGATTTTGAAGCACGACTTTTATTTTTATGTTTAGATCTCTCGAAAGGGATTTTATTTACGTTGTATACGAAAACGTTAGAACGTCTCCCTTCAAGTGAACGCCTCCTCATTGATAAGGAAATAAATAATATTCCTCTGAAGAAATTTATGAAGCGGTCTCCTCTCTCTCCCGCGTCTGTTTCAAAGTGGATACTAATGCGCAATGCGGGCGCTCTACTTTGACCGTTATTTGGAGTTGTTCGAAGAAGAAAATGGAGGAGGATGTTCATAAAATAGTGCTTGTTACATATCTCCGCTTATCTTTACTGTTGCATGCAACATAAGTCAGATAATATGCGGATTTATTTAAGTTAGACAATGTTATCACAAATCGTTAAAACCTTGACGCTGTTTTATTGCTGAAAAATATTGCCTGCAGTTATGTTTCTCAAAGGCATGGATTTTAAATGTTATTTTGTGATGGCTTTTCATTGAGGGCAGAGCTTCAGAAGTTTTTTACGACTAAAATGAATGATCAGTTCAGCGATGAAAATTCTCCATCACTATTTTGAGTTAATACTTTTAAACAATTGTTGGAAATAATTATAATTTTGATAAAAGAAAATTCGAATATCTATCAGAATTATGAAATGAAAAATGAATGTTTTTCAGCAGTGTTTTCTTTACATTTTTAATTCACTCGTCCCAGGTCTCCTTTGAAACGCTTAGTTTTCGATTTTCGCAGTTTGAGACAAACGTGCATCCCACCTAAAATCAATGTTGTATGCAACTTGTATGGCCTTCTGCTACCATCAAATGGGTGTGAAACCACTCCCTAACCTTTCAGCATGTGGATTTACCTGGATATTATCTATTTATCGTGTCTCGATCACTTTTGTGAATGATTATAGAATGGAGCAGCAGGGTGCTGTTAATTTAATTATAATCTTGACTAGGCGAGAAAAGAACAAAACCGTTAAGGACGTTTTTTATCATTTTCCAGAGCGACTGAATTCTCCGGTGACAACTCGTTTTGAATTTTCTAAATATTTACTTTTTTCGAGAGGCTACATGGAAAAGTATTGTATCAAATTTGTAACTAAAAACTGGCAACACAGAAAACAGTCATATTGTAAAGTACCTTCTCTGAAAATATTGTCTCGTGTGCCAGAGGCTTTAATGACGATCAAAAATAAAGATTTTCTGCAATAATTAAGTAGTAGAAGTAGAACATTTTAATTAGATGAACAAAATCTCTGGCGATTCGATTTCAGAACACTTAAAATGAATCATTCCAAGATGACATCTATTTTACCGTGAATGCTTTTGCACTTTGACTGATTGACGAAGAAGACTTAACGAGCAAAGCAGATAAACCATCAATAATGTATCACTTATATACACCAGCATCATCTCGAGAATCTCAGATCAGATTATTAAGGGATCATCGCAAGTCATTGAAGAAGCAAAATTCAAAAAAAACGCAATGACGTAATGACGTATTGACGTAACGACGTAACGACGTAATGACGTAATGACTCATGATTTTTCGCAAGTTTATTTTAATCAGATTTAACTTCTGATGATGCATCTCCCTCCTCTTCTGATCCGATAAAGTGTAAACAAATATGTACCAACGTTTTTAACAAACAGTTAGCAGAGGCGTAGCTAGAGCTCAGTCAAAATTTGTGGAGGAGAGTTTAGTCATTTAAAGTAGAAAAGGAAAACGTGCAAGTAACCTAATCGACAATTAAGACTGAACAGAAATATCATAACGTTGGACTCCTCCACTTTTTGTGACTGACCCTGAAAACGCCTATGGTTAGAGCTAAAACCTGAAAGCATTTTTTTGTAGGAGAGTCTCCTAATAACAAATTTGGAGAGATCTCTCATTCTTTCAAAACTTTCAAAACTAATGTAGATGTACCTTAATGTAGATGTAAAATGTTTCACGTAAAAATAGTGGTTAAACTTTTTTAATACGCGCGTATCAGTACAAAATAGGGTACTGTTCGATGCAATACGCGTATTAATATCCATCCGAAAAAATTACACGTATTAATATCCGAAAATTGTGTTCGTATTTTTTTTACAGAATTTACCTTTTTCAGTGATACACGCAAACCGGACTAATTGATCCAAAACCATATGAGCATAACTATAGGTATAAAAGATTGACTATCAGTTGACTGAAGTATCACTTTTCTAAAACATACACCAGCAGATCACCTTTAAGCTTATGTCAGTAAAACATCTTCAATTACTTCCCATAACGCATTTTTCTTAACAACTATGTAAGTAATTTTTATCCATAGCCATTACGCCTTACTTCTATCCAAATTCCAAACATTAAAAGCAAACAATACGATACGACACGACTCAAATGAATAAAACGCGTTTATGATTCTTCGTATTTACTTGATAAAAATTCGGTGTTTCTGTTCAAATGACATCACAGCGGATCAGATTTAAGCTTATGTCAGGGAAACATCTTCTTCAATTCCTTCCCATAACGCATTTTTCTCAACAACTATGTAAGTAATTTTTATCCATAGTTATTTTTCACCCTCCATCATTTACAAAAATAACATTTTGATTTATCTTCTGAGCAATTTATTTCTATCCAAATTTCAAACATTGAAAGCAAACAATACGACTCAAATGAATAAAAAGCATTTGTGAATCTTCGTATTTACTTGATAAAAGTTCGGTGTGTCTGTTCAAAATGATTTCACAAAAGAAAATGTTTTTTTTTTATGTAGAAAAGAATTAAAATACGGTTGTGCAGTCGTTGTTAATAAGTCTTATGTGTATTCAAAGATTATTAAATTGATTTGTAAAGAAAGAACCGAATATCTAACATTTTAGTACTCTTTGTTACTATGACAACGATAATGCATTCAGCTTTTATGATTCGACGATTTAGATTGGATATTATGTTAAAAAAAATAACCTACGTAATCAAATGTTAATACGACCCACCACAAAAAACGAGTGCATCACATCATAATAAAATCTCAGCATCATTATCATCAGTATCAACATTAGATAAGATCAGCGCAACCTATAATACCACAAGCATCTCATAATAGTGTGAGTAGCTAAAAAATGTAAAAACGTTCAGTCAATACTATAATCGTATACAATGTTATTCCGGTATGTTTTATGTTACTCAAATAAATGTTACAACATTTAAGAACTTTTATCAAGTTTGATATTACTTTATAGTGTGATAGCACTCGACAGCAACATGTCATCACTTTTGATATAATCATATTTGTTTTGGTCCGAAAACCCCTCAAGCACAGAATGGCCGAACGTATTGTCAAAATGGAGACTTTATGCCTGAACCAGTTTCCTTTTTAAGCTGGTGACAGTTTTCGTTTGATGGCAATCTTTAAAAAAAAACACGTTTCCGCTTCTCCTCCACAGTCTCCTAGGGCAGAAAAAAAGGAGTTAAGTGAAGTTGGCGTGCTCAAAGTTGACGTGCTCAACTTCAATAACTCGTGTGTTGTATTGGCGTTTCTTTACCTTCTCGTTTTAAGAAGAATAAAAAGAGCTTGGAGATCCCGGTTAACGTGGCTTCGAGCGAATGGGTGGAATAGGATACCTTCAAGTCAAGGGTAAATATTCACTACAACAGAAATTCTCACACCAGAATAACAATACGCACTGTACAAAATACTGACAAATATATCACTGTTTGAATGCAAATCATGGTCAATATTTTATTCATATCCGAAAATGCGAAAATTACAGCCACCATCCATGTACGGTTCTCGAGATATTCCATTTTAACTGCTTGGTCTGTAAATTCCCGGTCCTGATTTTTAACATATTTTGATCGCAAATAAATTGACAACGGTGCATTTTCAAAATATGTTTTCTACATTTTTTTCACTCAGGTTTTGATTCTCTATCGAATGACCTAGTTTATTTTGAAATATTTTGAACTTCAATTTTTACTGACTGTAAAATTTGCTGAGGTCAGCAAAACAGGTTCGAGATCCTAACATTTTTGGCACCCTCCATTTTTGACATTTTGTCCATGGCAATAAGCAGTTTCGATAATAAAATTGCTTTTAACACCTCTGTGCGGGAGACCTTTTTACTACATAATAGCCTGCACTACGTCTTCAATTCTCGTTTAAAGAAATGAACGAAAATTTGATGAACTTTCGAACGCAAAAAACATTGCATTGCGTTCTCCTCCGGGCGGCTTATGATGTCTTCCTTAAGGACAACACTCCATGAAGTAATAAAAACCCGTAAGATGGAGCTAGAGATTCCCCTAATGGGAGATCCCCCCTATACTAATACGAAAAAAACAAACATCCATTGACGAACTCCCAAGAAATTTTACCTAACGTTCTTTCTTTAAAAGTTAGGTAAGAAAAAATCAAGATTGCGTACTAGTATAAGAAGATATATATATATATATATATATATTTATACTAGTGTAGGGTGTAAAAACATTTTACAGTTTTGCTCCATAAAATGATTTAAGATGCTATATACTGCCATGATTAGTCTGTTTATATTCCAAAATGTTGTGTTTGATCGATCATACAAAGAATACTATTTCCCCTATTAATTTTTCAGTGCTATTTTGCCTATTTAGAGATTTCAGAAGTTGTACAGTTAAACAAAAAGCAAGGCAGAACATTTCTTACCATCTGACTTCTAAAAAAGATTTAGAAAAGAGATTAAGAAAAGATTGTGGACAATATATTCACCTACCTAAACACAATTAAACTTCTGAAGTATAAGATAATATTCAAATTTGACGTCAAATACGGTGCAGTCACAACATCTACTGCTGAAGCACAAGTTCAACTATAATACCCTAAAACCACCAATATTATATATTCTTATATTATTATATATAATATTATTATTAATATTATTATATATACCAATATATTCTAACCATTCGGATGTTCTATATCGGACAACTGCAGGTTGCCCTCTTCGGACAACACAAGAAAAATTACTCACTTAAGATGTTAGAAACAGATGTTTTGCTCTTGTACACCTCAATGAACATTATGTTTTTTTTTGTTAAACATGTCCACATGACATTTTCACATTGCTTGACGTTAAACTCCCAGATACGTACGTTTAACATTGTTTTCCCGCAATAGCTTAAAGATTTTAATGCAAAAAATGAAAGGCTTAAATTATTGCAAAATAAACATCTTTTGCATCAAAACAAAATCAAATTAAAAAGTACAACGTGTATAAACATAGATCACAACATCAGTCAACAAATTATAGTTTATGCAAGCAAAACTATATTGGTACAAGATGATTAAAACAATCAATATCGCCTCATTAAAACACTAGGATTGTAAATTCAAGTGAGTTATTAGAATATATAGTTCTTACATTTTCTCGACACGGACTTCTGCCATTTAAAAACTGATAACCGATTCGGAATGGGCAGATAAACGCTTGCAGCGCAACTCTTAGTCGATAGACAGAAAGCCTAAATAAATAAGATTTCTCCCTTTACGGGGAAATCTTAATAAAATTCTCCGTTCAGTAATACTGTCATAAATAGTCATTCATTTGAAAAAATCGCTTACTGTTGAAAATCTGCTCTGTTATCCAAATTTGGATTTAAAATTCACGAAATTCCATGAAATATAGACAGCGGTAGTTAACAGCAATTAACACAGACTATATTTTAATTTTATTTGTTTTGGTTCACTACCTATTACTTTTTGCGTGACAACAACATTGCGTGACAACAACATTGCGTGACAACAACATTGTGTGTGTTGCATGTGCAAAAGAAATTTGTGCGAGTAGAATTTTTGTGAAAGATATTTTTGCGAAAGATAATTGATTCGTTGATTCGCGAAAATATCTTCTGCAAAAATTCCTTCTCACACAAATTTCCTCCCTCAAAATTTGGTGATTTGATCACTTCAGTTTGCCTACTAACATGATAGACATACGTTTACTGAATACATTTAGTTAAATAAATCTTTGTTACATGTTTTTAAAATAAGGCATGATCTATATTATTACTTTTATACTGTATACTTTATGCTATCCTATAAATATATTCTTCTTTTTTGAACTCTTTATCACCAAGAACATTTAAAACAAGTTAGTTTTCCTGAAATACTCTTGCTTCGCATCCTATTTCTCTCTTCTAAATTGAGTCGTTCGACCGGTTTTTAGCCGTTGCACAACGCCGTCAAAGTTTGCGCTCTGCATATTTAGCTGAACTTCTGAGTTCATTTTCTCTACTTTGTTTAGGAATCAAGAATTAAATGCAGTTGCAATGTAATCTGAAGTAACAAATGATCTGTAAGGAATTGTTTTCTTTCTCATAACATATTAGAACATTGAGACAGAACAGGCTCATTTATCATAACTTGACCAGCGGCGGATCTAGGGTACGTCACAAATTGTGCAGGAGCACAAAAACCTATCTTCTGTTTTTAGTTCGTATCACCAATGGGATTACTTGCACGTTTTTCTTTTTTCACTCTCCTCCACAAATTTCGACATCCCCTTTAGACCTATAGACCTCTATTGACCACTTCATCAAGTAATTGTAATGAAGTAATTGTTGTCATTCACTTCAGCTTTTAAATTGTTTAACCATCTAACTTAAATATGGTGACGATGCTAGAAATTATATTGCTGATCATTTGCGTGTAAGTACGTGTAATTACGAAGAATAACCATATACAGTGTGTCCACAAAAAAACGGGCCCCTAGTTTTAAAAGCATATAACTTTTTAAATCTTTATCAAATCAATGCGATTTTTATACCGTTAGAAAGAAAATATTTCAAGGATTCTGAAAATATAATTTTTCATTTGTGGTATTTTTTGCTTAAGAAAATACGAATAACTTTTTCATTCGATACGGTCATTAACTCTTTAATGATCAATAAACCGGCCTTTTAATGAGCCATTAACCTTTTGTTTCGTTGCAATTATTGCTCAGGATGCTACGTTTAGCACGATGCTACGTTTAGCACGAAATTCTGTGAAGATCACCAATTTTTTATTCATTGTGTAAAGTGAGCTTAAAATCTTTTTTATGTTTTAATAATTTCATATTCCCAACGCCTTGTCAAAATTCTTTATAAGCAGGAAAACTTGTAAGTTTATTTAATCATGCAGCTAACAGTGCAACAAAGAGCGTTCATCGTGAGAAAATTTCATGAAGCAAAAAGTTATTGGAGCTTTTAGGGGTCGGTTACACGTAAGTGAAATGAAATTCATGCCGGCATGAGGTTTCATACCGGCACGAAATTTTTTTACGTTACACGCGTGTTTCATTCCGGGTTGAATCTCATGCCGGCATGAAATGAATACTGACTATTTGCCGCATGATTTCATGATTGAAAAATCTTTTATAGCGACTTTTTTTTCTCATTTAACACAAAATGGCCGAACGTAAACAGCTAGCAGTGTTGTTTTCGTGTTTGAGTGGAGTTTTAAGCTCAGTTTCTGTGGTATTACAACTTCACAGTGTTTTACTAATGAAAATCGTGAGCCAGCAAAGAGGCCTTCAACATTTGTATAATGAAGCCGTAACATCAAGAAATTTAGCTTTATCTCGATATCAACGTATGAAACAACGGTAAGGAAAATTATATTATAATTTTTTAAAAAACAACAACAACAACAGAAACAACAACGTGTATGTCCTTAATTTTCTTGTCTCAGTTTTTGCAAAAAAATTGCTGTTACTTTTAGATATCTCCGAAAAAAAAGGTCAATATGGGTAAAACCTGGAAGGACAGATCAATGGTGGAGAAATTTAAACACAGACAAAATATCCCCAGATGAATGGAAGAAGAATTTACGCATGTCAAAAGAAGATTTTCATTTGTTAGTAAATATGATCAAACCCTACGTCAAGCCAAGATCCTCCAAAGTTCGAGGTGATGTACTAAGTTTAGAAAAACGAGTTGCCATAACCCTTTACTATTTGAAAGACCAAGGGTCAATGAATATGACTGCAAATGCATTTGGTATTGCCCGCTGCACAGTTGGTCAGGTTATCCAAGAAATATGCTTAGTACTGACAAAGAACTTAGGCCCAGAGCTGATTAAATTTCCAGAAAAGAAAGAGGAGGTGTCAACAACTATTGCGGCATTCTTACAACGCTTTGGCTTTCCTCAGGTGATAGGGTGCGTTGACGGAACACATATACCGATAAAGCAACCTACTGAAAACGCCCATGACTATTTTTCTTATAAACAAACATATTCAATTAACTGTCAAGCTATTTGCAATGCCTTCGGACAGTTCATCAACGTTGAAGTTAAATGGCCGGGCAGTCTCCATGACGCCCGAGTTTTTGCTAATTGTGATGTTCAAAAACGTTTTTCAGATGGAAAGTTAGAACTGTTTTATAAAGAGTTGGTACCAGGTGAGGAATGTGTCCCACAAGTTATACTAGCAGACCCAGCGTATCCTCTACTTCCTTACGTGATGAAAGAATTCGACCACTGCTCATCAAACGAAGAAGTTATATTCAATCAAATGTTACGTGGCGCTAGAAATCAAATCGAGTGTGCATTTGGCAGACTAAAAGCGCGCTGGAGAATTTTGTTACGGCCGATGGATATTCCCGTAGAAAACCTTCCAAATGTGATATTTGCATGCTTCGATTTACATAATTTTTGTGAGAGGCAGAAAACCGACGTCGATGCCACCTTGGTGGAAAAAGTCATTCAAGAAGAAAGGTCAAAGACCACTGTTGACAGAATAAACTCCTATACTAAGCCAATGGGAAGAAGAGTTAGAGATTCGATAACTAGTTATTTTAAAGAATATTTGTAAGTTTTATATTGCAAAGCTTGTTAAAAACTGATAAAATGAACGCAGTACATATTACAAGTTTTCATAATAAGGAAATGTAAGACTTTCATTCTGTTGTGACCCGAGGGAAAACGAGGACGAGTTCGGTGTGCTAGCTTTGTGGTTAGGTATTCCCTGATGGTAATGAATTTTGGGGGTGCTGCTGCTGGTACTGGAATGGAACTGGTGGGCGATTACCACCTATAGCATCTGCCAATGCCAAAAGCCCATCACCAATCGACTTCCCGACGCTTTCAATGGATTGTGATATCTTTTCAAAGGCACTATTTGATTCTCTTGTGGCTTCTGACAATTGCTCTAGAATGTTCTGTTTTAATTTTAAGTCTTCTTTAGCCATATTCAAGTAAACTTGATCTCGTTGACTAGCAGAAAGCTGCTTTTCCATGTGTTTTCGTTTATTATCAACAAATTTTGGCGTTGGGTTTGACGTTTTTTCTTTCATTGGTAGAATGTCCAGATCGTCATCATTTTCACTTTCCGATCCTACTTGCGCATCTTCATCTTCATTCCCATCTTCATCATCATCAGGTTCCAGGCTCTCAGTTGATGTCACTGCATTTCTAATAGCTGAAGTCGCTGGCGACCCTCCCCACAGCGATTTCAACTCCTCCCAGTTATCGCAAATTACCTTCCCAGACCCTGATCTTTGCCCTTCTGATACAGCTTTCCTGTAACTTTGCCGGATTTCCTTTACTTTTGCCTTTATCCTTTCATATCCAGCGCGTATCGCTTTCTTGTCTTGCTCGATTTTTCTTTTTTCTTTTGCAAGATCCGCGGCTGTCAAGTCTTCCCCTATCTGTGTTTCGGTGACGGGCCCAAATTCATTATGTTTGCAATATCTTTCAGCCATCATTGTTCTTACCTTACTGTAAAGCTCCACCAAATCAGCTTCAAAATCTAATCCCTTAAACTCACTGAGAGTTTTCTGCTCCCCAAGACATCCTATGAGGTCTCCTACCATACCATCAACCCAGCGGAACCTTTTCCCAGGTTTATGTTTTTTAGTTGGCGGGCAGGTCACGCTGGGCTCAACTAACGGAGGTAACAGAGGTGGTTCTTAAGGACTGCTCTCTTGTTGACTACTAGCATCTAGATCAAATTCTCGTGCTGCCACTCGTTTTCTGAACTCCTTTCCATTCTCTTTATTTCTAAAAATTAATATCAAAGCGACCGTAAAAGGTATCCAGCACTGTGCAAAAAATTTTATTTTTAACATACCAAAAAGATAAGTCTCAATGAAATAATTCAATATAAAATTGTTTCTACTCACGTTTTTTTTGAAGCCATATTTTATTTCTTGTTTTCACTTTCAAACATCACTTCTCACAACAAGAAAAGAAATATGTCGCGTTAAAAAACGATTAAAAACAGGAATAGCGCACTTTGCGTATGAAAACCTGTTTTTCGTGCCGGCATGAATAACACATTCGTGGTTACACGTGTTTTTTAGCCCGGTATGAAATTTCATGCCTGTCGTTAAGACCGAAATGAAATAAGACCGGCATGAAATTTCATATCGGCTAACACGTGTATACAACATGTGGGTTTTATAAGGAGACCGAAATGAACTCATGCCGGCATGAATTTCATGCCGGCATGAAATCATACGTGTAACCGACCCCAGCGTTTTCCTGGCAGAAATCCACCTTCAAGAAGTACAATTCAGAGAAATGTCAAGAAGTATGACAATGATGGAACAAGTTATAACCTAAACACAGGAAGAAGTGACAGAAGGAAAACTGTTAGAACACAAAAAAATATCCAGCAAGTCAGGCAGCTGATGATACAACAACCACAAGGCGTTTCGTGCAGGAACAACCCGACTGGACTGTCCAAAAGTTCTTTCAACAATATTGTCAATAAAGATTTAAAATGGCACCCACACAAAAGTCCACATCATACAGGAGCTTAAAAATGGTGATCTTAGAAGAAGATAACGATTTTGTCAGTGGTTTCAGCAGTAAGCACATAATATTCGTTTTGTTCCAAATATTGTGATCGGTGATGAAGCTGTTTTCCATATGTGTGGTAAGGTCAGCACACAAAACGTCCGCTGCTACGTGCCAAACGGTCAGCCTCCTCCAAATTTTAAATTTGAGAAGAGTAATTCGCGCGAAAAGCTTCATGTTTGGGTTTGCCTTTGTGGCAATAGGGAAATTATTGGCCCTCATTTTTTCAATCCGACTAAATTGAGAAGAAGAATAGTGGACGAAGTGAATTTATTGAGACAGAACCAACCAATGATAAGACGTTCGTTTACTGTGAGAAACAGGGTAAACCTTTGTATTCAAAGAAACGGCGGACACGTTGAATGTAATTGAATATTTAGTTTTTATTCATAGGTTATCCTTTATTCTTCTTATCTTTGTCAAAGGTCTCTAGCAACGAAGTCTTTCACGTTTGTAGAAAAGTATGTGTTTTCAGTGTAAATACAACTTTACAACAATCACTTATTTTTTATGACTTTTCATATTACTCGAGTCATTAATTCCAATTCAAGCAAGCGTTAATTGATCATTATCTATTTAATTGCATGTTCTCATGCTAAAATCTGTTACAGATACCTATAAAATATTTTTAAGTAAAAAAGGGACATAGGATTCGAAAGAGCAAAAAATTATCTTTCATTTGATGTAAAAACCGCAAAAAATAAGCGAAAAGAACACAAGATATGCTTACTAAAAGTTAGAGACCCGCTTTTTTGTGGACACACTGTATATATATATATAGTGGATCTGAAGATAAATGATTATATAACGTATCATAAACTTTTTGTTTCTTTGTAAAAATAAAATTTAAAAGCATTGGAGTGTAAATTTATGTTATTTGCACGTGTTCCTTTTTACAATAGTTCCTTTTGAAGAAAAAGGAACAGATTTTGAGAGACTCTCGGGACATTTAAGGTTAATGAATTGATAATCATCTATTAAAAGAGAAAAGAGTCTTTGTAAGACCGATATTTTATGTCGTTAACGGTCTTTACTGTTCTGTTTTCCACTGAAATTCAACAAATTATAAAAGACATATTTGTTCCGTAGTTTGTTATTCAATATGATCCCTTTAATACATTTGTTATTAAAACAACACATGCGTGTATAATGCCGAATGTTAGTGGAAAACCCTAAAAAAAAAATTACAGACCTATTTATTTCGGTCTGTCAATGGCCGCACGCTTGCAATTAAAAATGGAAGTTTGGATTTGGTAAAAGTGACGTGTTTTATCATTAAAATTTGGCATAAAGAGGATCGCATTAATCATTTAAATCAGTGTTCGAGAGAGATGTTTTAAGACACAAAGGGGATGCAGGAAACACGTTTTTACGAAACATGGGTGGTTTTATTTTTTGACGATAAGCCTGACTTTAATACTGTATTTTCTGAATTGGCAACTCGTCTATCCACTCAAGAAAAACGAAAACGAACTTACACTACTTTAATGCCGATGTTTGTAAAAACATGCACGGTTGGCAGATTATTTTCAAAATGGCTACAAAGTTAGGTGGAGGAGGTAAAAGTTTATGCCAAGCAGAACAAATTACAGCCAAACTATTAAAATATGCCAAATTCTGTGATGACGTATCTATTATCTGGGATGTATCAGAGTGTGTTATCGACTATTGTATTGGATCTATTACAATGCTTTCCGACTTTGTGGATTACTTGAAGAACACTTGGAAACTTGGTCGTTCTGGAATTATTGATTATATGAACGCTATTTCTCATACACTTGACTATAGAAGGAGTAATGTCATTAAAAATGAGAATATCCCTGTGTTCATTGCAGTAGAAATTTACTTAGACAGGGTAAAAAAGTGCTTAGCAAAGCAAATGAGGATTGAATGGAGCACAGTACTGAGCATGGAATACCTTACGACTATTAATTGTTGGGCTACTCTTGAACATCTACAAAGTGTTAATCCTTTTCATGCGGACAAATTTTCACAGATATTGATTAACGCCAGTAATGCGACTGCAGTCATTCCAGCTCACGATTTGTCGTTTTGCACTTCGTTTGTCGTAGCTGTATTGTTCCTAATGGTGAAAGCAAGTCGACCAATGACATACCAGTATTTAACCGTTACGATGGCACGTGGGGTTGGAAACGAAGGTGGTATTATCGATCAAACTAAATTCAAAATGTTTTTTAAATAAAATGGATATAATTAAATGGATATAATAAAATGACACTCTCATTTTTTAGAGTTGTTGATATTTTGAATGGATATATAGCTTGTATTCGGACTAGACCTAATCCCATTTTCGACTATCTTTTAATAACAAAGAATGGGACCCAGTTGAAACATTTTAGTGAGAATTTTGGAAGAATTGTTTTCCAGGCTATTGGAAAGTTTATAAACCCGACACGATATAGGCAGATTATCGAAACGGAGAGCATGGCTAAACTTAATGAAAGTGAGCAAGCTGCTTTATCACGTGATCAAAAGCATACGTCACACGTAGCTAGAATTCATTATCAAAAACTTCAATCAGCTGAAGCACCACGTCAAGGACAACAGTGTATGTAAAAGCTAGTAACCATGGAAAAGGAAAACGATCATTTTAACGATCATTTTACCCTTTCAGCGGTTAACGAATTCAAGAAAAGTGGTGTCGACCGAGAGAGTGAACGAGTGAACTCTCTCCCTGACGTGGCGTTAAACAAGAAATTATCTGTTTCAGAAACAACTAAGGATAAAGCTACCAAACGACAGGGCAAGGTCTCGTTTTCGACTAATGAAGATTCTTTTTTGTCATATGGTATCAAGAAATATGGCCAAGAAAAATGGACAACGATTTTACGAGATCCGGAATATAGGTTTCATCCTTCACGGAAACCGAGTACATTGATGATCAGAGCAAAGAAGATCAATTTGATTTGATTGAACATTTTTGTATTTATTTATTGATTAAATGCTTGTCCTAATAATGAATAAAAAATTTAGTTTAAAACTAAGCAGTAAGCGGAAAAGACCCTCTTTGTGCTTTCGAAGACTTCACGTTAACATGTTCAAATTCAGAAAGTGTACTTTCGCTAAAAATGGGGATTTGCAGTGCAAGCACAAGTTGAAGGACGTTGAAAAGGAATGCTTAACAGCTATTCTATTGAATCACAAAATAAAAACTGATGTATCATTTAAATTTGTCAAAATTACGAACTATGAAGGTATTATGGCCAAACTGTTGCTATTGAATGGAGTTAAAAATCACAAACTGTTGCTGGACAAAAACTCGACATATATTGTAATAGTTAATACGGATATTAAAAGATGTAGAAAGAATTTAAATGAAAAAACCTGACAAAATACAGTATGTGTTGCACTTCCCTCTAAACATTCACAGAGTTCCAATACATTTTTTATCTATTCCAAATAATGGTTTCTTGCGACATCAACCTTCTATATCTGCCGATTCTTGTTACATCAAGTTACATCTAGTTACATGTTGTTACACCAAGTCACAAGTTTACTAGGAATAAGTTGCTTTGCTAACGTCATTCAACATGACGTCACACGACAAGAGAATACAGCGGATTCTTGTTGCATCTAGTTACATGCTGTTACAAGTGTCAGGAAAAGAAAAAAATGAAAAAAACAGCTGACTCATGACGTAGGTACGATTGACGTAATAAGGTACTTTCTTCCTTAAAAACCTGTAACAACATGCAACTACGTGTAACAACATGCAACTACGTGTAACAACATGCAACTACGTGTAACAAGATATAACAAGCTATAACAAGAATCAGCTGAGAAGTCAATACGTGATGACGCCAACGTGAATGACGTAAGTAGGCAGTTTTTTCCTTGAAAACCTGTAACAACTTGTAACAACATGTAACTAGATATAACAAGCTGTAACAAAAAAATCAGCTGCGAAGCGAATACGTGGTGACGCCAAAGTAAATGACGTAACTGAGCACTTTCTTCCTTAAAAACTTGTGACAAGGTGTGACAAGGTGTGACAAGATGTAACTAGATGTAACAAGCTATAACAAGAATCAACTGAGAAGTTGATTGTGATGACGCCAACGTTAAAGACGTAAGTAGGCAGTTTTTTCTACTCTTTTGCAAGCATTTACCGCTGCTATTACTTCATCATCTGACGATAAATCCTCTTCCATTGGAAACCATTTTCCATATTTCACTTTATGGTCAGCGTCACGATCATTTTCATCGTCGCTGCTAATCACTATGGTGTTCGCACTGGCCGTTTTACTGACAAAACGCTGAAGAGTACAGCGGTCTGGTTTTCTTTCGTTTAGTTCGTCTTCATCATCACGTGTCATTTGTACGCCTACTAAAGTATCAACAATGACATTGTGTTGCCCGTTGTTTCCATCCGGACCGCCGTCATCGGTACCGGCAATTTCGTCGGTATTGATGAATTGGCTTTTGAACTCTGACATTGGAAACCATTCTCGTTCTAGATCATTTATGAGCAGCCATGCATCATACACCGAATCGGGTCCAACCCATTCCGAACGGTGTGGCATGCGAAACGCCTTCGTTGTCTCCTCATTAATGGCAACGTCGGATAGATTTCTCCTTGCAAGATCAAATACTTTTTGTTGGTATTCTTTGTTTCGGCTGGTGGATTCGCGATCGAAATTAGGCATATTAAATGTCAATGCATTGTAAAGAATGCCTTCGTTTTTATCTGCCTCAAGAACGGCATGGTCGACGGCCGATTGAGGTACAGTTCTCTCGTCCAGGTCTTCATCGGATTCGGAAATGGTAATTTGCGAGAAGATGATCGAATTGTTATCATTGAATAGCAATTGACGACAATTGTAGTCAAAATCATTGTATACAGCTCCCTCACCATTTCCAGAAGTAGGGCAACCATTTTCAAACAACGATTTACGACGTATTTTGGAGGCAACGTAATGGAACACATCCATACAGTGCGTTCTGAGACAAGCTATTAAATTAAAGAAGAACAAGTAAAACAGTGGCAAAACGAATCACGAAATATATTGAAATGGTTTCTTTGATTAAAGCGTCCATATGCAGAAACAAAACAAAAACAGTCAATGGAAAGAACAAAAGAACATACCGCTTACTGATGGATTTTTCTTTGAAAGGGCTTTGGTTTTAAATACGCACAGCCTGTTTTTGATGGCCTCGCCATCTCTTCCGTCACCGATGTCAGGGTACTCGTTTGTAGTTATTAACCCGCCTGTAATGGAAGGTTTTCAAGTGTTAATTCATTTGAGATATTATCCAACAAAATATGGTAATACTGAAATACTGTAATACAAAATACTGTGCGCATGACCAGTAGTTAATTCTGTTTCCTTGTTATTAAATGAACGAAAATTAAACCAAATAAACTACTTGGTTTAATATTAAAATGTACTTTTGGAAGATCATCTTCATTTATTTTCATCTGTAATTACAGGCATTGATACCAATTCACCTACTTTCTCCTCTGTGGGTTATCATGGAACTGCAATGACTTTCAGTTCTCTTAGGTCGTGGTACAGGTACAGGTCGTGGTGCAGGTACAGGTTGCGAAGCAAGCACAGGCAAAGACTTTGGTGTATCAATTGGATCAAGTACCAGTGTAGGACTTCCAGTTTCTAGTTCTCCCGTTTCACAACTTTCTTCCAAAAAGCCAGGCAGATCTTCTTCTTGTATAATTCCATTAACATCCACTGGAATTCTTTCAAATGAATTGGGGAGCTGTCCATAAACAATTTCGAATGGCTTCTGTTTGGTTGCCATCTAAAATAAGCTGGAAAAGCCTTAAACCAAGTTGACTTTCACTTAAACCAAGTTGACCTTTATGTGAATTCAGTTGAAAAAGCCTTAAACCAAGTTGACCTTTATGTGAATTCAGTTGAAAAAGCTTTAAACCAAGTTGACCTTTATGTGAATTCAGTTGACTTTCACTTAAACCAAGTTGACTAAGATGTGAATTCAGTTGATAAAGCCTTAAACCAAGTTGACCTTTATGTGAATTCAGTTGAAAAAGCCTTAAACCAAGTTGACCTTTATGTGAATTCAGTTGAAAAAGCTCTAAACCAAGTTGACCTTCACTTAAACCAAGTTGACTATCATCTAAAATAAGCTGGAAAAGGCTTAAACCAAGTATTATTTCTTGAAGTTTAAGTAATTTTAAGAAGTATGCAGGTATTATTAATATAATGAGTGTAGGGATAGTGACTTTTAACTTTCAGGTTGGTTCTCATAATTTTTAGTCGTAGATCTACATCAGTTTCACCTTTTTTTAACCCACTTATCAAATAAATGCTTACTTAAATTTATTTTTTATAACCGACCACTTAGTTGACTAGCCAGTTATCAGTTTGAATTAATTATACTGAGTATAATTAACTTATTAAATAACTTACATTGTATTCGAGGTAACCAGCTTGCCCAACTATTTGTTCCAGTCTCCTGCTGGTTAGCGGCAATCATTTCCTCCACACAAGCATTTGTCTTTTCAACCAGGCCTTGCACCCATGGTGATCTAGGTTGATGGCTAAAGAAGAAGATGATGGCTAAAGAAGAAAACAACTGGAGATTTATATAACTATCAAAAAGTAAATTCATTTATACATAAAATAATGTAAAAAAGGCCCATCCCCAAGAATGGAAATAAAAAGCCAATGAATAAACAGTGTAGTGTGTGTTCTTCGTGCCACCTCCTTCCCTCCACACACACACCGTGATATTAAAAAATACTTACTTGAAACTGCTTTAAAACGCACACACAATCTATATCACCAGGAAAGCTCGCAATGACAAATTTATTCCTTCTAATACGCTTCTTGAGAATAGGTTTAATGTTACAGCTAATCGAATCACGTTCACATAATAAATAACGTCTTATTATCACGATTAAATAAATTATCTCGATTTATGAGAGTAGAATTGATTTTGCTACTCCAAAGGTAGTCTTCAAAAAGTTTCTTATGCTCTACCTCTTATCAGCCATTTTATCCTTCACATGTGAAAGAGGCGAGTTTCTTCGAGTTATCGCGCATATGTTTTAAATGTTAAACCAAGTTGACTATTTTGATCATTTTTAATATCCAAGTCGGTTTACGACAATGATATCAATGTTATTTTTTGAAATCGATATCTTGTTTACTTGGTTATGTGTGTTTACTTGTCGTTCTGAATACTCACATAAACATTAATAATTCAGAAATATACAACGACATAATTCATTAGAAACAACAAGATGGAGAACTCTACTAATATTACTGTGTGTCCTGGGGAAAAGAACAACTTTCTCATTCAAGGAATCAATGCTACGTTCCATAGCCTATCTGGTTTGGCGACATTAGTCTTCTGTGGAATCTTGTTTCTTTATTCCATATCTAGTAAAAAGTATTTTAGTAAAGTATTTGAGTATTCCGTTCTTGGTTTTACCACCATTACAACAATTGGTGCAGATTTATCACCTGACGATGATAATGAATATCAAATCTTTCAGACAGTAAAGATCATATTTGTTGGAATCATTATAGCAATATATGGTTCAATCAAGTTCTTCAAAATAAGAAATACCGATAACATCAGACCGATTGGTTACCAACATGAAACAATTTCAACGTTTATTCTACTTCTTACCATTCCATTAGCACTTATGGAATTCATCATAGCCATTGGATGTTTCAAAACAAAAGAAACAGCAGCTGGAATTCTGACTCTAGTAGGAATGGGACAAAAGATCTTGCAAGCTACTCTCTATCACTACGACTTGCGTTTTAAGATTCCTTACAATGATAAGAATACTGGGGCGTCGTATTACTTGAAACTCGTTGCAATGTTTAATTTTTCAATGTGGTTAGTATCAATAAAAGTTTCAGAAAGTCTTGGGAAAACATTCATATTAAAACACTTAAAAAATGGCGCTGACATATTTTCAGACGTCTACGCTGCATTCATCATCGATTACCGTTTAATGTGTTGCATTTTGTTTGCAGAGCATTCTATTTTAATCGATCACAACTTATTAAGAATTAACACAGATAATCGACAAGAAACGGTTACTTCCCCTCCAATTATTCATGAAGGATTGGAGTTTTCCGAGAAATTCAAAATTTCTGCATCAAAAGCAACTGGCTTAGGTTATACTTGTGGTATAATTTTAATTCTTCTGCAGAGCATGGAAGCACTGGAGTTCATCGGGGGCCATGCAGGACCATTTGCATGGACGAATATATTCAGTTTGTTAGCTGACGCTTGCTTCGCTTTGACGGCTTTTCTTTTTTTCAAACAGGTAATAATTTAAGATTTTATGCTTTAGACAAAATGGATAAAATGTGTGTGTGTGATTGTGTCACCCAAAAGGTGAAATTTAATGGCTGCTTAAGGATTTCTAGAAATGGTTTGATAAAAAGGCTGAGAAAGTGGCAATAGTTGTCAGTCAGAGGTTATATTTAGGGTATTTTTTGGTTGGTACCAGATTTATAAGGGATCTTAAAATACCATATCCTATTTAATCTGCATTTTATAAAGAACTAGTGGTTAATATGTCTTGTCACTTTTCTAATATCTCAGGAATATGACGTTTTACCATGCAACTGAACCTTTACTTGAATGCAATTAGCCTTTGAATTGCTCCAATATTTGTCAGTTATTGGCTTTTTGATTCGAGAACTGGACCATCAGATCTAATGTGTTCTCTAATCTATTGCCCTGGTCTGTGGATTGTCATTAAACACACAGCTGACGTTGTTCATCCTGGTAATCAATTGCATTTACTGCTTTCTTAGGTAAAATCTCAATTAAAGGAGATAGAGGACAACCCGCATATAGATCCTGTGGATATTCTCATTGTTTCCATGGGGATGATCGGCTTTCTTTTTTGGTTTTTGAAATGCGTGGTGGTATCTAGTTGGGCTCACTGCACTACAGAATGGCAACGGTACATGATATGGAATTCAGTGAAGTACGGTCTAAGAATGGTCTCCTCAACCGCTCAAATGTTTATATTCATGAAGGTAAGTATAAAGGATGCAACATCTTTGGCGATGAAGCAAATGAAACTGAATCAATTTTTGGCGCCATTTTTGATGCTCACCACGTTAGCCATATTTATTTCATCGGTCATCAGCAATTACAACGGAGTCATCGAAAACACACGAAAAAGATACGATTTTGGTCTTGTTTTCAATATGTTATACGAAATTGGTCCGCCAATTTATCTTGGATTTTGCTTGCATTTGTTCCTCTATTTTCTAATTATCTCAGAAAAGTTTCATCGTGCATTACTTACTTCAGTGATACGAAGACCTGATACTGAACCACAGCAGGAGGACGAAAGAACTCCATTAATCCGTCGATGCACTTCATTACCATCAAATATTGGTCAAATTTGAACCATCGGTCGTAGTGTTTATTCAAGTTCATTCATTCAACCATTCATACTGATGGTTGTCAGTAGCAAAAAATAACTTTCAGTTTTTTGGCTTCCATAGAATTCCTTCAAAGGATTGTGATCTGAAGTCTCTAATGTAATTGTATAGGTTTAAAATAGCAACAAATTAGCTGTGTCTTAATTTTAAGATCGGTTTAAAGGGTAAGTCCTTATTGTCACGGACGTATTACAATTAACTTCTAAAGCCTCTCAAATCCATTGTCAAATGTTTTTATGTCGACTCCTTTGACTGACGCTTGAAAATCTACAGAAATATCTTGTCCCTCAATTCTGAAAGTTTCAAGATTGAGCTTTATCAGTGTTTAAAAATTGGCTACAAAATAAACGGGAATATCTTGAAAAACATTTCTGATTGGTTGTTTAAATCTCAGAAGCCAATAGAAGCATGTATTTAACATTTGATGGAAGCTATGTCATTTATATCAGAAAAGAATAAAAAATAGTTTTCGATATATGCATGTGAAATTTATTGGCAAGCTTTCGGGGGCATACTGCACCCCATGATCACGTCTCTACAAGCATGGTTCAAATCCTATCTTCGTAACAGAGTTTGCTTGTCTTGCAAGATGCGATCATAAACAACATTTTGATAGAAAAGTGTCATTTGAAGAACGAAGCAAGAGAAAAACAAACACAATTAGTTGTAAACAGACATCAAATTTTTGTCTGTTTCGCCTGATAAGACTCATCAGCATGCCTGATTCGTATCGTGTCGTGTCGTTTCGTGTCGTGTCGTACCCCCTTTAACTAGCATAAGGAATTATATCAAAAAAGGAGTTAGATCAAAATCTGAAATAAAGAAGAAAGAAGAAAAAACGTTTATTTTTAAGAAGAGTTAAATGTTACATTAAAGATATTAAAGCCTCCTTGTCATCACACTTCAAAAATGACCAAATTGCACTGAAAATTGGAAATGTGTTATTGTTAAGAGAGTGGAAAACTTGGTGACTGGGAAGCTTTTTCTTACCTGTATAATGACGATTACACGGTGCTGTAGAGAGTTGAAATAGGGGAAAAAGACACCAAAATTGAAAATTATAACCAAAGCTGCTGGAATTGGTCACAGAAAAAATTTAGGTTTTAAAAAATTATTTGTAGTTTTTCGGAATTTCGTATAAAATACAATACAAAAGTTGTCAGCCTATAAATTTCTAACAAATACTGGCCCCTCCAGTGCTTGATCTGCGTTTTAATTTTTGAGGCTGAGGAGAGTTATCGAACACTTGTGATGATATTGATTCGTCACTTTGATAGAATGGATTTGAGTACCCCCTGACGTACCCCCTGGCACGAGGTAAAGGACTATGCATTGGTATTCCATAGAACATGTTATAAGACGCTAGGTGTTCTGTATATTCGGCATCCGGTGTATTCAAAGTTATCGAAACTGTATTTGCAAAAAGAGCAGCTGGGAGACCAATTTGGTTACTGTTTCTTAACCCGTCATCCGAGGAACGCTTTTCAATATTATTAAAGGCTTTTGATTTTGTCCATTCTTTATTCAAACTCGGAAACTCCTCGTTACAGGGTATGTCTCGTGTCCAGAGGGGGGATAAAGGTTCAGGTGACAATTTGACGTCTGTTAAATAATGATTTCGATTCAGCCAATTTGATTCTGCAAGGTTGCAGTTTCTGTCTAAGAAATGCACGGTAGTATTACCCGTAGAATTGACAGAGTCAGTTTTACCATGATGCGATATTTTTCCACTGCCCTTTATATATCCTATTCCAGTTTTCTCATCACTTGTCTGTTGGTCATCGTTCGGAACCACTAAGCGTATATTTGAAATTGGCGTTAACGGACAAGATGGTTGTGTTATTTCCATGTTAAACGTTTTCTTATCATGTTCAGCTGTTTCTTTTTCCACTAAACAGAATCTCTTGCTCTGATCATACTCACCGGATTGATTTCTCCCCTAAACAAAAAGATGGTATAACACCAAATATACTCTTCCTAAAATACGCCATTTGTGCTTTAGCTAACATCACCTCGTTTTCAAATCAGAATAATAATGGCGAAAATATAAAAACAGCTGGTCGAATAAAGTGCCTTGTCAAATAACGAAAAAGGGAACGAACAGTTACAATCCATGATATTCTCCCGGAATATCATTATCACTATTATCATGCAAAAAAACGTGTTTGAAACGAATCAATGTCTTCTAAATGCTAAATTAATGAAAAGTTCTATTGAAACGGTGATATCTCGTCAAATTATATAGCAAAGGTTATGATCATATCGGATAGATTACTGGATAGACTGTTGAGATTGGTTCTTGACAATGCATATCTTCAATGCCGATGACCTGATCAAAATGGGCACACAAAATTCTTGAATAGAAATGAACTTACCGATGTGGTTCTTGAGTTCTGTTCAGCAAGTTCAAGCGACGATCCATTTGTTACAATATTTCTATTTCTCATATTAGATTTTCTATTTTCTAATGCTTTTGCATTTATTGTTGGCTTACCATCATCGGGAACAATCGTCCCCCTTCGACTTGTTCTGTATCCGTCCCCTCTTCTTGTTACTGGGAGAGGATCTCCATCATCGACTTTGTAACCTAACTTCTTCATGGCCTTCGAGTTCAGGTTTTCAATTCTCAAGTTTCTGAGGGCGTCCATTGGATCTGAAACATCAAGTTTCTTTGTCTTTTCTTCAATAATTCCAGATATAGAGACAATAACGCCAGACATGATTGAAAGTCCGAGAACATAATAAATCAAGAAAGCAAGTTCGATCCCAAGTCTCTCGCCATCACCTAGCATGATAATTTTCAATAAAGACTAAGTACATTTATGGTTTTTCACGTTTTACCAAGTGTACTTACCTAAGGTATCGTTTTTATCTTGTATCGGGATCAAATCACCAAATCCCACAGTTGTCAAGGTAACAAAAGAAAAATAAAATCCATCTAAATAATTCCATAGCTTTTCGTTTGCAGTAAACAAAATGGTACCAATAAGCAGCATTAACCCTGCCAAAATACTGGCTATTATTGCGCACTTTAACTCTAGCCTTTCTGCTTCACGGTTGTACCATTTTCGCTCAAAAGTTTTTACGCTGAAAGCAATAAAAGTTGTTAATTCATTACCAACAGTTCTCAAAAAAAAACCAGTCAGCGGAATACCAAATAATGCGTAAATCATCATCACCAGTCGACCTGCTGTAGTTTTCGGAACGATGGAACCATAACCTGTATAAGAGAAATGTAAACATTAGTCTAATGTAGATGTAAGAGCTGGGTATAGTATAGGTAAGGCAAACGCACGATTGGATTTTCTTTTTCTAATAACTTTTCATTAAAGGAGTGACAGAAATCTTTTGCTCTCCTCATTTTATGTTATTTTATGTTTGAATGTTATAATTTGCTGTTGTTGTTGTTGTTGTTGTTGTTGTTATTTCTTAATACTTTTATAGGATGAGGAGTTATTATGAGATACAGAGGATCAGCCCGAAATAATATTATTATCAGTGTTCTCAGTGGTTGCTTTATTTGTTTTGTGTGATTATCTGCACAAATTAAACGAACCTTGTAATTTTAAATCCGAAACTCTTTACGTTTTGAGACAACTTCCTTGAATAAGTTCTAAATTCGAAAATTTTAAACAACTGATTTCACTACTCTCCACCCTACAGTCTTTTCTTCTGCTTAATCAATAGCGATGCCTTAAATTAGAGAAATTATTGCGGGTAAGTGGTGGTATTAATTGATGGACTGTTGTTTTAGCATTTCTTTCTGAGACAAACCAGACATGTGGCTGGACAGTAATTTAGAGGAGGTGTTTCTTAACAAAAAGTAAAAACTTCTTAAGAGCTATAGAAAATACCGACCCATCACTGCGATTGGTGACCCGTTGTGGCCAACTGTTACTACAGAAGTGCCGGGACTTTTATCCTCTTGTCTTCATGATAATGTGTTGGTCTCGAATACAGAAAGAAGAGCACTAATTTGGTGTTACATATAATTTAGAAAATGGTTGGTATAACAGTGCGTTCTATGAATAAATTGAAATCAAAGAAGCAACGCCTCAAAAAGAGAATTTCTCCATAACATCATCAATTTTAGGCAGTATGACGTTTCTCGTGCATTTAAAAACTCAGATGCTCCTCCAACAAATTTATGTGAAACTTATCATTCATCATATAAATGCGGCAAAACAGACAACCTATCACTTCTTGACGCCGTTTATCGGGATACTGCAGCAGCTATCAAACTAGAATGTTCAATTATGTTTTTAGGAGAAGGCGCTTACTGTCAAGGTCATGGGCCGACAACTGAACAGAAAAATGAAAGAACTTATAAACAGGCAGGTTGGTATTAACTTAATTAGGGGCCTAAATAAAGTCTCAATTTGTTTTTTGAAAATAATCTGCAAATTTCGACCATCCTCAATATTTACACGCAAAATATCCAATTATGTTAATTATGTTAATTATGTTAATTATTTAAATTATGTTAATTATATTTAGGCATTTCTTGTAATCGCGAAAGTTCCTCCCTTTCATATAAATTTCTTGTAGCACTAAAAAGATATCGATTTTTTAGGCACAAGCTTACGCTGATCACTTGTTATATGGCGATGTTGACTGCAACCATGCCGGACCATCTGGATTTGTAGATCCTGAATGTAAACACCGACCAAAAAAGAAAAGATATAAATTGTCTGACGAACCATCAGAAGAAGAAACTGTGAGTGTAAAAGTGTAATGTAAATGTAATGTCGACTCTGAAACACGCGAAAATGGAGGTGTTCCATGTGCAGTCGGATCGTGAAGTTAGAGATAAAAAGATAAAATTTAAGTTAAACCGAAATGAGATGGAGTACACTGTTATAATTGCCGAATCACCTTCATGCAGCTGTACCTATTTTGGAAAGGAAAAGAAAGTCAAGGTAGTATGTAAATATAGTTTGGGTCCTCTTAAATGAATTTTCCGTAAATAAGAACAATGGAATTTTGCCACAAGTTTCCTGCACCATGAATGAGCTCCGATTCCTGTTTAATAAAACCGGAATCAACACGATGCGACCTGAATCGAATACTACCCAAGAATCTGAAAACTGAAAACAGTGCCAAGAATATTGTCCTCACAGATGTTGAGATCGTAGTTATTTTCGAACAAAAATGCTCCAAATCAAATTTGGCATGCTGATAAGCTTGTTGTAAGAAAACCCCTTCACTGAAACTAAACTACACTTAATTGAAAATTCTTATTTAGACTCAGTATAGAAACCATTCATTCACCGGACGCCATGCACGAAGACAACTGCGACCGCACGTGCCAACGCACATACAAAATTTCTCAAATCTGTCCAGTTAAAACTAAGTGACATTAGCCGACTTTACTGTTCAAGAGAGAGGTAGGGCAGTAAGGAAGTAGACTGGAAATCTCTAGGATGTTTTTTCCTTGGAAATGGAGTGTCTCCGTCGTCGATCCTAGTTTAAGCTCAATTGTCTGGCGCTGAAATGGAACACGGTAGAGGAAATTGTTCTAAGGGTCTCAATCCCACAGAAACAGAAACAGCACTTGCCCTTGTTTTCCTCACATGGCCTGAGAAATGTGGGGAAAAAAAAGCGAATAGGAAATGAATTTGTACATAGGTACAAAAAGGTAGTTCCTCTGTAAGAATGAACTAAAATACGTTGTAATTAAAAACCAACTTCTCAATGTTTTGTGCTGCATGTAGTACTCAGTACATTACGGAGGGGATTAATAAAAACCTGTTAAGTTGTCATAGCTTAAATTCGCAAATATTGTCAACGCGCCTTTAATATGTAACTCGAAAAAGAAATTAAGTTTTTTCAATCTCGACTTAATAACTCGAAAATAAAATTAGTTTTTCCTACCTCGAGTTAACAAAATGGAAAAATGGTTATTGTGACGTCATAACTCGAAGTATGTTGATTGGTTAAAAATGACAAATTTGCTGCAGCACATTAAAATTAAACATGCAATTGTGACATTTTTTTATTGTTGTTGCGGTTCCATGAAAAATTCTATCGTGTCCCCGTTATTCTCATTCAAAAACTGTTGATCTCTTCGCGAAGGAAAATATGTTTAGACAAAAGACAAAAGAGTTAGGGGTACCGGGCTGAAAAGTACATATCAGTTCGAGAAATATTTTTCAGTCCGGCATTTATAGGTTAAAAAACATTGATGCCCGATATGAAAAATGCGTTAAAAACAACAGACGCTAATATTTGCAAATAAGAATGTGCAAACAGCACAAACGTCAATTTTTATCACGGGTACCGGGCTGGCTCGGTGGATTTCCTATTACATGATACCTTTTAACCCGGGGCGGGTTGAAAAGTATACATAAAATAGCACTTGTAAAAAGAAGAGAATCAATTCGACAAAGTGAGCTGGCCAGCTAACCGAGATGTCCCGGTACCAGGGATGAAAAGTGATCGTGTAATCAGCCCCTTAGATGTCATGTATTTATCTGAAGTCATTAATAAAATCTTTTGTTTTCAACGCAATTTGTTTATACACGTGATTGAACATGAAAACAGATGTTTAATAAACAAGGGCTCTTAACTTCTGAAGTCACTGTCTCTTCCTAAAAAATAAATATGTTACGTAAAGTTTCTTTCAGGCTATGCTGTGCATGTTTATTTTTAATTTCCCAACATTCGAAAAAGCTTTCGAAATTTTATTTTTATTTTTTGAAGCTAGTTTACATGTATATTGTGATATACAGTCGACGCTCATTATCTCGAACACCTGTTATCTCCAACCAATTATTTCGTCCCTTAAACTGTTTTTCGCTCGTTATCTCGAACTTTTGTTCGAATTTTTAAATTGGAATGTTCGAACAAAAAACGTTCGATTAAAAAACTTCGAAAAAAATTGACTGTTTATATTTTTTCACCGAATTTTTTCGTTGTTTCAACATGGCAATCAAAAGAAAGTTGGCTGTTAAAACTTTGGCTGAAAAATAATTTGAGAGACTTGGAAAATGGCATTTCCAATAAAAATGTTGCGGAAAAATATGGGGTGCCGAAGAACGCTGTTTCAACCTGGCTTAAAAATAAAGGAAAACTTTTTGTTGCGTTGGAAAATGATGTTGGGATGATAAAACGTTTAGAACAAGATCAAGATTTACCGAAGATCTTAATCCTTCGTGCGTTACAACTACTTGTTGCTTCATGGAACGACGTAACCAAAACTACTATTGGAAAATGACCAAACTGAATTGCGAAAAATTGATCCAACGTTAGTTCCTGAAGATTTAACTGCTCAAGAAATTGTTGATGTCGATATTGATAATATGATACAAGAAACTAAACTCCATAGTTCAAAATCTACAAGTAATTAAGCAAAGACATTACACAAAAAAAGACCAAAAAAAATGGCAAAGATTATACAAGCACTGATATTTCCTTGGTAACAACGAAGTAACCAAAACTACTATTGCAAACTGTTTTGGAAAAGCAAAGAGTTTTGCCAAAGATCAAGTAAATGCTGCTGAAGACAGTGACGACCCCTTTAAAGAATTGGAAAATGACCTAACTGAATTGCGAAAAATTGATCCAACGTTAGTTCCTCAAGATTTAACTGCTCAAGAAATTGTTGATGTCGATATAAATGTTATCACAACTGACAACCCAGAAACTGACGAAGAGATTCTGGAATCAGTGCGGTCAGATAAAGATGAAGAAACCAATGGGGACGATAGTATTGAGATAATGGGAGTATTTGATGAATCAATCGACAAACCAACTCAAACTGAAATCGGGAATACGCACTGGAAACTTTACAAAATTTATGTCTCTTCAATAAAAGTGGGGATGATACGCGTCTGCTTTTGCAGCACATTGAATCTTTAGCTTTAAAAGATGAATTAGCTGCTAGAAAACAGTCTAGCATCTTTAATTTTTTTGAAAAGAAATAATGTACACATTTCAACATATTTTTACTATGATTTCAAAAAATATAAATGTTCAAATTAATTTACTGTTTTCCTTAATAAGGAAAAGTTGTTCGACGTCGAAATGATGTCTTGTGCTTGCAGGGTAATAAGACCTGACCTTTTCATAATTTGTTTTTTTGTCTCAATTTTAAAACTCTTAATAAACCTTCTCTAATACTTACTTATAAAAATCACTCGTTAACTCGAACCCCGGATAACTCGAACCATTTTTAAGTCTCCCTTCGGCTAATTTCTTCGTATAACTCGAACTTTTTTCTTGGTTAGTAAAATAAACAAGCGGAGATTTTTCCAGGGTCTTCTTTGCTGTGATAGAATTCGCCAAAGAAGCAAAGAGCCCCGGGAATGAGGTTGGTGTCCCCCAATTTTGTCCGATTCCCCCTTATTTCAGCATTTAAAAAGATTCTTGTGGTAAACCCTATTATGTATCTTAGCCCAATATCAGCCTTTCATTCATCCATCCATCCACCCCTACATTCATTTTCATTCATTGATTATAATAAAAAATGATTAAATGAAAGGATCCATATCTTCTTTTCCATGTGAAATAAATAAGTAAATAACTAAATGTTTATTCTGTGTTTTATGTTTCATAAAGACGTGTATGAAGTGGTTATATAATATGACATACCTATAGTTGTGATAACATTTCCACAGAAGAAAAACGAAGTGCCAAACGTCCATTTATTCCCATAAGAATTTCCCACAATTCCATGTTTAGTGGCATCATATATCTGGTTCTCCAGAAGTCGAAATTCACTTTCAGTCATGTTCAACTTTGCTTTCCACTTCAACTTTTCACTTCGATATTTCTTCTCGTTAAGTTCAAACCGAGTAATACTTGATTTCCCCTCCAAACCAAGAAAAATGCCGGCACCGATAAATAAGTAGACCAAAAACATTGTGGTCCGAATTCCAACTTTCCGAATGCTGGATTTAATCGATCCCATTACAACAATCTTCTCTCAAACCAAATTGTAAAAATGAAGATTCTTTGAAAAAAACTGAAATAAAAATTCTTCAGTAGGTCATGATTTTACCAACATTTCCATTGAAAAAGGCCTCGCACACACAAAGGAAAACAATTTTGACTCTCAAAATCTTTCCCCGCTTAAAAATAGCGCCTTCGCTTCTCTCAAATCAATGTTTTTCAAACATTACATTTAAAACACGCACAAAAGTTTTCATTTAAAATTTCTTTCCAAAAGAAAACCAAAATTGAATAATTTTTCAATTTTATTATTACTTTTTATCAATCTTTTCTTTTTTTTTATCTTTTCTTTTTTCAGTAAAAAGAAGCAGACGCTGTTTGTTCTCAACTTACTTTTCTTTTATATTTCCAATAGTTGTACATATATTTTTATGGACTAAAAATATGTACTGTATCGAAAAATACTATTTTTTTTAAAAAGTGTTAATATATATTTTTTTCTGGTTTATCTCGCATTTTCGAAAAGGAAAAAAATGAAGAAGAAACTATTAACACAATTATCTTTCACTTTCCTTTCACTTTTCAAAATAAAAACTTTACTATCTTTAGTGAACAAATTCTTCAGAAAACCTAGTTCGTTCAACTGAAACTGTAGGCTATCAATCATATTTAACCTGTACGTGTTAAATGTTTGCAGGCCTTCCGATCAAAGGACATTCGTGAAATATTCTTCAACTAAAAAGTCTTTCTCCATTTCGTAATGTTATCGATACTAATATATCACAACAAAGTATTGTTTATGTCTGTAAGTCAAGATACTGTTACAAAACGAGCAACGATTTATAAGTTTGGAAGAAAAGGCTTGGTAATCTCCAACTGCTTTCTTCCCACTCTCCATCTCAGATACTTTTGGTTATTCATAAAGACATTTGGACATTCAATGATGTGCAACAGAAGGTATTGGATGAATTATCAGAAAATCAGAAGTTAAAAAAAAAGTTGAAACTTCAGTTATATCCTTCGCAGTAGTTCTTGTAATTGATATACACAAAATCTGTGTTAAATTATCTCCAAATGTCTCTTTCGACTTTTGATATAGAATCACCAACATGGAGAGTTCTTATTGGTTTTTTATTTTTTCGTTTGTATTAGAAATATAAAATATTATACATTTTTTTTGGTTAAATTATTTTAGTATAAAATATTTTATAAATTATTCATAGTAATGATAACATGAAAACAAAAGAGGAAGAAGAAGACATTGAAGTGTTTTTTTATTCTTCCTTTTGTGTTTGTAGGTATGGATCAGCAAACAAAAAAAAAACTATAAAAAATCACAAATACATAAAGAAAATATTGAGAGACTTGTTTCACCTGCTACAGTAAACACTTTGTTCATTTTTTTTTCACCTTTCAATATTGTTGATACGCTTTTAAAATGATTCGCTTACATCTTTGCTTTGGTTTTCTACTGTGAAATGAAATTATAATCAAACGACTGAAACTTTTAGTTCCTGTTTCCTCTTTCAGCTTTACATTTCCCGGACACCGTAATATAAGCTTGCAGAAAGAATATTGACTGACAAGATAAATTTTGTATTTAATGGTGCAAACAACGCCGAACAACATTTAGACGTTCACTTAACGTTCAAACGACATCCTCAAAAATGATCCTATTCTGCAAGACATCAAATTCGGTATAATGTTCGGTAGATGTACACATAAATCAGTAGATGATTTTTGGGAAATCGAAGATTACGAACTGCAAGACAAGTTTGTTCCAAAATAGCTTGAGAGAATTCCAACATGACAAGGCACCTTACCAACCAAACAACCTGGTAAAAATGTTATACGCAAAAACTCCAATTATGTATGCGATGCATGGCAATGAAACATAAAAATGAAGTGTACGTAGGAAACTAACAACCACATCAGGCGTGGCCCCTCTGCAACCAATAAACTCGATAAAACCTCAATGAAATTTGACGACGAGAAAAAGGAGGATATCCTTCAGAGACAATTTGTAAGCGTATTCACAAACGAACCAAACGACGATGCGCAAGTTGAAGGGATACTATAGTAAATGTTTCCACTTTACATATAACATATGAAAGGTAACGTGTTTAGTGGAAAATCAGGGAGAAAGAGAAAGTATGTGGCTGCTCTACTCATAGACTGCTGATAAACTAAATGCATATGGGTTTTCTAAAGGTGCCTTTCATATGGAGTGATCTGAGTCAGCGTTTCTAGCGTGTTAATATAGATGGAGCTTTTACCTCATTGATAGAAATTCTAAGCGGTGTGCCTCAAGGATCAATTTAGGACCTTTTTTTTAACATATTTTTTAATGACTTTTTATTTTATAGGCCATCGAAAACGACTCACAAGTCTTCGTGTATAACTATAGGCTGATGACAATACGTTTTAAGCAGCAGGGGATAGATATGAACTAGAAAATGCTTTTACCTCAACAGCCTTAAGTTTCATTTTCAAGTAACATTTCACAGAGCATTGACACTCTCTGTAAAAAGGCTAGTGTCAAGGCTGGTGCCCTACGCCATATTTCTAATGCTAATGACCAACACCAGAAAACATTATTATATACCACTTTTATAGTGTCTAAATTCAGCTATTGTCTTCTTGTTTGGGGCTTCAGTTCGAGGATATCCATCCGAAAAGTGGACAACATTCTAGCGAGAGCATGTCGAATATGTAACTTTGAGAGTTCCCTTGTTACACAGATGTCCATAAGGAGGTCTATAAAACTAAAACTGGTATGAACCCATCCTACATATCCAATGTGTTTAGATTTAAGGCGGATATAGCGTATAGTCTGAGCTCAGGGGAGACACTTTGGAATTGAGTACTCTCAACCAAATTTGACAATTTTTTATATTGCTGCCTCCTTATGGAAATTTTTTCACATGGAAAATCCATGAAACAGAAACTCTTGGTGATTTTGAGAATCGCTTGGCCATCCTTCCGATCTTCTTGTAAGTTGAGTTTAAACGTTGGTAAAGTTTCTGACATCAAACTTGTCCTTCCGTAAGTTTCTGTGTTTACAGTTAATAGCTACATTAAGGTTATTTATTCATAAACATCTAATTGGTTACTTTCTTGCAGTTGAAAAATATTTTTCATTACATTATGTTATTATACATTATATTATTATACATTATATTATACAAATTTCTGGAAGTAGGCACATGACTTGTCGATATCGCGTTTGTCGACAGGCTGTTGTTTCGACGAAATTCTGATCGATATCGAACATAATACCAGCACTTTTCCATAACTTATCGAGCCGACTTTTGAAGGAATTAAGAGATCAGCTTAAAAGATGGTGCTTGCACAAGGTCCGGTGGCAGGTTGTTCCATTGTTCAACAACTCGATTTTTAAACGAATACATTTTTACGTCTTTAAGACACTTCATTATGATGGATTCAAATAATTAATTGTTTTAAATCTTCTTATACTAATACTAAATCTTGCTTTTTTCTTACCTAACTTTTAAAGAAAGAACGTTAGGTAAAATTTCTCGGGAAGTTCGTCAATGGATGTTTGTTTTTCCGTATTAGTATAGGGAGAATCTCCCATTAGGAGAATCTCTAGCTCCATCTTACGGGTTTTTATGACTTCGTGGATTGTTGTGCCTAAAGAAAGACATCATAAAGCCACCCGGAGGAGAACGCAATGTAATGTTTTTTTGCGTTCGAAAGTTCATCAAATTTTCTCAACGTTCATTTCTTAATGAGAATGAAGACGCTGTGTGTATAATTTCTTGTTTTTGTTCTAATTTTTTAATTCAACGCTTTAAGTTCAATAATAAAGAATAACCACATTGATAAGTATCAGTAACTATTCTATCCGACGAGATAGTCGATGTAGACCTGTTATGTGTTATCAGTTTATCATTTTCTACCGATGTCTATTTTTTTAATGTATTTTAACGTAGCTTTTTTGTATCAGTTAGTTTTGACTACTATACCGAAATGTGTAGCTAGCAGTTTATTTGGTATTTCATTGTAGTATGTGGATTGTTATTATTAAGGTAAACGAAGGTAGCAAGATCATTATCATATTGTTTTGATAGTATTTGAATGATACCTTTTTTAGATTATAAAATTGAATAGTATAAATGATTGTAATGCAAGAAGAGAGTGATTACATACATATTTACATGGTTTTTGTATCATGATGCACAAATGGAGTTTTGGGTTTTGACATTTCCACCATTCATAGCAGAATAAAGAATTGAAAGATAAAAACGTCTGAGAAGGTATTGTTTTTGTTAGCTTTAGTTAATAGGGAAATTTGAAGGTATTTTCTTATATATCAGACGTTTTATCGTGGTTAGGTAGGAGTATCCATTGGTTAGGTAGTATACGTTGTATTGTCTCTTTTCTAAATCTTTTAGTTCTAGACAACTTTATAAATGTCTAAATAGCCCAAATAATAGCACTGAAAAATAAGGATAATAGCATTCTTTGAATGATCGATCCAAAATATTTGTGTTAAATATGATATAATTCCAACATGGAGAAACACAACATTTTTTGTATATACACAGACTTATCTTGGCAGTATTGCGTGTAAAAATCAATTTATGGAAAACTGTAAAATGTTTTTACACGTTACACTAGTCTTCTTATACTAATACTAAATCTTGCTTTTTTCTTACCTAACTTTGAAAGAAAGAACTTTAGGAAAAATATCTCGGGAAGTTCGTCAATGGATGTTTATTTTTTCCGTATTAGTATAGGGAGAATCTCCCATTAGGAGAATCTCTAGCTCCATCTTACGGGTTTTTATTACTTCCTGGAGTTTTTGTACCTTAAGGAAGACATCATAAAGCCGCACGGAGGAGAAGACAATGAAATGGTTTTTGCGTTCGAAAGTTCATCAAATTTTTTAAACGTTCATTTCTTTAAACGAAAAATGAAGACGATGTGTGTAAAAGTATTTGTTTTTGTTTTTATTTTTTTATCCAACGCTTTAAGTTTAGTAATAAAGAATAACAACATTGATCGGTGTCAGTAACCATTCTATCCGAGAGATAATCGATGTAGACCTGTTATGTGTTCGTATTATCAGTTCATCATTTTCTACCGATGTGTATTTTTTAATGTGTTTGAATGTAGCTTTTTCGTATCAGTTAGTTTTGACTACTATGCCGAAATGTGTAGCTAGCAGTTTATTTGGTATTTCATTGTAGTATGTGGATTGTTATTATTAAGGTTCGCCTTTAGGGAAACGAAGGTAGCGAGATCATTATTATATTGTTTTGGTAGTGTTTGATTGATATCTTTTTGTTTTAGATTAGAAAATTGAATAGTATAGATGAATGTTATACAAGAAGGAATGTGTAAATCATGGTTATATACATATTTACATGGTTTTTGTATCATGATGCACAAGTGGAGTTTTGGGTTTTGACTTTCCACAATTCATAGCAGAATAAAGATTTGAAAGATTAAAACGTCTCAGAAGGTATTGTTTTTATTAGATAATAGGGAAATTTGAAAGTATTTTCTTATATGTCAGAAGTTTAACCGTGGTAAGGTAGGAGTATACATTGGTTAGGTAGGAGTATACGTTGTATTGTCTCTTTTCTAAATCTCTGAACATTGGAATTTTAGCTTTTAGATTAACTGTACAACTTTAGAAATCTCTAAATAGGCCAAATAGCACTAAACAATAGGGATAACAGCATTCTTTGAATGATCGATCCAAAATATTTGTGTTAAATATGATATAATTTCAACATGGAGAAACACAACAATTTTTGTATATACACAGATTTATCATGGCAATTTATGGAGAAAAACTGTAAAATGTTTTTACCCGGGATACTAGTCTATATACTAATAGCGAGTTGTGCATCCACTTTTTAGTTTGGTCAGTGTGAATAAAAGGACTGGGAACGAAATGTTCGTATGGACTGTGATATAGTGACATTTTAGGTCGTGCGTAACTGAGTTGTCGAGATATAGGCGATATTAGTATTATAGGAGTAGCGCGACGTCAGTGGGCACATTGCATTGCCCCCTAAATTGAACGCGATTTTTAAGGGCAAATATCTCGAAAACCAATAGGAATAACTGACGTCACTTTGGGCGCGCGATATTGGCGACGGGGTGTCGAAAGATTTGGGTCTAAAACTTTTTGGGGACGGGTGTGACGTCATTAGGATCTTTGATCATCGATATCTCCGTAACCGTAAGTCGTACATAGGCGATCCCATACATTTTCTTGATCAGGTTTTCGAGCTCTACAACATAGTGATACTTATTCTTCACCTTTCTATGATTTTATTTTTCGTCACCGCCATATTGTAAGAGAGAGGGTAAGCACGGGGGTTGGGGTCAGTAACTCATGGGGAAAGTGAACCGGTAAAATGTTTTTACCCGGGATACTAGTCTATATACTAATAGCGAGTTGTGCATAACAAATTTAGTTCGGTCAGTGTGAATAAAAGGACTGGGAACGAAATGTTCGTATGGACTGTTATAAAGTGACATTTTAGGTCGTGGGTAACTGAGTTGTCGAGATATAGGCGATATTAGTATTATAGGAGTAGCGCGACATCAAATGGCACATTGCATTGCACCCTAAATAGAACGTGATTTTCAGGGTCAAATATCTCGAGAACCAATAGAAATAACTGACGTCACCTTGGGCGTGTGATATTGGAGGTAGGGTCTCGAAAAATTTGGGTCTGAACCTTTTTGGGGACGGGTGTGACGTCATCAGAATTTTTGATCGACGATATCTCCGTAACGGTACATCGTACGCAGGCGATTCCATACATTTTCCTGATCAGCTTTTCGAGCTCTACAACTTAGTGATACTAATTCTTCACCTTTCTATGATTTTATTTTTTGTCACCTCCATATTGTATGAGAGAGGGCAAGCACGGGTATTAAAAAAAATATACACGCTATACTATATATACACTATATTTTGAAAGAGGAAGAGCACGGGTGGTGGGGGCGGCAACTCATGGGAAAGATGAACCGGTAAAATGTTTTTACCCGGGATACTAGTCTATATACTAATAGCGAGTTGTGCATAACAAATTTAGTTCGGTCAGTGTGAATAAAAGGACTGGGAACGAAATGTTCGTATGGACTGTTATAAAGTGACATTTTAGGTCGTGGGTAACTGAGTTGTCGAGATATAGGCGATATTAGTATTATAGGAGTAGCGCGACATCAAATGGCACATTGCATTGCACCCTAAATAGAACGTGATTTTCAGGGTCAAATATCTCGAGAACCAATAGAAATAACTGACGTCACCTTGGGCGTGTGATATTGGAGGTAGGGTCTCGAAAAATTTGGGTCTGAACCTTTTTGGGGACGGGTGTGACGTCATCAGAATTTTTGATCGACGATATCTCCGTAACGGTACATCGTACGCAGGCGATTCCATACATTTTCCTGATCAGCTTTTCGAGCTCTACAACTTAGTGATACTAATTCTTCACCTTTCTATGATTTTATTTTTTGTCACCTCCATATTGTATGAGAGAGGGCAAGCACGGGTATTAAAAAAAATATACACGCTATACTATATATACACTATATTTTGAAAGAGGAAGAGCACGGGTGGTGGGGGCGGCAACTCATGGGAAAGATGAACCGGTAAAATGTTTTTACCCGGGATACTAGTCTATATACTAATAGCGAGTTGTACATAACAAATTTAGTTCGGTCAGTGTGAATAAAAGGACTGGGAACGAAATGTTCTGATGGAAAATGTTATAATTAAATTTTAGATCGTGCGTAACTGAGTTGTCGAGATATAGGCGATATTAGTATTATAGGAGTAGCGCGACGTTAGTGGGCACATTGCATTGCACCCTAAATGAAACGCGATATTTAAGGGCAAATATCTCGAGAACCAATGGGAATAACTGACGTCACTTTGGGCGTGCGATATTGGCGATGGGGTGTCGAAAAAATTTGGGTCTAAAACTTTTTGGGGACGGGTGTGACGTCATCACAATTTTTGATCGACGATATCTCCGTACCGGTACATCGTACATAGGCAATCCCATACATTTTTTTGATCAGGTTTTCGAGCTCTACAACTTAGTGATACCTATTCTTTTGAATTGTGTGATTTTATTTTTCGTCACCCCTATATTGATAGGAAAATCACGGGATGGTGGTAACTCATGGGGAAAGTGAACCGGTAAAATGTTTTTACCCGGGATACTAGTATTTCAATATACAGAGATTTCAATTTATCCCCATTCATTGTGAGTTTACTAGATTTTTTTAAGTAAATTTTTATATGGGCTTTGATAATCGTTGTAAAGAAATCGTGTCCATTTCTGTATTTTCTATATGCTTTTGATGGATCTAACAGATAAAAAATGTCAAATGTCGAGTTTTTTCATCTTAGCTACTGTCCAAACCAACGCATTTTTATATCTGAAAGTTCATTGGTTAAAACACCTGATTTCTGATATCTGATTGGTTGTGAAATCTCTGCTAAAGACCCTTTGGAGATTTTTCTATTTTGAAATCTAAATTACTTACTAATTTGGTTATGGCTATTATTTCTCGCATAATACATGCGGGACTTGCTTATTTTCAGTATTTTCAGTATTTTCAGATAGAATTTTTATACTAGACGGTAGTGTTCACTGAAATGCCCGCAAATTGAACGTTTACATTGTTGTAGTCCAGAGAACATTCGTTTTCGCTCTATTTATAATTTGTATTCATAAACCTTCATTCCACAAGACATAAAGTTTATCTGACAAATTAACGGTGAAAACCTTCTTAATCTCTTCAGGGTTAGCGAGACTAGAGTCATTATAACATACTCAGAAGCTTAGTAAAACTATTTTTCATATGTCACTGGCCTACAATAACTCATGTCGCGAACAATAGGCATTTCCAGTTTTAGGGGCAACAAGAAGCCGCTTGGTTAAATAACTGGGAGAAAAGGATAGAAAATAGTTCTTTTCGCATGTGTTCTGTGTAACTAACTTTAAGAGGTAAGAAGAGACAATATTCACTCATAAAATATCATCAAATTTGCACTGTGTGAATAAGTCTTCTGTAAACAAGGGTTAATAAAACCATGTTAGGTGAGACACTTTAGAGACAGCCTCGAATCCATGCCTTAAGACCAAAAATGTTCCAATTTTCCATTCTAGCCAACGGATTCCTTGATAGGGTAATATCGGACTTCATATGATAGATGCAAAATACGATATAGCTCACTCAGTGTATTAGAAAATTCTATTTAAAATCAATATTCGGAATAATCAAAAATTTTCACACTCGTTTCTTTAAACATGTTTCTCTTGAAATACACTGTACTCACTTTCTGCATTTTTGTTCTCCGTTAATTATGCTCTTGTTCGCTGATTACATTCTGCATGAATGATCTTAAGAACGCAGTATTGCCATGCCCACATGGTTGCGCCTTAACAAAATACTAAATTTTAAACATGCCTTCGGAAAATTAATGAAACAGTAAATTTGCAAATAAAGCTATATAAAATTTTTTTTTTTTTTGGTTCCGCTCAAATCATGAGGAAGATTAACTTCGAGAGAAGGAAATTATTTAAACAAAGAGAGACGAATTTTAATTCCAATAATTAAACAGGAAGCATGGCTTGTAGCATGAGTTTTCTGATTTTGTCTATTTTGTTGATAACGGAGAATTGTGTTTGTGGTACAAAAAAAAACAAGAGAGGTAAATTTATTCATTACAGAGGTATTCTGCTTGCATATCTATCAGGATTTTAGCGGAAGTACTTCTTTCGTAATTTTCATACAGAAAAAGAATCCTTCAATTTCTTTGCTTCATAATTCCACATCATACTAATCATGTTTTTTGCCTTTCATTTTACAAGACATACAAGTTATATTTTGTTAGTCAAACATCTTTATTTAACGCTGGCTTCCCTGCTTGTCACAAATAGTTGCCAAAAAAATACAAGTCCAATAATTTCACAAAAGAAGAAATAAAAATAGAAGCCCCTAGGCTTTAACAATTTCTGCAAACTACTTTTAGGTCAGACAAGTTTGTAGATATAATTTTCGCGAAAAAAAGTAATGTTGGCAATTATAAATAATTTGTTTTTAATTTAGTTGGGTGATTATAAGTAAAACAGGTGCATATGTAATATAAAATATAAAATATAAAATGTATATTTTGTGCTTTATGTATAAGAAAGAAAAAAATGATTATTAGATTGACAGCTCTAATTAAATAGGCATGATTTTTAAAGAAATAGATGAACTATCACATTTTCTTCATTTTTTGTTTAAAGCTACATTTATATTTAGTGAATTTGATACTGGAAAAACAAGAAACTCTAAAAATAATTGGGTTTGAGTAAAACCACCGTGCACCGTCCACCGCTCACCAACCACAATCCAATAGACAATTTTCTTGACCAGTATTCCTAGTACCTTAGTATATAGGGTGGCCATTTCCTGTTAGGGTTAGGTCTTGAAACTTGGTATACATGTAGAGGACCTCTATAGAAATTCTTCTCCGTGGTCAAAATTTGGTACTGGTGGCGTTTCAGTAATATTTTAGACACCCATTTCCTGACGGGGTTAAGAGATATTTATGATCTTATTGATGATGTTTTAATCGACGCCGTGCAAACACACTTAAGAAGACGCCTTTATCATGGCTAAATTCCATCTTACGAAAGACGCCTCTTCATAGACGTCTTTAAAACGACTTTTAGAGAGCTTGAAAAAGATAAATTAAAAGATGTCTTTGAAAAGCGTAGATTTAATTGGCATTTCGCAAGACTTTTTTATACGTCTTGAATATGACCGATCTTTCTCGAGACGTATTTTTAGATGTATTTTTAATTCTGAATGGTTTTATCTAAATACATAATTCAAAGTAATTCCCCAGCAAAATATTTTCAGCGAAGCGAAATTAACTGAGAGAAGCATTCAATGTAGCGTAGCAGTCCATAACATATTTAGATTACTTTTGAACTTCTGTTAGTTCTTGTATTTAGTTGTGTTTTTTTTTTTAAGCATTGATTGATTCATTATATTTAAATATACTTAAGGTGGTTCCAGGGGAAATAAAGGCCATTTTTAGACTTTTTTTCAAAATTGAGTATTATATACCGTTGGAAAGCTTAATCTTTCAGCTTTAAGCTGATATAATTAGTTTTTGCAAGTTTTTCCAATATTTTGCAAATTTTACCCAAGAATCAATGCATTAAGAAGTCCAGTTGGCATAGCAACGGCCCTTAGCAACCGATTTATAGCTATATCTCCCTTAAAAAAAAGCCGTATGGGCGTGGAAATTTCGTCATTCGATGCCCGAAGAGCTATTTTATCTCACACGGCTTTTTTCTCTATAAGATATATATTATATTATTTTCTTCTTTTGCTGATATCTCAAAACTAGATTTTCGCAAATTTTCAAGCTCTCAACAAAGATAACTTTTGATTGGAAAGAGGTTTTGACATGAAATTTTGAACACAGATTCTTCATTCTATGTAGCAGGGTCTGAATGAATTACTTTTCCTAAATAAGCTATTTTCTCATGTATTGAAATTGTTATGTAGCCGAAGGTATTCTACTTTTCCGCTTTTTCAAGATTGACCGCCAACCCGGTGTGAATAAGAAAACAAATAAAAAAACTAATTCATTCAGACCCTGCCTCTATCTTATGAGAACACACTCACAAAGTTTCAGCTTGATTGAATGAGTCTCTCTAGAGATATCCTTGTTGAAAAATAGGGCCTATTTTGGGCCTAAAAACCTTTAATTATGTGCATAATTAGTGACGTCATAGGTATTTTTTTTTAAAAATATTTTTTTCTTTCTATTTTGATGGTATACAACCTTAAACGACTTAAGCGCAATCAGCGTCTTAAAGTAAGCAAAGTCCTTATACATTAAGTGCAATGGGCGTTATACATTAAGCACAACGCTCTTATACATTAAGTGCAAAGGGCGTTATAGAAAGTGCAAGGATTGTAAGCATGAAGGTTGTATATGAATTATACGAAAATTGCAATTCATTAAAAAGAAAACTGTATGTACTGCCAGTTTTTTCGACAACACTTCTGTATATAAGCGGACTCTAGCCCTCTAGCCCAAACTGCTCCTGCAAAGTAGAATCTTATTTTATTGCAATCTCTTTACATGAACTAAATTCACAACATTGTGAATAGAGCCTTCAAAGATCAAATGGCATTTTATCTGCCGTCTCATGGAAACACATGCGAATGAATAAATTTACATTAAAAATAATGAATTGTTATAAGTAGAACTGAGGGTTGCAGTATGCTGATGTCAGCGGTTGGAATCCCTCATTTGAACAATAAGAAATGGGTCAGCTGCTCCTTCCAGATCCATTTTAATCCGAGTTTAATCCGAGTAAATCCAGTTTAATTCGAGGTTTGGAAAGTAAACGAAGAAAAGTACGGACGGTTTTAATGGTATGCAGAAATCCAAAAATATGGAACGGAGAATTTCAATCGATGTGAAAATGAATGTTTTTTTATCAACCAAAAAGCAGCCTTTTTTTTTACAACGTTTTTCTGTGAATTTGTTCAGTTGCGCAAAATCTATAGTATAGAGAAATGACAAACCTTGCATGTGAGCAAATTCATTTCTCGTTTTTTTCTTTTAGTTAGCTGTGCGAAAAACCGCATACGAAAAACTGCATGCCTAGTGAAGAAGTATTCTTTTTGGCGAAGTGTTCTCCATTTCCGTTGGCTTCACAATAATTCAAATCTTGTCTCGTACTATTTTTTCAGACTATTTTTCTTTTTGACGAGAATGAGAACTGTGTATATTATCACCATGACAACTCAATTTTCTTGTTGAGTAGAAAAACAAACCTGTAAAAGTTGGTAATGAGAGATTTCTGTATGCAATAAATAAATCAATACAAAATGATTTTTTAATATGTGATAGAGGCCAAAAATAAACAAAAGTAGAATTTGATGGTTTATGAAACCACATGGATATTATCATTGTATCTAAATCTTAAAGTTGTTTACAAACAAATAAATAAATAAATAAAAAATGCTATTTCCAATGGAGTGTCCAGTAATGAATTATTTGAGAAACGTTTAGCAGTTGTGTTGTAGATGCATGTTTCTCTTCAAATAATTGGCCATTCAAAGAATCAACTAATCATTTACAATTACTAGTATCACATGATACAAGCTTTCGAAAGATACAGATTTCTGCCGTCGTCTTAATAGCAAGAAAATCTTTTTGAATTTACTTGCATCAATCAATATACTTTAATGAGGAATGGAGCACTAAATTTACAATTTTTCCAGCTAACAATTAACCACAAAATAGACAAAGGTCACGTATTTTATTTTAATACCTATTTTTTTTCTTCGCTAGAATATGGCTTGACTGCAAGGGACCTGTTGGGAACCATTGCACCAACATACAAGCAAACAAGATTACCCCCTGGTTTTCCATCACTCGACTCTATAAACACTGACAAATTTGACTACAAAACGGAGGGTGACATCATCAAAGTTTCAGCTAAACTCGATAAACCTGTTGTAATGTTTCCAGAGTATGTAACATTATCAAACATTCGTATGAACTTTACTTTCAACAAGAAAAAATCTAAAGGTCATGCCTGGGACATCGAAGTAAAGGGTAAGTGGTGAAGATTAAAGGAGGTTAGAAAACATGTTTGTGTTGTAAGAAAACTTTAACACACAGAACTCTTGTATGCGCTTTTTTCATAAGCAATATAAAGCATTGGCTAAGGCGCAATGTTGCGTAAGTGCTATTCTACAGGCTCATTCGTTGGTTGATTTTTTGCTTGTTGCTTGTTTACTATCGACGTTCGAGAAGAACATTGCGTATTTGTCTACTCAGGTAACCTGGCGCGGATTTCTTTAAACCAATGGAACTTTTATTACACGTTTCTCATCCAGCAAGTACAAAATATAGATGTCCCTTTTTATTTTAGTGTTAAGTTTTGTTCTCTGTTGTTGTTGAGTTTTTTTCCTGCTGGGCAAATCCATTCGAGCCTGGGCCGTTTTTTGACAGATTTGAGTTTCAGGTTGTTTATAGAAAAAGCGTGTACCCAAAACAAAATATAAGTTCCATCTTAAAAACAATTCAAATATCAAACTATTCTTTATTGTTACCATAGCATCATGGGGGATTGGGTCTACAATTCTTCATGTTAACGTCACACCAAACGGAATTATAATGGCTAAACTAGATACACTTGAGTTACGAGATGTAGCCACAGAATTTATGAAGGGCGAAGCCACCAAAAACATTGGCATCGATATGCACGCCTTCACATTACACAACGTGACAGTAAAAGCCGAAATCAACAAAGAAATGAACGGTTTTCGGGTTGAATTTTCCGGGAATTTAACCCGAATTTTCAATGAACCAATTCCGATTAAAGTGGTTGTAAGTAAATATGAAAAAACAAAAGCAAGGTTGTATTCCGTTTTAGAGTTTCGGGAAACTGCACCTGAAAAGATATTGAAAAAGCTTATGAATCAGAGAACGCTAAATATTCCGTTTTTCGCACACATGATGACGGACAGTGAATTATTGTCAGAAAAGAAACCGGTTTTCGGATTTTCATTCTCATTTAATGAAGTCTATTTTTATAAAGACAATTCGGTTTCTGGTGATATAATATCGGGAGTTCTTCAGTCACACATACCAGCCGGTGTTTCGCTGCTATTCCCGTTAGCACTTAAAGACTATAAACCGATGCTGCCGGTTGATCCTGTCAAAATCGCTTTCGTTATAAACACTCCTGCATTTGATTTTCTTATCGACCAAAAAGATAAAATTTCTGTTCACGATATTTTACCAATGCTGTCAAAAGAACTTGAAATGAATAACGTTGAAAAGATTCCGAATTTTGTGGACGATTTGAAGGACGCTTACACAACGCATATCAGCTTTGACTCAACATCCACCATATTTTCAATATTTGTTCGCTTGGATGACGTCATAGAGTTGATGAAAAACGTTCTCCTTATAAGTGTTACTAACCTGGTTTTACAGAGGAATATCGGAACGGATAGCAAACGCAAAGATTGGAAGGTTGCTGCCAAGGGGACGTACAGAATAGGAAAAGCGAAGATCAACGTACAATATTCCGAATTATCAAATGAAGATGGTAAACCGTACGGATTGACGGGTTATACCGATAAAATTACGCTTGATGATATCATCGACGAATTTGATCCCGATTTCTTTCCCGATGGCGAATCACAAGAAATGATTGAAAATACGGAAATCGGGTCCATCAAAATGAACAAAGTCAGACTTTATTCCCGAGTTTCGAAAAAATCTGGTGTTGCACATATTCTATTGACGGGTTTCACCAATTTACCACAATGGGAGCGTAACATTCAAATAGCAGTCTTACTTCTACGCCAAAACAACACTTGGGCGTGCAAATGGGCGCTATCATTGAAACACAGCCCACTAAGCAACATCATTCAAGCATTTACTGGTTTTGATAGCAGAAACTTAAAACTTCTTCATAATGGCCATATTTTAACAACAATCATCAGCTCTGCCCTTCCATCTTACCATTTATTGCCTCCCCATATAATAACAACACCATTGTTAAGGCTGCCAGTAAAAAAGGCACTCAGTGTTGTGGCGTTATTGCGTTTTCCTGATAATTGTGGCGATGATAAAATGTGTGAAAGTGCAACTTCTGTACTAGATAAGACTAAATTGTTTACAGTGAAAGGTGTCCTTTCAATGGATCCATTTATACTTAAAGCAAAAATTGCAGAACCAATCGAACTATCGAAAGTAATTAAAGGAACAAATAGTAGTCTGCAGTTTACCATCGGAAATGATTCCAGGCTAGATGTTATGACTTCAATTGAATTACCGAGGTCGAATTTAATTTTCGATGGACCCATTCATATTTACAAAACCGGTCAAATGCAATTTCAAATGAAGAACAGACGAAAAAGATGGTTATCACCGTTTGGTTTGAACAGCATTTCATTTGAAAACATCAAACTGATAGCATTCTATAAGTCCGAAATAGATTTTGAAAAAATTCAACTCGAAGGGGAAGTGTTACTTGGCACACAAGGAAACGAAGGAGAGCTTGAAGCACCTGTTACGATCAACTATAATCCAAACTCACCTAGTTTGAGTTCGTTCTATGCTAATTTCACCGACATCCAACTAGAAGATGTATTGTGGGCATTTTCCATAGATGTCAACCTATCTGATATTTTGAAGACGTCAAAGTTTCCGAGTGGGTTAATGTTGTCTTATTCGGGAAAACATTCGGCTTACCAGCTTCATGGCGAAATTGAAATCTTTGGAAGACTTCTTAATTGTGAAGTGTATGTCAAACATCCAGGTCGAATCAAAATTGTTACCGAAAATAGTCCGGCACCCGTTATTTTTGCAAAGGGTCTAATCATATTCCAGCAAGACGCTAAAGAAAACCTTCGTGGTCCAACTATCGTGGCTGATATAACTGCATCAAAAGCCAATGTCACGATGAAAGGATTAGTTAAAGTACTCGGTATCCAATCGGAGGTTAAAGCGAAGATTGAAGATAGAGGAATCAAATTTTCGGTTGCCGGTAAACTCATGGAATACGTTTCAACCAAAATGACTGCTTATTCTTTAGATTCAAATGAAAATTTTCAGGTAAGTGAAGCCATTACTCTGATGAATTATTACTTGGTGAAGCCATGTTAGTTTTCCATGTTTACAAGTGGTCACCTGTTATACATGCTAGGTACATGGTTGTCTTGACGACTTACCACAACAAATAGAAGATCTTCTTATTGACGTCATCATGAAATCGTCCAATCAGAGCATTGTAAATATAAGGAAAGCTGATGAGAATTACTTGAAGGCGAGAAAACATTATGATCTCGCTTATTACGATGAGATCAATATTCGTACACAGCGAGACAGAGCTCGTTCATTTTATGAGGAACATTTACTGGCGTATGGGAGAAATGAAGTCAAAGCGAATGATACATGTGCAGCTCCGAAGTGTGGATTAAGTGAGTTTCTTCTCTCCTTTCAAATGTTGAAAATTTTTCTCTCCCCACTGTGCTTATTGAAACCACGTTAGAACACAGAGAGAAAGTTTTTCTCCAAATCTTCAGCAGGCAGGCACACAATGTTTTTTAACGTTATATGCACGTCTTTTAACGCTATATACACGTCTATTAATATTAAAACGACGTCGCGTACCTCGATCGATCGAAATGGATCGGAATGCCCTTAAGCATGGAGATATAAAAGATTTTTCTGCTATTCTATTCATTTCGCTATGAAGTTACAATATTTACAAGTTAAATTAGTTTATTGCGCAGTTAGCACTTCAACAATAGAGCGCATCACGAATGGCGCAAAAGAATTTTAAAGTTCTTTCTCCGTGACTTTATTTCAGGTTTTTGTTGCTAACTTGGCATGTCTTACTTCCACGCCACTTAACTTCCGTGATTGCGTTTTCTTTAGAATGTTTTGGTTGTCCGAAACTTATTAAATGTTGTCGTCTGGATATTTTCGGACATTGTATATCTTGTTCTAGTTGGAAGAGTTGTTGCTGGAAGAACATTAATCCATTATGCATTGCGAAACATGATGGTTGTAACGTGATCAGAAATGTAGCTGAGAGAGATTTAACCGAAAGAGAGGCAAGTCAGATTTACTTATTTATTTATTCAGAAATGGCATTGATGAAAAACGTGCTTCTTAAAAGTGTTATTAACCTGGTTTTATCGGACTCCTCTTCGGAAGGACAGCAAAGGACATTCCAGGTTTATGAATGCTCTCGTCGAATTTGTGAGAAAAAAAAATGAATCGAAGCGACGTAATCGAGACTTAGCATGAGATGTTTACGTCTTCATAAAAAATTAGCTCATTTCTGTTTCTTGTATATTTCAGGCACAGCTGATTCAGCAGAAAATCATATTGGACAATCTCGAAAATCACGTGATCAAAGCAGAAGTCAATAAAGGAAAGCATAAAGCTGTGTTAGAAGCGGCAGTAGACGCAAAAGAAATCGTAGAAGAAGATTCTACACCAGGCCTAAATGCTAATGACGCCATTAGAAGCTTCCCTTCTATGTATGGATGGGCAAATATAAATACATTGTGCTACAACACCACTCTTGAGCAAGTAGCCACTGGTTGCTTGTACATCACAATATCTGGTATGTAGTAGTTTTTGTCTTGATAGATGTGGTGTAAATTTAAAATAGAACTATTGTAGCGTATAAAAGCATTTTACAGTTTTTCTCCATAAATTGTTTTTACACGCAATACTGCCATGATAAGTCTGTGTATATATAAAAATTGTTGTGTTTCTCCATGTTGGAATTATATCATATTTAACACACAATTGTTGTATAAATATTTTGGATCGATCATTCAAAGAATGCTATTAATCCCTACTTTTCAGTGCTATCTGGCCTATTTAGAGATTTCTAAAGTTGTACAGTTAAACTAAAAGCTAAAACTCCAATGTTCAGAGATTTAGAAAAGAGACAATACAACGTATACTCCTACCTAACCAATGGATACTCCTACCTAACCACGATAAACTTCTGATATATAAGAAAATACCTTCACATTTCCCTATTAACTAAAGCTAACAAAAACAATACTTTCTCAGACTTTTTATCTTTCAAATCTTTATTGTGCTATGAATTGTGGAAATGTCAAAACCCAAAACTCCACTTGTGCATCATGATACAAAAACCATGTATATATGTATATAACAATGATTTCCACATTCACTTCTTGTATTACATTCATCTATACTATTCAATTTTATAATCTAAAACAAAAAGATATCGATCAAACACTATCAAAACAATATAATAATGATCTCGCTACCTTCGTTTCCCTAAAGGCGAACCTTAATAATAACAATCCACATACTACAATGAAATACCAAATAAAAGTAATAAAACCCCGCAAGATGGAGCTAGAGATTCCCCTAATGGGAGATTCCCTCTTACTAATACGGAAAAAACATACATCCATTGACAAACTTACCGAGAAAATTTTCCGAAAATTCTTTCTTTCAAAGCTAGGTAAGAAAAAAGCAAGATTTAGTATTAGTATAAGAAGATAGATCTGTTCTTATTCCATAACATTTTTGAGACTTGGGGCGTCATTTTGGGCGTAATCTGATTTCTTTAGTTGACACACCTTTTTTTAGGAAATTTCTTTAACAATCCTGAAGAACGAATCAGAATGTGGACTTGCCTTAAAAATGATTTGATTACAGAAGTAACAGAGTCGATCGCTAACTATCTCTTCCCCAACATAATCGACACAACGTCAGATAGTATTAGTGAGGTGGCCACCAAACTCAATGATGAAGAAATGCAGAATCAGCTGATAAACGAGGGGTCTTCCCAACAACCGCAACAAAACGATCAAGCAGATTCTAACGGTTTGGAGACTGCACCAAATATGGTTGCTCTACCATCAACTGATTCGAATGCACCATCCCAAGCTTTAAATACAGAAAATGAAAGCATGAAACATCCTGCGTATAACATAAATCAGTCATCAGGTACACCAGCACAAAACAATGATGAAAATCTTCTTGATGAAGCTTTAGAAGCAGCCGCAGAAGGATCTCCTTCTGGTGAAAATAGTGCACCAACGCCATCAAATGCACCTCCAAATAGCTCTCCAGCACCATCAAAATCACCTCCAAATTCCATAGGCCCAGACGGCGTTCCAAAAGTAAAATTGATCAACGCATCCAGGCTAGGCCAGTACCCACACCAACCTTCACCCGAATCACGTGATAACAGTGAAACCTACCAAGACCAAAGCTCTGCATCCGGAGAAGAACCAGCTGATGATGAATTAAAGCAACTTTATGATTTTGAAGCTTCTGGTGAAAATGCTGCTCAAAGTGATGATCACTCCCGCTCTCAACAAGACAAATCTCCTTCGACGATTGCAAATCAATTGGTTTGGCAAGAAGAAATGGAAGATGAAAATAAAGAAGGGGATGATGAAACTGACAATGAAATCAATCGAAAGCCAACAAAAAACGAGCATGAAAAATCGAACTCGTCTAATAACATGATAAACAAGATAAAAGATGAGCCCAACAATCAATCTTCATCCTCAAAGAAACCATTTCAGTATCCCTCACAAACATCCCCAGGTTACTCAAAATATCCATCCAAATCTCAACCACAAATGACTGTCGAAAACAATCAGGATTTATCTCATGAAAAGAAACCAGTAACACAATCACATGCAAATGCTAGTACGACTGGCCACGGTAATTTATTGAGCTCCATGCAGTATGAAAAAATGAAGAAGCATAGCAAACATAAGAAAGTTCAGAAGAAAAAGATTCGCCCGAAAAGAAGCGTAGAAGATGTTCTTCTGTCAACAAGTTACCCGACATCAACAAGAAACAATATACTGTTTGATAACCCGTTTTGGGATATTAAATCCAATCGGGATTCAATATCAACAAGGTCTCGAATTCCATCAAGTCCAGCAAATCATAAAATAATTAAGAAGGTAATTCACAAAAGATGGAAAATTCCAGGTAAGGTTGCTATAGCTACCGCCTATTTTTAGCTGGTCTCGTATATATTGTTTATTATTTATCTTCTGGCAAACTGAATTTCAACGTTGCAATTGTTACCATATTGGATTGGAACAACCACGTTTTCGCATAAACACCATCTTATATAATCACATTCACATTCACTAAAAAGATAAAGACCATCCTAGGCTCAAAATCATAGCGAATTATACTGTCCCACTGTCTCCACCTCAAAGACTCTTTTTCTCTCTTAAGTTAAGGCATAATTAGTAGGTGGTTTTGGAAGTTTTCAGGAATATAGAACTTTTAAGGAGCTAATAAATGACTTTATAACAAACAGATTGTGTTAAACACATCTTTAATTCGCTGACCAGCACAAACAGGACAAGTTATGCAATAAAGTTAGAAAATACTTTAAGAGAAACACAAGAGAGGCCCCGAAATCGAGGTTGTTAGGAAATGCAGTGTGTTTGTTCATAAAGTCTATCCCTTTATCACCAATCCAATCAACTGTGAAAACGTTACGATGAAATGTGTAATGTGAACGCATTGCCTTTTGGGTTATTATTTCTCACCTAAATATCGATGTGATTGTCCTCTTAGAAAATTCGAATGGCCGCTGTCACGTGTTTCACCAATTGATAGCCATTTGTAAAGATATGGCGGAAACCATTGTGATGCTGGAGAAGTCTTTGAAAGAGTCGAAAGAAAAATTTGTTTCGGAAGACAACGAAATATACCTTGAATTATTTGAAACTGAAGAATTTCTCATAGATGCAGGTAGCCACTCTTCTCCTTGTTGTTCTTTGCTCTTCTCCACGTTGTTTTTCCTAAATAATGCGTTTGTATGGTTTGTGTTTCAGCAAAACGAATCAATGCAAGTGAAGCGATAATTTTGGAATCGGGCAAAACCCTAACAGTTGTTCGTCAAGGTAAACTAAACATGACCCAGATTCCTTTGCTATCTTTCTTATTTGCAGGCCAATGGCAGAATGGCTCTTTCTTAAACATGATTCTTTAATAGACCTATCTCCAGTTAATGTATTTATATTGTATTTTGATTGTGCAGGCCTCGTTTTGATGTAATCACGTGGGTATACATTTGCTTAACTGGAAACCGCTGTGGGTCGATTTTTAGTAATTTTCAACCTAGAAACGATGCAACATAAAAACATGACCCAGAAACGATGCAATTACCAAGTCACAATGCGACATAAAAACATGAACTCTGGATAGATCTATATATTTTGTTACAATCGTCTGAAACATTCCATTTGAATACGAGAGTTATGCCATGATTGACTATTTTTCATTATCAGGTGTCAACATTTGGTCCGAGAGATGTACAAATGAGTTTGAATGGCAAGACAGTGCCGGTGTTCAATCGTGGTTACAGGCTATGGACTTGAGAATTCAAGAGCTTGGTGGATATGGAGTATATCGATTTTTAGAGAATCTGTTTCATGCTTTTGAAGCGTTATTCGAAGCTTTGGCATACTCCAACACAACAGCTGGCAAAGACGCTGTTTTTATGCTGAGAAGAATTCACAATATTGCAGAGGTGCGTATTTCCCGTTACACAATTATACAGAGTAAATCCGACCATATTATTTGCAGCTGTTGCCATGCAGAGCCCTCTATGTTAACCCTTTACTATTCCACCTCTTTATAGAGTTTTGATCATATATTCAAATTCAAGTTATCTGTTACGCATGCGCAACCATATGCAGATGATATTTTGAAAGAATTGGGAAATCTACGAAAAGATACGATGTTTTGTTAGCACGTTCAAGAATTTGTCACCACAATTATTGATGGCATTGAGCATTGCCTTATTTATCCAACTCGCAGTTGAAGTAGTCATCATGGCGTCCTGAAGGCTATTGTGATCGTAGTTCATTCTATAATGATTCCTTGGGAAACTGTTTTGTACAAAGAAGCTTTCTCTATGATCGTAGATGTGAAACATTATCTTTTAAATGTGATTTTCTAGTTACAAAATAAAAATAAAATGAAAAAATTAGATTTCCTTATTATCAAATCCATATGAAAAGAGTAGTTCAAATATGAAATAAATTCGCAACAATGTGTTACCAATAGTTACCAATGTGTTACCAATAGATATGTCTTTTAAAGCTCGTTTAAACATCGTGGAACTTTTGAATAATTTCCGAAAGTTTTGAAAAAATTAAATTAATGATTGTTAAAGGCATACCGAACTACCATGCATTTTGAATTCAAACACTTGGGGCAAGTCTCAGCGTGCTTCATGCTCATGAATTATGCGGACCAGAAAATAATCTATTTTATTTTGAACTTATAACAATTTTTATTAATCGCGCATTTCATTAATTTGTTGACCGTGGAAAGTTAGCTGGTCTGTATTATTTCAACAATTTTATCGTTTTCAAATCAAAACAACATGGATAGTAATTAAAAGAAGAATCACGATCAATTTTTGGTGGCAATATTCGATGCACAGACACAGTTTAGTGCAACGAAGATAATAAAAATGTATTCCTTAATATGTCTAGTTATGTTCTGTGCAATTCTACAGAACTTCTTTTGGTTCAATTTATCTTTCTTTGAGCAATCTTCAAAGACACTTGGTAGATGTTTACCAGAATTTCCTCTAAAAAATCATATTTTTCTGCTAAATGGTTAGCCATAACAGCCATTATTGTATAATATAAGCGTTTTTGTGATGTTTTAGAAGACACTTTACACTTAAAAAATACTAAATTTTTGGTGAAAACAGTTTAGTAATTTCTGTTTGTATATTCTCTCGCTTAAATTTTGATTTCGTGGGACCCAAGAAATGAAAGTAGTTCGGGTAGTTCGGTATGCCTTTAAGGTTTCCATGTAATGAAAAGTATAGTCTTATTAGTTTCAGCGGCGTATCTATTAAAGGATTAAAGGATATAAAAGCATGACAAACTTGAAAAATTACAAGGTTTGGGTAGAAGTCAATACAACCAAAATTTTGTACATTAAACAATTCATTTTGAATGTGCACTTTAAGCCAGATTTCCATTGCGCGGGCATTTAATTACGCATGCGAATTCTGAATTCTTATTGGTTGATTCAGATATGAGCGGAAAATTTACGCTCGTGAAAGTTGAAAATGTTCAACGTTTCTCATCCGCTGACCTTATTGACCAATCACAATTGAGACTGAGACGCGCGTACAAAACTTTTGAAAGGAAACACCGCTTTAGATTAACAATTCGATGTGCTGATTAATTTGTAGGTGATTTTTCTTAATATTGTTTTTTCAGTTGATAGTGTTAATATATTCTTCTGGCCGAAAAGTCACGTGTCTTGGTATGAAGCCAATGAATTTGGGAAAAAACAATTACCCAAACAATCGTGTTTGTTTTACATCTAGTTTTATATTTCATCACAAATATCATTTCCTAATATCTATGAGTATATACATCTACCGATTCCTAACCAGCTAAACTACTTGGTTAAAAGTTTCTTGAAATCGTCTGAAAGAATGAGGCATAAACGAGGCTCGCTGATTCAGACAAATGAAAACTTAAACAATGAAAATTTCCACCAAATAATAAGTTTGTATAGAAATATTCACCCAAAAATTAATATTAATATTAATATCAGATTTCAACGTTGAAGGATGGTGGGTAAACTTGTTTTATCGTTGCTATGAAAACAATGTTTCAACATTGGCAAGTAAAAGATCACAAACGCTCATTCTTCTTCCTCATACTTCTTCACTTTGAAATATGAAACCACAAAGAAATTGTTGATTTAACATTATCTTACCAACTCGCGTAATATTCATCCTCATATAAACGATTCGTGAGATCGTGTTTAAATGACTTACTGAAGCTCGATTCTCTTACTGCCATCCTTTTCAATCAATCAATCAATCAATCAATCAATCAATCAATCAATCAATCAATCAATCAATCAATCAATCAATCAATCAATCAATCGTTGATAAATTTGGATACACCTATGAGGATAGCCTGGTATATACTGAAGTCCAGGATTCTAGAAACTTATTATGGAAAATTTCTTCTCACATCACAACGAGGCTAAATGAAATCAGTGTATAAGTATGTTACTATTGGATACCATTGCATCGTATCGTATCGTCGTTCATTGGCTAAACAAATATATACACATTTAAAAATCAATAAAATAAATGGATAGTTTTAGAGCAGGTTACAATCGCAGGTTTGTAATTATTTTGAAAAAACACCCATTTTAAAAGATTTTCAAGAATAGTTGATGTGATTGCAGAATAATAAACAGCGTTGTTGCTGAGAGAATTCTCCATTTTCGTAACTCCGTTTAAATTATTTCGCTACTCTATAAAAGTTTATAAGGAAAAAAAAGAAAAATTAACACGTAAATGGCGGATCGAATTTCATGTGAATGTTAATCTAACGCGACCAAAGAAACTTTTTCAATATTTCTGGTAATGCTGAGTACATGATGAGCAGAAGTGGGCCACTGCTTCTTAAAAGAACTGAAAGCGTGCCTTCTGGTAATCACAAAGGATATGCGTCGCCATACGATGGATTTTTGTATAGTGTGATTCTATTGGGTACACAAAAAGTTGGGAAAACAAGTTTTGTAAAAAGACTAACAGAAAATGAGTTTCTTGAGGAATACAACCCGACAATAAGCGACGTCTACCAAACGTCGGTCAAAGAAACCCATGATCGTATCGTTACATTTCAGATTTTCGACACTGCCGGTTCTATAGACTTTCCTGTGATGACAAAACTAACGATAGAGAAATCGAGCGCTTCTGTCGTCATATTTGCGGTAGATTGCCAAGAATCGTTAAAATATGCGGAATGGAAACTTCAAGAGATTAGAAATTTTAAAGACTGTGATAAGTTTCCATGTGTACTGGCGGCAAATAAAACAGATTTGAAAGAAAGGAATGTCTCCTTTAAAGAAGGACTTGATTTGTCTATACGTTATGGAGTCATATACGCTGAAATAAGTGTGAAAGAAAACAAAGGCGTGGCTGATATTCTGCATCAGTTACTGAAACAGATTCGAGGAAGAGAACAGAAATGCTCCAAATACAGAGAGAGTAAATTCGTGGAATGGCGAAAAAGTATTACCACGCAGACCCTTTTCTAATCATGTACATATTTGAAGATGAAGTACAAAATGTTAACAAATAGAAACAAAGAAAAAGGAAAATATAAATATCAAAAGGTTGACGGTATAGTAAAAATGAAAATTACAACATCTCAAATAGTTTTTTGAAGGCTATTGGTTATATTTTAAAACATCTCTTGCATGCTGCTCTCCAAATTGTATGCACAAGACTTGGTTTATTGACAATATTAAACAGTAATCCTGACCAGACGTCCTCCTCCACAATAAATCATCTCATTATTTCGATACAGTTAACTAGTAGTTTCTTCTTGTAAATAAATAAGATATATGTTAAACTCCTGTAAACTATCTTACTCTTAACAAGCTACGGGGTTCGGGTGGGATTTTTTTGTTGATGGAAAATTTGAAAGAACCCTAACCTCACTAAGTCATACCAAAGGAGGATCTAGAACCTAGTCGAAGGAGAGTAAGGTCATTAAGACTTTAAAGGAAAAACGTGCAAATAACTTAATCAACACTTAAGTTTTTACAGAAATGTATAATGACAATGTACTCCTCCACTTTTTTTGACTAACTCTAGATCCGCCACTGCATACAAACATTTTATGATATGACACAGTAACCTACATGGACAAAATCTTCTCCTATTTTCTCCTAGTGGATGTGAGGATATAAAGGCTTTTATCTCTCTTTGTCTCTATGCCTCCCCCCCCCCCCCCCCACCCCACTTTCTGCGATATTTTTACATGATTTTTGCATTCATCACTATGATCATAAGTTGTATTAAGAACAAAAATGTTGCTTCCTTTTCTTTATAAGTTCAATTGTTTTCGTTCGTATCCATATGTTGCTTGAAATTTTCATGCGTGTTGTTACATGAAAATCCTAAACTTTTATACAGTGAAATCTCCACAAAGCGGATACCATGGGTGCATCAAAAAGATGTCCGCTTTATACAGACTCTACCTATGAGAATTTAACTGTAAATCCATTCATACGTACATGGAGTATGTGTCCAGTGGGTGTGCGCTTTATATAGATTCCATGAAACACGTTCACGTGACACTATTCTTGTAAAAGGGCAACATGTTTGTAAGATGGACGTTATAATGTGTCGATAACTGAGGTGTTTTTTTTTTATAACAGCGGAGACTTGGTTTTGATGATGGTTCGATATTTTGTCTGCCTACAACACGAGTAGGAAGAAATTTTAAAACTTGATTTTGAAAAGCGGTGAGAGAGAAGTCTTTTTGTTTTATTTTTGTTATTTAGGTTTTTCTGTAGTAAATTGATTATTCAAATTTTTGGGTTTTGGTCTCTTCACTTTTTGTTACATACTTTTTATACTTTTTCATTTATTTTCATTATCCATTTAACGACACTCCCTTTGATAAATGTTCTATCATATTTGATAGTAACTCTCTTGATGGGATTATTCGAACTAAATGGAAAATAGAATAGAGAAAAAAAATCACGATTTCCAACAAAAATGCGGTTAGTATCTTGTATCGAATTTGAAAACCACTATTTTCCTATAGGAAGTATTGGTACTGAAATTCAGAAGTCAAAACAGAAATACTTTGTCTCTCACTTTTCTTATTCAATTGGCGTTGTTTTCATTTATTTATGATCTGAAAGAACTCTCTCATTTCATAAAGTACCGTTATGCGTACTGGACAAAAAAACACAAGTGAATGGTTGATAATTGGAAGTGATTTTCAAGGCTACGAAATATTTAGACATTTTTCCCAACAAAACGCCCCCCTCCCCCTTTTTTTTCGATGTTTTTGTATATGTAGTGGTTTATTTATTTAATTAATTATTATTTGATTAATATTTATTTATTTAATTCTTTATTCACGTGTTTTCTCAAATTTTCTGTTTTTCCATTTCTGTTTCTTTTCAATCTTTTTCCAATTTCTGTTTCTTTTCAATCTTTTTCGCACTCTTTTCTTGAAGGCTTATTCCATCCAGATGGAAGATTAGAACCACACATCAACTGATGTTCGCAAAATACATCTTCAAAATTTAACAAAAGCAAATTCACAAGAAGAAAGAACGGATTCATAATGGAAGCTTGAAAGTTTATTGCCATATCACTATACCCTCAACTAGGGAGAAAGGAAGGGAATACGCTTGCCATGAACAAAACATTGAAAATATTTCTATTAGCTGGTGACAAAACAAGACAGAAAAACAAAACAAAAACTTATAAAGTAATATTTGTAACTCGAAGAAGATAAAGTTAAAAATATTTACGTTCCCTAGAAAGGTCTTATTATTATTAAGTATATTTATGAACTCTTATAATTATTTCTTATAATTATTGTCAGTTACAATCACTATCAAAGCAACATAGGCGATCTTAATGTGCGCAATCTTTTTGAACAAACTTAAGAAAAAATAACTCATGTTTTCATGATCGTTTTTAATCCTTTTATTCATTCCTACTTTTGACTTTTTTTTTTGTCTTTCTTTTCTTTCTTTTTGCCGACCGTCAAAGTCGGTCCATAGCCGCAATATCGTTCCGACAAACACGTAAGCACATTGTCATTTAAAGACAAAAGGTTAAATCTACTACGCTAATGTTCTTCTTAACATGTCGGCAAAAAACGAATCCTAGTGTCGAATATATTCTATTGTTTTGGTGTTTTGGGCCCCTTAATAACATTAACACACATATAGATTTTTTTCACAACTCAAGAAAGAGGAACGTAACAACTGACATGTATAGGCATAAGGTAACATCAATCATGTCTTAATAGGCTTTGCAAGGTTAAGATAGCTCAAAACATATCTAACATCTTTTCGCCTACCACGTATACTAGCAAACGTCACGCATACATATACGTTCGTTCCAACCATGGAATATCATGTTCAAATGGTTTTTCAAGTGATTTCTTCGCCAAAATAATTTGGTGTATATTTACATGAAGTACTTCTGAACAGAAATAATACACGTAACATAATAAACAGTTTACAAATTCAAATAAATAAATAAATAAATTAATATTGAATAAATTCGATTTTATATCAACAAATAATGTTTCATTAGGTATTTTTCTTTTTGCTGCAAAAGTTCCATTGAAAGGAGTTTCATATCATGGGGCGGGGTAACGATCATAGCGTGTTGTTCTACAAACACATATATCTCCCTTGTTTCAATTTTTGGTAACAATGTTTGGCGTCGGAAGGATATTGCTAACCGATCGATAATTTATGAAGCAGTATTTTATAGTATTATCATAAATTATAGGATAGGGCTGTTGGCATGGAGAGTTCTCAAGCCAGGTGAACTCGTACTCCAACATGCCTCGTGATAAGGCCCGTGGTTGTCGGACTTATATCCGACACCGTATGACGATGACGCTGTTCCTGGATGGTATTCTGAACTTGAATGTTGAGGATAAGTAAGGTAGGGTGATGAAGAGGCGTTGTTACTGTAATAACTATTGTAACCGATAGTCGACAAACTGTGAGGTGACGGCTCATAAGAAAAATTATTGGTGGAGTGCGGATTCAACTGATACGCCAGTGATGAGCCAGTGGTGGCTCGCCAGTTCGGGTGCATAATTGGTGGAGGAGGGGAATGATAATACCCTTGCCAATTGCTTGAATAGCAGCCACCAAGTGCTGAGTAACGGGGATCCGATCCGTAAAATCCAGTCGGGTATGGGTAATGTAGCGATTGACGGTAGGGACGTTTCATACGTCTACGTCTCCGGTAATTTCCATCTTCAAACATGTATTCACACGCAGGATCAAGCGTCCAGTAATTTCCTTTCCGTTCACCACCTCCTTCGCGTGGCACTTTTATGAAGCATTCGTTTAAGCTCAAGTTATGCCGAATCGAGTTTTGCCAGCCTTTTTTGTTTTTCTCGTAGAACGGAAATTTATCGATTATAAATTGATAGATCTGGTTCAATGTCAATTTCTTTTCAGCAGCATGTTTTATTGCCATGGCAATTAACGCCACGTAACTGTACGGCGGTTTGACGTTCGGATCTTTATCGTTCGATGCTGACGTTGCTGATGTTCCGGTTGAAGTGTCTTTATCGTCAGGCGAGTCTCTTTGCTCGTTATTCTTCAAATCGTTTTCATGTTGGCTTTGTAAATTAATTTCTTCTTCCTCTTCTTCAAACCCTTCAATTAAATCCGAACATTCCGATTTGACGGTTAAATGACCGTGGCGGCCGTGTAATTCTCCAATTGTCGGCAAGTCCTCAACTAACATCGACATTGTCACCATTTCAAGAACTATCAAATAGATGTCACTTTCAAAATATGTTCTCAACACATCAATTCTGTAAAATAACCACAAAACGTACGGCAATCGAAATTAAAAGCTTTGCTTGCGATTGGTCAGTTATATTGAAAGTGTTGCAAATAAAATAATTCTTGAGAACTGAAATCAGACGTTAGTGTTCCTTGATTTTATCGACTACAAAGTCTTTTAAAATTTTATACACTATTGTCCTATCACCGCATAGAACAAAAGTTTCAATGAAATCTTTCATTTCCAAAAGAATCCCCTCCCCCCTGAAAAAGATTTGTATGGTGAACGAAATTATATTCTATCAAACTTTTCAGGGGGTCTTAACCTAATCTTCCCTTTGAAATAAAATTCTTTAACAGTTGAATCGAATTTTTAACAAAATATCACAATCTGATTAATCTTCTCTTTTTTCTACCTTTTAATGTTTCTATCGAAGTTTTAACCCAATCATCGTGATAATTGGATGAAAAAGACAAATACGGATCGACCTACTGCATGTCTCGCTTATTTCCATCCGACCACATCGAGCTAGTAACATCCACTAATTGGATAAGAGTCAAACTAACCCACTATAAAGATCCCTGCATCAAATTTGTCCCATTATTAAAAGCGAGATAATTCAGTTAGAGACATGCTCCTGTATAACCTTCTATCGCTTATAATCCTTAATCCGTATGTTTAGCCTGTGAACGTTTGCACATCGCACTGAGACAAGAAGAAGGGGCAGATAATTGGATAAAATTCATCCAATGAAAAATCGCTGATCTTTTTTTTTTTTTTTTTACCTCCTTGTCAATTGATTGTTGCTTATACCTCCGCCAAGAACATTTATAAAGACTAGGTCCATTATATCAATGTAATATAATTTACCCCCTGATAACTTTCCCTATAATTTGGAGAGTTTTGTTGTTATCTTTGAATAAAAGGAGGAAATTGACTTTTTTTGAAAGGGTTCGCATCTGCTGCCATCAATTTCAGTGTGGTGACTGATTGAATTTTATCGCCCTGTAATACTGTTTCATTTTTATTCTTTTTAAAGATGTTATCAAAAAAACTTTTATTTTCAACTTCTTTCAAGTTGGTCACTCATAAAGGGGTTAGGGCTGTTCTATTCTTCATAAATGATTCTCCCAGAAAAATACATCCAGGACAGGTGGCCAACATCTTACAAAATTTCACTGAAAAGAAACAATTACTTTTTTAGTTTTTTTTTAAACTTTTAATAAAGATCACATAGAGAGTAATACAATATTTCAATTTTTTCATCTCTTCCTCAATTTATTTTTTCCCTTCTTTTTTTATTTCATCAGAACAACATCGAAATCTGTCTAATAATTGATTTGAATACTTTCAATTTGAGGCTCGATGCGCCAAATGTATATTTCACTTTTCATGCAACGGAATGCTTTGTACACAAGACAAATTTTTAACAGTGAAACAAAGGGCTAGCATTTCTGAAAATTGAAAATGTTCCAATTCGACTGTTTACATTTTTGACGACATTTTTGACGCCAGTAGGCGTCGATCTTATCTCTACCTTACATCAAAAGAAGTTCCATGTCGGAAAACATTGTGAATAAATGTAATTAAGTTATGTGAAACCAAGATGGCCACCATCTTGATGAAACCACCATCTTGAACCAACGAAATAAATAAATAAAAAGGGAAGGAAAATTTAATTTCATGTGACAAACAGTGCTATGTAAAATCCACACCAAAAGCCATCTTCAAAAGAACGTTTCATTTTCATTTTCCTTCTTGACAATGTTTGCCTTATTACAATGCAATGCGGTTCTCTTGAAAATATTACGTTGATAACTGAAAGCGAGAAAATCCTTTCTGCAAAATCCTATTAAGAGTCTTTGCCTTTCCGATATCTTTCCCAGAATTACCCAAAACACCAAAACATCGTGAAACTGGTGTGGCGCACATTACAATTTCAGCAATGTCGTAAAACGGATTGTGTTTCTGAAAGTCTTGCTCATATTACTTCTCATCTCACAGTCATTTTCTATGTGTATGTCAAGCTAGAAGGAACTTCTTTAATCAACAAAAAATATTTCCTTGCAACCAGGCACGATACTAACTCATCACAATTCTTATCATCAAATGATATCCTACGCGAAATAGATTTTTTTTTATATATGTGAAAGGCAGAAATATTTTGACAATATTAACTTTATATTGAACCGATCATCGTGAAAACAGTGAATGAAATTTAGCAATATTTTCATAAAATGTTCGTAAATAGCCTCTAAACGTGAGAGCTTTTATTTTGCTAAAAATAAAATATTTTGAAGGCAGAAAGTAAATAAAACCCTTGTTTCAAATCATGAACGATATTTCGTTAACATAAACATTATCGAAGTGTGTTCTTTATTTTTCGAAAGAACATTTTTATCCACATCCACATGTTTGTTTGTTTGTTTGTTTGTTTGTTTGTTTGTTTGTTTGTTTGTTTGTTTGTTTGTTTGTTTGTTTGTTTGTCTGTTTACTTGTTGTTGCTGTTGTTGTTTTAAATTTTGGATTCCAATGTCTGTAGAATCCAAGTAGTTGCCAAAACGCAAAACTTTTTATTTTTACAAGTATGCATCATTTTTTATTTTTTTTTCGGTGTTTACAAAGAAGTCTTGTTCGTTATTACGTCAAGATGACGAAATATTAAAATAATCTGTAGTAACAACTGTTTTTACGGCACAAGTGTTTGAAGCAGAAATTTACAATAGAATCGATGACGGTGAGAAAGGAATTCTTTCGATTACAAAGGTAATACAATTGTCATTTTTTTCTTCTATATTTTTAGACAAAAATTGTTCGCATACCAAATTATTGAGCAGCAAGTTTTGGCACGTGTTTCGGGAACTTCTTAGAAACGAACCATTGAGTAGAGAGTTGTACGTAGTTCCTTTAACCCTTTTCATCTGATAATACTTTTATTTGTTTCAATTCGTTTGTATATGTTCTATCAGAAGTTTTTAAATACAGTTCTTCCGGCTAAACAGCGGAACAGCTTTGCACGGTTTATACAGAAGTAGTGATGTAATTCGATTTGCATATGCGTTAAAAATTATGAGAGACACTACAAAGTTTGAGAGAAGTCTGACTGCCGCGCTATACTGATGGTACGTCTTACTTTCAATGTATAAAATGGTATCATGAAATATTTTTTGACGAGAAAAAATGTCGAACGATATAAGATGTAAAAAACGAACATTTTGTGTTTTAATCTTCTTAAATACTTTTGAGGGCTTAGAATAAAATTGATATTTATAAAATAAAATCAATCTTTAATCTTTTAACGCGTACTATCTAGTTGAATTGCATACGAAAAACCTCACCTTCCCTCTCTCTTGTTTTTGATTGAAAATCTTTCAAATTAAAATGCGTGTAATATAAGCTATACCAGATAATCAGATTAGCAGAAACACTATGGACAGCTATTCTACAGAGATTTGCAGCCGCAAACGACTTAGTGAGGTGGATGATTTAAAAGAATCTATTTTTTATTTTTTACCTACAACAAATTTTTCTATTTTGTATTTAAAAAAATGAGGGTTTGGAAGAAAAGTTGACGCTTTGATTATAAGCGATTTTCGATCCCAACTGTTTACCACAAAACGGAGAAATCGGGTTTGTCTTATTTGATTCTCTTATGATCACGTAGTGAGAGCTTCGATAAATCAAATATTTTAAAAAAAATCCATCCTTTATCAAACAATTTAGAGTTAAGACCAGTGAAACAAAAAAGTTTTGATTTATCAAATTTCCTGACACGAACACACATGCAGTCCAGTGTTCGTATATTCAACTTATTTGCACTTAAATAACTCCCTTGTAAGTTAAAACGTTTCCAGTAAAGGGGTGGTATCCTTTTTCAAAATTGTTTTGTTAGTTGAAAATCAACAAATATGTTATCATTATATTACTTTCTTTTTGTTTTTTTAAGGGAAGCGATCGCAAGGTTACGTTTAAATAACTGGTTATAATAAAGAAAGAAGCAAGATCGCAGGAGAAAAAAAGCCGTTAATGTACAGTATCAAAGTATCAATTTAAAGTGATAGGAGTTGGTAAGAGTTGGAAGTCAAATTGATCGCTGGAAAGTTGAAGGAGAAGTTAGAGGAGAACTCCTCTGGGCATTGACCATAAGTGACCACATAATAGTATAAGTGTTATATATAGTATAGGTGTTACAGTTATGTGAAAGAAAATCCAGGTTGGTTTTGGACGCAACCCAATGATGCAGTCGATGGCAATCCAAGAGACATTGACAACAATACATGGACCAAAGGTAGCCTTATGAATGTAGTGAATGGCCTCAGGGTTGAGAAATCTTTGAAAGAAGAGGATCAAATCTTTATTGTAGCTGAAAATTGATTCAATATTAGTTCTTCATGACAAGTGATCCTAAAAACACAAAAAGAACGACGATCAGGTAAATCCGGATGGATAACAAAAGAGCAGTTCTCGAACGATATATTGAGAGAGGATTGTTATATATTAGAGTTTATATATATAAGAGTTATATATTATATATTAGAGTTATATATTATATATTAGAGGATTCATTTTGGATGAACTTTACCCGCCATTCTTCATCATGTCGTACTTTTAAGGTTAGCAGCTAACCCAACTTTATCAAGCGTCTCGGTAGATTTACAGAGTAAAGTCAGCGACATAGATTGCTGATTATGTTGATCAGAGAAAGTCTTCGATGAAAACGAGAAAGAGAGTATCCCTAACAGGACAAAGCTTTGCATAATCACATAATTTATAGCGGTGCTGAAAAGTCGTTTGTTGGAGAATGAACTTGGATGGTATGAATATATTAAGACAACACAGATGCAAGAAGTACCTTTTTGGTAACTTTCTTGGCAAAGTCATTTGCAGGTTTTGAGCAAGGAGCATCAATATTATTTGTTTTAATGTTTACTTAGGATAGCCAGTTCTGACAGAACTACCGTTATCACTAAGGCACTAGAGCATTTCCATCGGACAAGCTGCACGTCTGTTTTAACCACTCAGTTAGACAATCCCTTAGACATCAATCCTAAGCTGTAACAGTATAATAAGAGAAGGACGTACAACTTTCAATGATCTATTCAAATTCTCGGTTTATTGAAATTTTTACAAAGGCAGTTTTAAAACTCCCTCAAGCACAGTTAAAATACATATTTGTATTGGCTTCTGAGATTTTAACAGCCAACCAAAAATGTTTTTCAAGATATTCCGTTTATTTCGTTGCCAATTTTAAAAATCTGATTTCTTAGGAACACCTACACAACAGCCTTGAACTTTCAGAATTGAGGCGCAAGATATTCTTCTTCTATATTTTCCGGTGTTTTCCCGGCATCTTTCTAAGTTGGGAATTTTTCGTAAAAGATGTATCAAGTTAAATACTACATAACTTATAATTCGCCCATCAGACATCTTGAAAACATTACTTATAGTAGTTTTTATGTACAGTGGACTTTCTCTTTCTCTAACTCGTAAGTGACCATAAAAGTTTCATCGAGATAGAGAGAGTTCGAAATAGAGAACAGCTCAAGGCTACAGAAATGGGACCGCGAAAATTGTTCGAAATAGAAGGAAGTTCGAGACAGAGAGAGACCACTGTACTAATGAAAGTTGCGAATATATACAAGTCATCCCAGCCGGCACAAGACGTCTTTTAGACGTCTTATTTATGTCTAAATTAAGTCTGTAGAAAGACGCATACTTTTAGACGCCTTTAAGACGTCTTTCAGACGTCTTGAAAACGTTACACGTCTAAAACAGGTCTAAAAGACGTCTTGAAAAAGTTTCGATTTATTTGGGTTTACAAAAGATGTCTTTCAAACGTCTTCAGGAAGATGTAATTTAGACGTCTTAATCAAGACGCCTTTATACGTCTTTAAGACGCCTTCTTCTAATTCTTCCCGCGCCTTTCACAATTTCTAATCAATAAAGACGGGGAACAAAAGAAAAGCTTTATGTTTAATCATACAGCAAAATTTCTATTTTATAAATAAAACAATACAAAAGAATCAACTTGTTTTTATTTTGTAATAAAAAAATCTGTTCATGCAAGAACTTTTTTAACGTTTACTTATGATTATAACAGAAATTTATTTTCTAAAAACTCCCTGGAGTGTCGGTACTGCAAAGAAGGTTTTGGCGAAGTTTTTTCTTCTGCAGCTTTCGTCAAGTTCGTGTCAAGTTCGTGTATCTGCTATATCTAGTAAGTGAACCTTTTATTTTTTCCGCCAATATATTTATATTTATTTTTTCAGCATGATGAAGTCGAAGTTATCAACTTAAAGAGAGGAGGGCTGACTTAACTTTATCTAGTCACTTTTGTGAAGACTTGCTTGTGATTTTTGAGTGGTTTTCTTTTGAAGAAATTGGATCTCACATTCACATAAACGTTTTTTTTAGCTGTTTTATACTGGAAGATAGAGACAAGAGTGTTTGGGATTTTCTTGTTTTCCTTCTCATAATTGGTGTAGTGTACAGCATCACTTTGGATAGGATTTTCTTTGCTTGCTTTGTTAATAAAATTATGCAGTTAAAGATTTTTATTTCACTTTTATTTTTGTTTCATTTTTTAAGGAAACTTTGGTGTTTCGTTTAATTGCATTTCTTTTTTTCTTACATGTTTTGTATATAAGAAAAGGGCGCTATTTCCTTTTCGCACCCCCCTATTTTTTTCACTGCAATCCATCCCAAACGTTACAAGGAATTTTCGTATAGAGGAATTAAGTATGATAACAAGGTATTTCTCGAAATAAAAACAAAGAACGATTAAATATAGATTTAAAAATAAAGATTTTAATGTAACAGTTGAGGAAATCGGTGAAAATTCCTTACTACATTCACTTCACGAAACGAATAATCCGCCATATTTTTTAAAGTTAACTCTCCATCTTCCCCGCGATGAAACAAAAACGACTTTCAGGTATTATAAGTATTTCATAGGAACGACCTGATTTTAATATGCAGACCAAGAACATGTTTTTTAAAGATATGTGGTTTTTAAAAAAACGTTTTTCTGAGATTAAGTTGCATCACACCTGCTACTACCAGCTGCACAAATCCATTGATAAGTCAGACCAAGGATCTGCCACAACTCAGGATGCGATCCTTCAAAAAAACTGTTTTTTGGAATATTTATAATTTTTTTGCACCTTTTCACAGTACAACACCACGTGATCCCATCAATTGTTCGAAGATAATGTTGTTCGTTACATTGCCGGTTAGCGGACAGTCCATTCTTGTTGCCAGAAGGCCGTACTGACAACACCAACGAATACATTCATCGCGATTGTATTTAAACTTTGCACCAACTTCAGTCAACGATACGCTGTCAAAGACAACAACATCAGGGCTTGCAGGTACAGCCATCGCATATGAATTTGTTTGCGAGTAAACTAACTGACATTTTTTTCCCAGCTCGAAAAGACAGCATTCACAAGTGTGTATAGAAAGAAGACAAAAAGACAGAAGATAGAAAAAAAGTAAAAGTTAAAGTAAAAATGAATGGAAATGAATGGAGAAAAAAACGGAGAAGAAAAATTTACAGACAAGAAGACACGTACGTGGTGTGGACATTTGGATGGCGAGCCGACGACGAGACAACAAACAATGCGTGGCACAGCAAAAACTGCTGAAGTTGAGTCTCGATGACGGAGAGTGCATAAAAAAATCCAACAGAGCGGACGAAGATACAGCGATTGGGAAACGCTTTAATTATCAAAGCTTTGCTAATCAAAGCTTTGCTAATCAAAGCTTTGCTAATTGTTATTTCAAATTAATTTTGTAACAACCTTAAATTTTACTTAAAATGACTTTTTTTCCTCTATACGAATGTTCCTTGTAACGTTTGGGATGGATTGCAGTGAAATAAAATAGGGGGGTGCGAAAAGGAAATAGCACCAAGAAAAGGGGGGAGGGAGAGGTTGGCACTTGGCTGTCATGGTTTTGCTTAAATATTTTATAAATATTTAAGGAATCGTGCATCCACCAATCAATGGATTTACCTACTTTGTTCATTATTAATATTATAATATCTTTTTTATTAATTTATTTCAACTTACAACTTGCATGTTTTGTTTTGTTTTTCGCATACATTTGTAAATTATACTAGCAGACACAACAGTGATGGTTTTGTTTTTCATTATGTTGTAGGATTTGTGTATCACGTGACGTGCATGATGTAGGTTTATTACTGAATATCTTTTGGTAAGTGCTTTTATACTTGATTGTTTAAATTTGGTTAATTGGTTTAATTGTTGTTACAGTTCAGTGGATCTAATCCTATATATTAATATCCGATTCTCTGTTTGTCTGTCTGTCTGTTTGTTTGTTTGTCTGTTTATCTGTGATGCAATATGGTGGATACGGTAGTACGGTGGCCTAATATGCTAAAACATTTTTAAAAAATCAACTCGGGAAATGTTTCGAGGTAAGTTGGACCATTATAATAACAGAGAGAGAGTGCGAAGTTTGGTTTCACAGCTGGAAGAAATGCTGTTTTTCAGCAGAAAGAAGAAATACGTGTAAAAGTTTTTTTTCTGGAGGTTCTCAAGAAGAGTTACTTTTTACGGTTAATTTTATTTAAGGGAATAAAGCTTTTTAATGGGATCATGGGTAAAAATTTTTTTACGGTTTCACTTAATAGTTGGAATGACATAAAAATTGTTAGGTTGTGTTTTTAAATTTTAGATCACTTATATACGTGGAACCAATAAAAAAATTTAACCTGGTTAGCTTTGTTTTTTTGTGTGAATGGAATCAAAACTAGGAATATAATAAACTAATACATGAAATGTTAGCTGAATAAATTTTTACGAATAAATTCAGAGTTGTCCAAAATGTCTTGTGCAACCTAATACTGATGGGCGGCGAGCGCCGCCGCCTTGGCGGCTAGTTTCTTTTAATTCCCATGCTAGCTCCTATAAAATAAGCAAATCAAAGAACAATAAAAAAGACAAGCAATTAAAAGGAAATTGGAAAATATACTGGACTGTAGATCTATTATGTTAAGTGGTTACTATCTATACTTGTAGGTCATTTTTTAGAAAAATACTTTCTGTTTTCATGGTTTTTTTCCCCCAAAATGTGTCAAAAACCTGGAAATAGAAATAATTCTGGCAGCCCTGATAAAGGATACTGAAAGAAATAATGGTTTCGGAAATAAAAAATTACAGATAATTTTTATGTCATCTACCTGAAGAAAATTCAAGTTATTATATAGTGTTCTTTTAGATAATCTGACTCGATGGGGACGATGAATATAAAGGGGCATAAAGGAAATTTTTCCCTAAGAAGTATATGCCACAATTTACCAACTTATTCAAGGTAAGGTATTCTTGTTAATTCAAAACGAATGTAGCAACGAAAATAAAAAATGCACCAGATGCGAAAGGCGGACTTGGTTGGAAAACGAATGAATTAAACCTAATGAAGCCAATTGATTATGTTTATTTTGAGTATATTATTAGGGGTTCACATTCAGTAGTTTCATTGTTTTGTTTTATAAACCCTTCTTGCAATCAAAATGGTTTTTCCTCTTATGCTATTAACCTACCAAATTGGCATCATTTGTTTGGAAATTTTAAACAGTTTTATGATTCGAAACAATTTTTTCTTCATGATACTCTGGGTTACTTTAACAATTTTCATATTGCTTGTATTTATAAAATATTTTCATCAAACTTTGAATGACAGTTTATTTATTTATTTTAAAACAGAGTAGTACTGACATTTCAAGATTTTTATGAAGTTAACATTTCTGTAAATGTTTTGTTCGTGAATGAAAAAGGTTTTTACCTTTAATCCAACAAAAATTGGTATCTCAAATATTTGTGGTAAAAAATTTGTTATTTTATTCTGGGATAACCAGGTAATGGTTACGCCATGCCTCATTTTTTCAAACAAAGAGACTTTTAGCTGAAAAGTTTTCAGATACCAATCCATTCGCTAGACGTTTTAGTGCTAATAAAAGTTTTTAATATTCCGATTGTATTCAGAAATTATTTTTATAGAATTTCAAAGTAAAGTTTACTTATATTCATATATTTATTACTAAGTTATTGTATCAAGCCTTCATGGGGCATTGGAAATAGAAGATAAAACAACATAAATTGTCATGAATACATCGTCGTAATTTATCTCCACTTTCGAAGTTTCTTGCTCAAAATAAAAAGTGTGTAACGCCTGTTTAGAAGGCATCTAAAGATAGGTCTAAAAGACATCTATGAGACGTCTTTCATGACGTCTGAAAGATGTCTAACTATAGTCTGATTTGTCCGGTTAAAAGACGTCTAATGAAGATGTCTAAAAGACGTCTATGTGAAGATGTCTTTTAACCGGACAAATCAGACTATATTTAGACGTCTTTAAGACGTCTTTTTGCCGGCTGGGTATATTTCTTCAATTTCTTTGATTTTTCGCAATGTGTGAAACATAAACAGTGGTATAAATCCACCCATGTAAACCAAAATCCAGTGAAATGAGAGACACGCTTTATATCAAAGGAGTGCCGACATAAAAGATTTTAACAATAGAATTCAAAGGCTTTAGAAGTTAGTTGTAAGTCCTCCTCTTGTTATACGTTCATACCTACTGCACTGTACCACGAGGCTACCAGTCGGTATGAAATCTGTAGTAGAAAATCACAGAAACTGACGGAAAATTTTAACGGTGATTGCGTAAGCAGAAAGGGCGAGCGTAAGCGAGTGGCTTTGCAGCTGGAGCTCTGAGAAGATCAAATATATACTACGTCATATAAATTTTATATACAAGGGGCATTTTTTTGAAATGGTCCGTTTATGTGCCGCTTCGATGTCCCAAATCTGTGACCTTTTGATTGCTCCATTGCTTCGATCATCCAAGATTTTTGTTTGGGTATATATAACTATTGTACTATTTTTGAGCTGTTTTAATCGAGTCACAAAAATTTTTCTGGTCTTGTTTAGGCATTTAAATTGCAGTGAGAAAATTAAAATGTAAACACGGTTCAAAAATGTTTTCAACTTTCTTTTAATAGTTCGATACATTTTCGAATTTTCTTTTTTTTGAAATAAGAATTATTTCGAACATTAAACATTCGATTTGAAATTGATTTAATACCATTCTCTTCAAAACAATTTTCGTCATCGTTAATCATTGAACAGTCTTAGCACAGCGATATCTCGATAACGGTTCATCCCATATGTGATCCCATACATTTTTGTGATCAGCTTTTCGAGCTCTATCACATTGTACTAGTTGTATTTCGTCATTCTGTAATCTCTGTAATTTTCGTGAATAAAAGCTGATGAAAGTGATTTACTACTCAGTGAAAACACAGTTTCATTTGAACCTCATTGTTTCTTTTATATTTTTATATATTTATATTTATTATATTTATACTTTTGATATTTGGTTTGCCATCTTAGCAACTGGCTCTTGCTTATGCAAACCTTAATATAGTGATTACAAGTCGGAAAAATTAACACGCCACGTTTGAGAATCAACGAGCAAAAAAGAACAAGTAACTATAGTAATCGTAAAGAGAAAGTCGAAAACTCATGAAAACTTAACTCGTTATTCTAATGGATTTTCGAGGTTTCCCTCGACATTAATAGGAAGTTGGCCACGGACACTCAAGTCAACGGATACGATGAGAATCTATACGAAATTTTGATGAAAATGATCACAAATTTTTCCGCAGCGATTTAAATAATAAGCAAATCATAATAAAGCAGTTACCACGAAACAATACAACGCATCAAAACGAGGCCGGGTAGAGGGACTGAAATTTGGAAAAAGTGCATAAATTTAAGGAGTGTTTTGAGCAAGAAAGATTCAACATCAGACGAATGTGGCAAATAATTTTGAAGAGGTTCCCATCTAAATACGTGAATCTTCGTCTGATCAATTCAACTACTGATTTGGCTTTTTTGCATAAGCAAAAAGAGCGAGCGTAAGCGAAGATGATTTGCAGCTGGAGCTCATTTGGCAAGATCAAATATATATTACGTCATAGAAATTTCTATACAAGGAGCGTTTTTTGAAATGGTCCGGTGGCTTGCGGCACTTTTTGCTTCGATTACCCAACCTCCGATATATTGTTTGACCTAATTTTGGTCCCGTTTTTGACAAACTTATCGAGCACTATTACGTAACTTTAGAACGTTTTACTAGAACTTCCTCGTACTCTGCTATTCCTAAGAAGTTTGTTTGTTGTTTTATTACTGCAAAAATATTTTCAACATTTATGCGTATCCAATCTTTGCCAGTTTTATGTACCTTTTAATTAGAAAAACGATGAAAAATAATATGAGATAAAAAGTAAAAAAAATAAGTTGTTTAAAGAGTAGCAATTAACGGCAAATTTAAATAACTCCTGATGATTTGAAAGAAAAACCGCAGCGGAGTTTTTCAAATTTTCAAAAAGTACGCGCGCAAATTCCGCTATAGTCAACCCTGAAAATCTCCTCGTGGACAATTATTGCGTCTTATGGAAAATGGCCTTTATGAAAGGCAAGACATAAAAAGTAATGAAAAACAAAACTAAAAAACATTATACGTACCCACAGCTTGTTTTCTTTTTTTCAATATGCATCTTTTTTTTTTCACTAGGCATCATGACCATTTACTACAGTAAGCTTCCCTATGTTTGGGTAGTTTTGCTAAATTTCTCCCAACTCCATACGCGCAGCTTGCTCTTCATTTAAACTACTTTATCAAATCATTGATGTTTAACTGGGAGATGAAAGACGATTACCTATTATTCAGGTGAAAACCAACCCTATGATACAGCTTGATCTTTGTTTTATCACGCACTAGACTGGAAGAGCGAGGGTTCCCGTTTTCTAATAAGGGTCACCATTTTCATGGGGTCCACGACCGGATCCGGTAAGTAAAAAGAATCAGAACTAAAAAAATAACGAGTTCGAAATACAATATATCGGAGGTTGGGTAATCGAAGCAAAATAATCACTATATTAAGGTTTGAGCTTCTTGCCAAACTTAGTTGTGGTGACATGATAGCACAAGATGCCATGCGTCCTGTCTGCTCAATTTGTACAATAAAGCTAAGCATTTAGAATTAGATGGTAATCCAGTTTGTGACGAAAAAGAACTTCACGGTATCTTACCTGCAGAGTAAGCATAATTCATCAACAAGCGGTAGAAGACGAGCATAAAAAGAGGATTTTTAAAATGGCAGATTTTGCAGATCTTTATAAAACGAGGTTAATTGATCTAGGTGAAATGGCACCAGAAAGGATCCATACAACACGATTGAAAAATAGAATCCTTGCGCACTTTGATGGTTTAAAAGAGTTTAGAGAAGGAAAGACAGCCTTTTTTTGCCTTTAATGACGATTTACTGAAAGTGTGATGAAATGTACTGAAAGTAGTCTACGAGCGTAATTATGATGACGTAATTATGATGACGTAATTATGATGACGTAATTATGATGACGTAATTATGATGACGTAAATATGATGATGGTGCATTCATTCTTTCAAAAGCAGCAGATATAAATTTGATGGTAAATTCAATTATGACTGTCAAAAAGGTTTTGTACCTCAATCTTTAATGTCCTTCGTTGATACGCTAAACATAAACCAAAAATAAAAAACATTAAGAACAATCGAAATTAACAATATGTCAACTAAATTGGACAAACTGTTATCAAGCGTACAAGAAAAGAACATTATTCGTCAAGTTATCGTAGTAAAGAAAGAGAATCGTGATGATTCACGCAAAAACAAGGGGAAAAAAGGAATTATCGAAAGACTATAAAAACTTCGAATTTCAATCCCATATTCGAGAGTGATGGAGATATCAACAAGTCTTGGGAACAAGAGTAATATGTCCACCATCTTTGCGAAAATACATCTTTACGACTGCGGCTTTGGATAATATAGATCATAACCCTAGCTCAACGACTGCAGAAGGCTCTTTTCATGGGAGATGGATTTCGCTTTTTCAACATCCGACAAAAGCCAATCATGGAGAAGTGTAACAGCGCCAGAAACCAACAGGATCAAGTAAGAAATTGTCAAGTTTACCAAAGGCGTATGCTGAGCAGTCACATCCTACAACCGTGAACCAGATCATAGAGACTATTCAAATGTTTAACATGAGTCTGGTATCAACGAAGAACTGAAAAAGAAAAAAAAGGTGTGGGTGTTACAAATGTACCATATACCAGGATATTGTAATATAGCTTTTATTTCGCTTTGTTCAATCTTTGCACTCTTTTTTTAGCTGGTTAGGTCACGTAGACGAAAAGTTTGTGATTTGTTACGAGCAGTCATGCCAACAACTAGATAACCAACCTCGTCCCCAGGGTTTCTTCGGCCATCCAGTATATCGAAAAGGCAAGAAACCCTGGGGACGAGGTTGCTAGATTACAACAGTGTGAACTAACTGACCGTTGCTATAATTCAGTTCGAACTGCGAACGACATTTCATGGTCTGCCTATCACAAAAGCCAACAAACCTCAGAGAGAGAAATTGATCTTTCCGTGCTACTACCACTATTTCAAGAAGGGTCAAAATCAGTGGTAATGATTAAGCATGGAATGGATGTAATCAAGCATTCAATCAATCATATAAATACAAATCTTATACCTGTTGTCGCATTCGACCAACCCCAGATACAGTGAAACTGGAAGGAATTTTATGGCGAAGAGAGATTTGTGATAATGATGGCAGCTCTTCGCATTGAAATGGCACCTCTAAAGACCTTAGGTATGAATTTTATAAACTTCTAAACAGACAAAATACATAAACCGACAAAATGTGACTATAAACAGACAAAAAATAGAGTAGTGATAAAATAAAAAGGCACATTGGTTATTTCTGGAGATTGACTTTCTGCAATTTACTAGTTGATGCAAATGTAGCTTCTTCTGGAACAGCTCAGTCATTTTTGTATGCATTATATGTTTCAAAGACAAGGTATACACACCAAATCACTGCCGCTACATTGCACATTTTGATGAGGAAAGCCTATGACCTTATATACGGACGAGACTCCAGACGACTTCAAAATATGTAGGAAGAAGAAGAGAAAGAACATTCGCCATTTCATTACTACTCGCTAACACTGAAACTTCAACTCATTGTCATGATTTTTGTTCGCTCGATTCGACCACGTTTATGTGGAAAACTCATTAAAAACATCGGCCTGCAAAAACGAGGAAAGGCTTAAAGGCATGCCAATTTTAATTCAATGATGTAATAATTTTTTCTAACTTTAAGATCTAACCTAAAATGTACCTTTTGATCTTATCAAATAATTTTTTTGTTAACAGGTAAAGGTATTCGCCGACGGATTCTTCCTGACTCAAGAATTCCTGGTAATTGGCAGTCATTTTTACGCCTGGAAGAAAATAAGCAGGAGCCTTTTATATTCCTGGTAAATGATTCGGTCAGCATTTCAACAGAAAAGATTATCGTGAGTGCAATTGGCACATCAGTTGAAACAGATGGAAACCATAACTTGTCTTTTGTATCCCCTTCAAACCACGAAGAAGCTGACACGCGTATGTTTCTACACGCCAAGGATGCAAGTCAAAATAGGATGACCAAGGTTTTGATTCGCAATGTAGATACCGATGTTGTTTAGATAGCGTTGAGTATGTTTCCAAGTCTTGATCTTCTTGAGTGGTGGCTGTCATTTGTGACCGGAAAGTATCAACGTGTCTTATAATTTACTATTCGATGCCCTTGGGGAGATGCCTTCCTTTCTTTCACGCATTTACTGGGTGTGACCAGGTATCCTTCTTTTCTGGAAGAGGGAAAAAGGTCGCATGGAATACTTAAAACCAGTATGAAGACGTCTCGACAAGTTTTCTAGCACTTTCAAACTGCCCTTCCCTAACTGATTGTGATACACCTCTTCCATTAATTGAAAGATTTATTTCACTTCTTTATGATCGAACAAGCACAATATCCTCTGTCAATCAATGTAGGAAGATTTTGTTTGCGAGGAAAGGCCGATCCTTAGAGGGAATTCTACCAACTTCGGATGCACTCATGCAACACACTTAACAAGCTGCATACTAGGCTGGACATTGCTGGAGTCAATCGCTGGTTGCTCAACAAAATCTTCCAAATCCAAATCGATGGGAATGGGAATCTGAAGAGAATGGAGGCTTTACCATTTCCTGGATCACTATTCCACAAGCCTCTACCGTATGTCACAAGCTCATTCGGTGTGGATGTAAGAACGAAAAAGGTTGCAAAGGTCGATGCAAATGTATAAAGGCCTCATTAAAATGTACTGCATTGTGTAAATGCGGTGGTGATTGTGTTGAACTTTAAGAGGTAATTTGCTTCTTGTTATTGCTATCTGAAGGTCTATTTGTTATTGTATTCATAAATTAATGTCATAACAGTCGAAATATTTCAACAGCTTGAGATTTTAGAGGTATGTGCTATGTTGAAAACAACTTTTAAAAGCAATATTCTAACATAAATTGTCCGATTTTGTGTAATTGTCGATTTTCAGTATTGCCTGACCCCCTGATTTTTATATTCTTAAAATGCTCGTTACCAGTCCATTTTCAGATATAGATTTTTTATTAAGTTTTGTTTTACTTTAAATGTTCTTTCCAATGATATAAAATAATGTTGATTTAAAAAAAAAAATTAATTGCTATGGAGAACTATTTTGGTCTGTAAAATACACAAAACAAGTAGTTTGGGTCCCAGGCTTAAAATGTTTTATTCCATCATGCTTGTTAGTCAATTATCACAATATTTGCATGACTTGACTGGACTGATTCTGATTCTGATTTTTCTTGGTTCTATGATGGAAAAGTCAGGCATATGATATATTTTTAACGCAATTTTATACATTCTGGAGAGCCCACTTGTTTTTACTTGATATGATAGTGGTATTCAAGTTTTTTTCGATCAAGTTTTTCTTGCATGTGTTACACAGAAGTGTTGAATATATCTACAGGAACAACAAGTATCATCATCAAAATTAAAGACTACCAATTTACCTTAAAGATGAAATCTCAATAAATAACAACATAAAAAGAGAGTTCCGATTCTCAGTCACACTTATATATGATATATGTAACAACTTATATATATAAAAGAACTAACCATAAAAAAGGTTTAAAGTCACAGAAAGGCTCTACTTTCTAATCACTTCAACATTAGTCTTGATTTTAAGTCCACACAAAGTGTTCCCAACTTTGCAATGAGGATTTAAAATAGTGCGCCATATTTTTAAAAAGCATTATCTTTAAAGTTTAAAGAGACAAGCCTTATCCCCGAGAATTACGAAAATAAAAGCAAAATACACTGCACCGCAAAAATCTCTATATTTCTTGAAAGCAGACGTCTTGATTAAGGAAATTCACCACAATGTAGGATGAATGATCAGGATTTAGAACAGCTGAGTGTTGTGATGCTTTTTCTCTCGTATTTCTATGGTTGAAGGCTCCAAATGGGCTGATTACACCGCTTTTATAGCGCCTCAGAGTGAAGTATCGAGATACGACAAGACTGAGACTCGAACACCGGCCTCAGCGGTCGCACTCGAAGGTACTGTCAACCATCGATGCACGTGTAGTGCAGCTATAAATTTGTGTTTACTCGATACTAAACACCAAAGTAATTTGAACACCCGCAATAGTTGTTACTCGCTGATTAAAAACTGGTTATCGAACAAGATAACCATAGAATAATCGACAATCAGTCTTGCGATGTATTTTCAAACACTGTGGCAAAGAGTGGTGACGGAATAACGAAACATTACTTAACATTGGCGTCACATTCTTCCATCCTTTTGGATAATTTAATAGATCCGAATCAACGCCAAATTCCGTTTTGAGTTCCGTTTCGACAAAATATTATATTCGACAACATACTCGGATCAAACAAGTTATGTCACATATGTTTTATATTTATAAATCAGCACACGAGTGTGTCTCCCTAACAATTTCAGACCAAGTTTTTGAAAGAACGAGACAAAAATTGTTTATAAACTCAATCACCAAAACAAATTCTTCAGCGTTCTCACTATGAATTTTTGATGGTCTGAATATTTAGATGAACCATATTATTCATATACCAATTGTTTTTGTTATTCGTTTGGACTTATCATGCAGTATTCTAGCATTTGAACGTTACATTTAAAGAAACAGTGGACATCTCTTTAGAAAGTGGACATCTCGTTATAAAAGACACATACTTTATGTACGGATGGATGAATTTACAGCCAAATTCTCTTATGTAAAGTCTGTATAAAGCGGACACCATTTTTATTAAATTATGGTGTCCGCTATAATGATTATGTATAAGTATATAAGATCCGCATGTCTAATGGCCAATTTGGGCCCTAATGCTTTGTTCCCACTATGCGATGAAAACTAGTCGCTTTCATTTTGTCCAAAAACCTAAAAATTCATCGATAAAGTTCATCGACATTCTCACTGGTAATAAATTGTCGTTTTAAGACAAAACAAGAGGCCCTGGGGCCTGAAGGTCAGCGCAGTTCCACGTGTATTTTCTAAATTTCAAAGCCTTTCTCCTCCGGCGGCAAGAACTACATTTTAGAAAGAAAATTTGGGCCAAACAAAGAATTCTAATCCGAATCTGATATCCTTTATAACTGTAGAACCTGAAGTCTTATACTGGAGTATTGAATACAATTTTTCATCATGTATTATGAACTCAATCTATTATAAAAAAATGTTTAGTACAATGTAAAAAAATATGTGCCAAAGTAAAAACTGAAGAATGTATGAAGACAACTGAAGAATATGCAAAATTGAGCAATGGAAATCATTTTTTGGAAATGTCTTAAAGTAAAAAATCTGGTCAAGTTCAGATAAGGCCGACAAGTTCAAAGACTTCGGACAAGTCCAGGTAATTCTGACAAGGTCAAGTTTTGAGGAGGAGTTCTGGCAGCAGATAGGAGATGATGCCACCAACAAAAGACCTAAAAAATAAATTATATAAATGTTATACAGTCTCAGGATGAATTTCTAATTAATTTTCACAAGTATTTTTAGAAATTTTAGTGGAAAGAACTAATGTGATTTTGTTTTCATTTTTACCTGAAAAAATAACGTAAATTGATTTTAATATAAAAAGAAATTCTGCAATATCCCATATTTTGATAATCTCCCAAAAGTTAATAGGCAAAAATTCACAAATTTGAGGTCAAAAGGAAGTGTCGTAGGAATATTCAGCTTAATTGCAGTTCACTCCTGGAACGATTACCTTGCCCTGCAAAAATGAGTCATAATGAATCATTCTTTGGAACCATTACAGCTCGATAGTCTGATTCATGGTAGCAGTTTTCGTGCAAATTTAATTTGGCGAATTGAGATAAAATAAACTTTTCCCAGGAATTTAATTTTGTTAATTTCGCAAATAATTAGTCTTCATATTTTTTTAAAATTAAATATTACCATGCATATGTTGACAGACATTGAGGTAAAAAGTATTCTTTCCTTTCACAAGAATTTCATTTTAAGAATACGTGAAATCCATTTTTTTCCAGTGAAATTTTCTTACCACCTTGAAGTATATATTTGGTATATATACAGTAAAGCCTGAAAGAAATTGACACACCTGTGAAGGAATGAATCTTTACATAAAAATGCAAAAGATTTGTACAGTCTGTTACATGAAGTCATTGTCTTCAACACGAGTTGATAGGGAAAGCTAACAATCTTCAGTGGAAATGTAAAGTTTCTTTCTTTCTTTTGGATCATTTTTATCAAAATAAAATGATAAAAAGTCTTTTATTCTGGGATTTGCTCTGACAAGTTCAATAGAATCTCCATTGCAGTGTCATATTTTTGTGGGTGAAATTTATAAGAGCGTATTAGGAAAAAATAGAATTTTTAGTGCATTAACGAATCGGTTAATACACCGATATAGTCAAAACAACAAAAACCTTCAAAGAAAAAAAAAGAAAAGATTGGCAGCTTACGCTCCTTCACTGGAAAGAGATTACCCAATATCAAGTTTCCTATCAATATCAATTATTTTCTTTGATTTATTTGACTGTAAATATTAGTCCAAATTGCGTGTAGGGATGCTGCTGTTTAAGTTTAATTTTTGTCGTCTCCCAACAACCATCATTATCCACTATGTAAATTTTCATTCAAGGGTTTTTTTTGTATTTAAAATAAAATGAGGAGAGTAAACAAGTCTTTAAAGTTAACACAAGGACACCACCCAACAATTTTTAAAAGTACAGAAACTGCCACCACAACCAGGGTCTCTCTCTACTCCATATTATGTGTGTGGTGTGGGTGTGAAGTGAATTTATATAGCTAAGAGAATGTTATATGTTGGACACCCAGGAAATATTTTGTGTATTTGTATTTTCATCAACAGGGAATTTGTGTCACACACTTACAGGCGGACGTACAAACGCTAATGAAAGATCAGCTGCTTTCCGCGCTGACCAAATATCCATATTTCAGAACGTGAATATTGCATTTTTGATTTATTCCCTAATTTCAAATTTAGGCATGAGCGTTTCTTTGCATAAACAACGTCTTACACTAGGCGTTTATTCGAGTTCGGGCGATTATTCGGAAGTGGGTGTTAAATCGGTCATTTACGGTATTCCGAAAACTTGACAGGCCGGTGAAAAAGGACACCACCCATTTTTAAAAGTACAGAACCAGGGGCATCATCACTCTCTACTCCATATTATGTGTGCGGTGTGGGTGTGAAGTGAATTTATATAGCTAAGAGAACGCTTTATAGCTACCTGTTTTTAGACACCCAGGAAATATTTTGTGTATTTGTATTTTCATCAGCAGGGAATTTGTGAAATTTTAGGTGTGTCACACAGTTAGAAGGCCACAAAAAGGGGAGAGGAGGGACAGAAAAAGAGGGAATAAAAAATGGGATCGAACAGTTTCTCACAAATCAATGTCATTATAAAAAAAAGCAGTAAGAATTTTCTAACCTTCAGTGCTGCACTGTGTCGTTCTCTGGAACACAAATTAGGATTGCACGTTTTCTGTATTTTAGGTCGCACTCACAATAATTAAATTACTTTATATAAGTTGTAGTTTACCATTCGTACATTAACCACGGTTTGTGGGCAGCCTCTATTCCCATGTTTTGCGGAATCAGCCTACAACTGTGGACAAAAAAAACTACAAAACGTATGGACGGACGTACAAATGCTAATGAAAGATCAGCTGCTTTCCGCGCTGACCAAAAAGACATCTTCTTATACTAGTACGCAATCTTGCTTTTTTCTTACCTAACTTTTAAAGAAAGAACGTTAGGTAAAATTTCTCGGGAAGTTCGTCAATGGATGTTTGTTTTTTCCGTATTAGTATAGGGAGAATCTCCCATTAGGAGAATCTCTAGCTCCATCTTACAGGTTTTTATTACTTCATGGAGTTTTGTACCTTAACGAAGACATCATAAAGCGGCCCGGAGGAGAAGGCAATGCAATGTTTTTTGCGTTCGAAAGTTCATCAAATTTTCTCAACGTTCATTTCTTAATGAGAATGAAGACGCTGGGTGTTAATTTTGTTTGTTTGTTTTAATTCTTTTATTCAACGCTTTATGTTCAGTAATAAAGAATCACAGCATTGATCGATATCAGTAACTATTCTATCCGACGAGATAGACGATGTAGACCTGTTATGTGTTATTACTTTATCATTTTCTACCGATGTCTATTTTTTTAATGTGTTTGAACGTAGCTTTTTCGTATCAGTTAGTTTTGACTACTATGCCGAAATGTGTAGCTAGCAGTTTATTTGGTATTTCATTGTAGTATGTGGATTGTTATTATTAAGGTAAACGAAGGTAGCAAGATCATTATTATATTGTTTTGTTGGTATTTGAATGATATCTTTTCTTTTTTTTAGATTATAAAATTGAATAGTATAAATGATTGTAATGCAAGGAGAGAGTGATTACATACATACTTACATGGTTTTTGTATCGTGATGCACAAGTGGAGTTTTGGGTTTTGACATTTCCACAATTCATAGCAGAATAAAGAATTGAAAGATAAAACGTATGAGAAGGTATTATTTTTGTTAGCTTTAGTTAATAGGGAAATTTGAAGGTATTTTCTTATATATCAGAATTTAATCGTGGTTAGATAAGAGTAATAATAATAATAATAATAATGGTATATTTCGGGCATATCCATATGTTACAATGGCTCTTCGTCCCTTTTTTAAAATTCTAAAATGCATAAAAAGTATGTATAAAGTATAAAGTATATGCATAAACATATACATATATACATACACATACACACAAATATATATACATACACACACCCCACACACAAACACACACATACACACACACACACATATATATATGTGTATATGCGTATATGCGCGCATGCATGCATACATACACACATACATATAAAATATAAAGATTCAATATTATAAAGTAAAAAGTATATCCACCAAAGTAAACACATCAGAAAGGTAAATAATGGCGTAAGCAATGGAACCACAAAGAAATAAAAGAATTATACGTCTCAAAACAGATGGGTGGTGCCTAATGGGGTGGGGAAGCCACTAATGTATTGGTACAACAAGTACAATAAATTACTATTCATGCATGCTTAGATACTTAGCAAAAGAGTGATCTAAATAAAAAGATTTTAACTCATGTAAAAATTTTTGATGGCTTTCAACTGCTCTCAAGGTAGATGGAAGTTCATTGAAGAGACGACTGCATATGCCTTCAAATGTTTTTGTGGATTTGGTTACAGTTAGTTTTTTACCGTCGTCAGACGCAGCACGTCTTGGACATTTGCTTTCTCGAGTATACATTGGTTAGGTAGGAGTATACGTTGCATTGTCTCCTTTCTAAATAACATTGGAATTTTAGCTTTTAGTTTAACTGTACAACTTTAGAAATCTCTAAATAGGCCAAATAGCACTGAAAAATAGGGATAATAGCATTCTTTGAATGATCGATCCAAAATATTTGTGTTAAATATGATATAATTCCAACATGGAGAAACACAACAATTTTTGTATATACACAGACTTATCATGGCAGTATTTAAATTTATGGAGAAAAACTGTAAAATGTTTTTACACGCTACACTAGTTTAAGTTATATTTCAAATATTATAATATTATATATTAATATTATAATTCAAAGAGAGAAACTTATGATTTCTGTTGATGCCATACTGCATTGCATAAAAATTTGGAATTGAGTGTACTTGGACATTTTTGTTTACATTTAGGAAAACATGTCATGATAAAATTTAAAACATGGTTTAGTATGTAAGCCAGTCAATAAGTACAATATTATGAACTGTTTTGTTAAGTCTGTGTACTTGACAATATGGCAAGTTTACTTGTTTACTCTCTTAATTTTATTTTAAATAATAACAACAAAAACAATTGGATGGTACACACTTTGTTTTGTGCTCAATTCAATGGAGGAGGATGTTTGACATATGACAGGAAGAATATGTTCGAAAATGCAAAGAAAATATTTTCATAAAGATTTTGTTACCACCACCCTATGCCCACTTTTCACTACCAAAAATGCTGTTTTTGTTGTCGAAAGTTTCTTGCCGATGGTCCATTACTTGGAATAGATTATGACCTGCACACAAATGACAGTAGATTAACCGATTCGTTATGCACTAAAAATTCAATTTTTCCTAATATTCTCTTGATGGCGTTTCATATCGCGGAGAGAAAAACACTAGCGCAGGTCGCAGGTACTTTGTACATCAGGCGACATTTAAGAATACAATATAAAAACGGATTAGGGAGATTTTCAAAAGTAGTCAAGAAAAAGGTGAAAATTTTATCATTTGCTTCAAGAACTACGTGAACACGACAGTGACCATCACTTTCAGTTAGTTTTTGACAGATTTAATGAAATAAGAACTGTTTGATATATGGTATAACGGAAAAACTGCGGAATGAACAGCAGCTTTTCTTTGATGTAACAAAATGTTCAAAACCTAACGACAAACCAAAGCGCTCAGTCAATAGTTTTGACTAATCGCTAAAATTTTAGACCTGTCGCATAAGAAAGTTGATCATTTAGCGTTCCCACTACGCGACGAATTGAAATTAACGGTTCAAAATGAAAGCGATGGGAGTTCATCGCACAGTGGGAATCAACAGCAGTGAGAAACTTGAGATATTGGTCCTAATATTTCCCACTTTCATGGTCTCCTTACATGACATGATAATTGTATTCATGGTCCAACTTATTTGGTAAATCACGTTTAAAATTCAAAACACTGTCACAAGCTGTGTTTTTAAGATGTTCTTTATTCGAGATCATAGAAAGGATATTTGACTAGGCTGATTTTAAAATGTATCGAGACATGGCAAAGGTTGTAATGACATAACAAAGAAAGAATTCGTAAACGAACGTGAAAGATTCTTTCCATTCTATCGTGACGATTTGAATTTCTTTGCTTTCGTTACTCAGGTCCAACTTTTACCTATGACTGTAGAAGTAATCAAATTGGTAAAATTGTTGCTGGTCGCAACAAATGTAACATCGGAACGAAGTCTTTCAGTATTAAACATGTAAAGGTGTACCTACGATGTACATGACAAGAAATCGCTTAAATCAGCTGCTGACATTGAATATTTATTCCGATGAGTTATAGATCGAAACATGAAGTTTATGAAATGTATTTTTTTTAAATGTAGACTGTTTTTACGATGATCGTTAAAAATTTCGCAACAACACATGCGCAGAAGAAGAAAAGTGATCGTCGCTGCGAAACTATTCGCTTGACGAAAAGTAGAAATGATTTCAACTTTTCGTCGCCTGTTTTGATTGGTTTTGTTTTGATTTCCAAAGCGCCCCTAAAAAATCGTCTGGTGGAGAATAGTGCTCAAAATCGTCACGAAACCATCATAAAAGTGGTCTAGTGGAAATCAGGCTTTAGAATATTTTTTAATTACTGTTGTGAATTTACGCATAAAAGATCTTAAAATCATCACATCACTTATATACATTCTTATAGCTTCAAATTACAATCACCGAAAAATAATTTTAATAATTTTAATTAATTCTAATAATATAATATAACAAAGGTAATAAATGAGCCATGTGTATATGTTATAAGTATAATAATAAACCATACACCACTCGAGAGTTACAATTCTATTCAAATTCAAAATAATAAAGTATTTTCTCAATAAAAGCTACGATCAATTGTATTTTAGTCAGTCAAGCAACGAGATATATGAAAATGATCATATATGTATGTATATTCATATATATGATAGTTTATGTAACTATAAACCATGCAATGACTATTGAGTTCAAATGGCCAAAAGATACACTTTCATGTTTAGCAAGAACACTAATATACTTGATAATTATACGCCAAAAATTCAGACTGTTCTAACTTTAAAATTAAAAATTAGAAATGAAGAAAATGATGGACACGAAACGAGTTATAAACAAAACTTGCCTTGGCTGTATAGAGAACTTAACAGCAAGACCAAATAAGTTGTTGTAGTCTTTGGAACAGACCACAAACACGTGGCATATTTACAGTTATATTCCTTTCTGAGCATTTGAGCATTATGTCTCTGGTTATTAGTAATAAATTTCTTGTTTATTGCTGGCTCAAAGATCTCTGAAATCGAGAAAAATTATGGAATGTTACCCAATTGCTTTGAGTCAAGCCTGCGCTTCCCAAAGATGATTGCCTTCGTCTTGGTTCTCTGTTTTGATTTTTTGAACTTGCTGAGTTACTGCGAATCAGCTTTTCTTCAAAAACATCCTCGTTTTTCGGAAGGCTGGACTCAGGTAGTTCTTTTACCTCTTCAAAAAGTAACTCTTCGAGTATAACATTATTTTTAAGCAGGATGTATTTGGCTTTTGTGTACACGGAATCCATAAAAAGCGAATTAAATCCAATAAGTTCATCAAATGTGATATTTGATATTTTGGTCCTTGACGCAGTCAGATACAATATCGGTAACTGCACCTTCAAAATTAACAACATCGTTGACTGTGACTCGCTTATCCCTATCGTTATTTGATCTTTCTTTGGACTTGATAATACCAGAAAGATCCTTGTACGCTTTAAGAATTTTGCTTTTCGACGACGAATCGATCACGAACGTCGCTGTCAACGTCACAGAGACAACTTTCTCGTCTTTTGTCACAACCGCGCCGCCTTCAAATTTTATTTTCGACTCACCAACATAAAATCGTTTGGTTCTTTGACAACAAGGAAAAGGGACAATTGACCATGACTTTACCACTGATATTGGTGCGCCAAGACTCTCAAATATCAAAGCTTCATTCGGAAAAGCTTTTACATAAAACAAAGGCATCTTTCAAATCTATGGAAGAAAATCAAGATTATAAGTTAAGTAAACTCTTCAGGAATCAAACCCTTTTCTAAAGTATTTTATGACATATAATCAAATTTGAGGCTGCTTGTCACTGAAGTGTATAAGTCGATTTTCCGACTTAATCCAAGTTTTATGTGGGATTTTTTTATTTTAAAGTCTGTTGTTTATAACATGCGTCATGGAACTCTGTTGCAGCTACATATGCGCTCAGAGTACACCAAAAACTCTTCGCCTTTAGAGCAGTACTTCTCTGGAATAACCTTCCAGGTCGGTTTCCGTTCAGCAGTTTCGCCCGCTCGCTCGGAAAACCAACGCTACTGACGTCAGCGCATGCGCAATGGAGCTGGAATTATGCTCAAGCCGCAGATGTAGTCCGACAAATCAACGCTCGTGCACATCTAAAATTTTTGATCTCGTTTTTTCCGCTGAAACAGAATTTTTTGTCTTGTAATTTACCATATTTGATAAAAACAAAACAAAAAAAACAACAACAGAAATTACTGCAAGATAATACAGTGGTAACGGGCCTTTAATAGAAACAAAAAGGAGCTGCGAAGGAGAGCATCCTATTTAATGACAAAAAAATCCAATATGAACGGAAGATTTGTTAAGGTGAGTTTTCATTCAGTGCAAAAAGTCGACAAAAAGAGGCCGAACGGTGAGCATGCTGATAAATTTGCTGGAAATCATGATTAAAAAAAACAATGTATTTGATGAAGTAGAACAAATAAAAACTTCAGAATTTAAAAAAATATAAACAACTAGTGTAGCGTGTAAAAACATTTTTAAGTTTTTCTCCATAAATTGTTTTTACATAAACATAAACATCCATTGACGAACTTCCCGAGATATTTTTCCTAAAGTTCTTTCTTTCAAAGTTAGGTAAGAAAAAAGCAAGATTTAGTATTAGTATAAGAAGATGTATTTGATGAAGTAGAACAAAAAAAAACTTCAGAATTTAAAAAAACATATTTTATAAAAAGTTTTTCAATGAATTTGTTGCAGCATCACTCGATAGTTTAAGTTTTCGAGCTTCATATGTCTCACCTGTTGATTTCACAGTTGCGACGTGTTACCATTAACTAAAAGTTGAAAATATCAGCCATTTTCCAATTTTACAGTTTATATAAGACTCTTCTCCTCTTTACTTTAATCTTACCATAATAATACAATCTTTAAGATCGTTGTCGTAATTATAAGCCTGGTTTCCATCTTTTAAAAATAGTTTTAAATTTTGAAGGAGGAGTTAACATGTTTACGTTTTCAAATAACAGAATTTTCGGACAACATTCATACACACCAACTCGTGAACTCGGGTTCATAATCATGATGACAGCTAGTAGAGGGAATTTATTTTTTGGAAAAAAAATTGGCAAATAACCTAACCTCTTTCGATTTTGATTTTTCGATGGAAATGTGCCCCTGACATGTAGGTAATTCAAAATCACTGATGGCCCTCTTGTGATTTTGGCCCAATGTCACGTAAACGATGATGTCATGGTTTGACGGTCAGAATAAATCAAGTTCATTTTTTTTACTTTGACCAATCGAAAGCTTATAAAAAATGAAACATAAAATTGGAAAACACTGTGGGGTTTACTTACGTCGTTATGGCCATATAAAGAAAATGCTGACGTCAGCGTATTATACTCCTTCTAAATCATATTTCAGCGATTTCTTGGGATATTTTAGTGATTTCTTGGGTTATTTTAGCCTTTTACATTGTGTTTTACAATTTTTGCTATTATTATTATTATTATTATTATTATTATTATTATTATTATTATTATTATTATTATTATTATTATTATTATTATTATTATTATTATTATTATTATTATTATTATTATTATTATTATTATTATTATTATTATTATTATTATTAATGTTTACCCAGGATTGCCCCTTCAGTTCTGTTAGAACTGTTATCAATGAGGGTCCTGCGAAGGAGGTCCCAGAGCATTTAAAGCCCCCATTTGTGCTACAGAAGCCGCAAGTATGCTTCAACCGCTCAACCAGACAACCGTTATATAGGTTTTTAATGGCATCTTTCTATATTCTTCAGTTCTTCATAAAATATAGCCGTGAGAAAAGCGACCAATTGCAGAGGTTGCAGATCATTCTTTTATGTTTTAGATATATTTGTCAAAATATCACACTTTGTTAATCTTGGAAGATTTAAATATTGATACGCAAAGTTCCAAAGATGGTGGTACTTCTGTGACATTTTCAACCCCTGAATATGTAGCTAAGAGTTTTTCATAATACCAAGAAAGGAACTCCAAAGGAATAGTATTTTCGTTTTAAGATGAGTTGTTTCATTTTTTGAACAGCATTTCCAACTCGTTATTTTTTAAGTTCTAATTTTTGGTGGATTTACATCACAGGTGATTCACTCAGTGAAAGGTAGTTCCTTGTAATCCTCATTCTTTCTCCTGCTTCTTTAGGCTTTTGATATTTGTCTCCCCAACTTAGCAACTCGCTCTTGATTACGCAAACCTTAATATATTTCATGTGATTTCATGTCAGGAGTGGACGTGGGCGTGCTTCGATAACCGGAAAACAATTCTATGGTTAAAGAGGAGACAACAATGGCATATTTTTAAGAATCTGTACAGGGTAAACAACATCGAGACAACAATTAAAAAAGAGACATTATGCTTCTGTCACATTCCACTATAAACACCCCTTACACAAACAACAACAGTAACAACAATAACAACCTTTTCATACCTCGTTGACTATAGGACGGGTCTTATGACAAGAAGAATGAAAGATAAAAAACTGGAAAAAGTTTTGTATATGGAGTATATGATGCAAATTATGCAGACGTTTTTCAGGCTAAAATTCTATCCATAATCCATGACTTTTAAATTAGGTAGATATTTCATAAAATTTAAAGATTACATATTTCCCCTTCTTATCAAATCAATATTTAAATTTGGGATCAAATATTGGGATTAGACTGGATTAATATTTTTAATATTCTTTGCAACCGTTCTTTTTCAGTCCTGATATGGTATCAAAGTGAAACACTTTGTCAGACACGTTGGTATGGCAGTTCACAGTTGACGGACACAGACACGTGTAATCATTTGTGCTGTTATTAAATATATTATCGCTCGTGGCAGATTTAAAGGTTCTCTTTTCAATTGATACGTCCTCCCTAAACTCAGACCTGTATTTTTTACGTTGTTACTCAAGATCATATCTCTGTTTGTTATTTTTTACGCATTAAGGTCAGTTTCCATTCACCGATATCGTCCGAGCGAGCGACTGTTTGTCACCGATCGTGCATCAATCGAGCGTATATTTTAATTTCCATTCAATTTTAAAAGTGTGCGCATTAAAAAATCTTTCAATGTCTTTTCGAAAATCTTTTATCTTCTCAAAACAAAAAGAAGTTATTGTTGTTCAGAAATAAATTAATTAATACAGAGTTTTCTAAAATTTGATTGGTTGATATAGACAGGCGGAAAAAACGAGATCAAAAATTTTAGATGTGCACGAGTGTTGATTTTTCCAACTGCATCCGCCTGCTCGAACATAATTCCAGCTCCATTGCGCATGCACTGACGTCAGTAGCGTTGTTTTTTCCGAGCGAGCGGGCGAAACTGCTGAATGGAAACCAACCTTTATTGTTTTTCACAATATACGAAATCGTCTATGGCACCTTGGAGAGGTATACCTGCATGTTTAATGTTTTTGTGGCGCTATTATTGTTTGTCTTGTAATTTATTATATTTGATTAAAAAAAAAAAAAAAAAATTTTTTTTACCAACAAGAACAAAAAAACAAAACATTAAATCAAAACAAACTGGTTTCTAGCTCGTGGGTCTGTGAGAATAATTTATAAATCATTCTTCTGTGACTAGAAAGTGAAAAGGCATTGTTTCAGGAGAAAAATATTTGTGTAAAATGTGAACAACAGAATAAAATTGAAATGGAAAAACAACAACATGTAAAGTGATTAAAAAGTGATAAAAATGAATTCATTTGAAATTGTATCCTTAACATTCATAATTTCTTAAGCATTTACAGGAAGAAGACTTCTGTTTGTCTTTTATCAAACTGAATCAAAGGGGAGAATATGATGCACAATCGAAAAGCTGTTCATGAGCATATTTCTGAAAAGAGTATTACATAAAGCTATAGTCCCAAACAGCAGGGATTTTTAACGAAACAAATCACAACATTATTGCAAGTCAAGTGTATCTTCTACAAAACTATTTATTAACTAATAACACTTATCTATCTTTATTAACCAATAACACTTATCTATCTTTATAAAGAACTAATGGATAGTAAAATTAAACAATAATGTTTGAAATAAGAAATATAGTCGATCAATTAAATTTCCAACTTTCGAAAATACACAAGCATTGGAAGTAGTACTTTCATCAGACTTATCAATGTCACATCAGGAAATTTTTACCAAGGTCTTGTCATCCATGTTTATCTTCACCATCGTAACATTATTTTTAATTTTAATAAAATTAACTGGAACGTAATTATGAATAAAATACGAGGTGTACAATATAATTACTTTAAAACAAACAGAAATGAAAGCCGTGTGCAGGTAGAAAATTATTTTTTGCAGAACATCGCCATAACATGCCGCTTTCTTTCTTGGCATGTGAAGTTATTTACGCGTGCCTTCATGTCCCGAATCTAAATTCATTATATGTGAGCAGGAATTTGATATATGACAATGACAAAAACATTACCGCTGACCTGTTTATTGTATTCTGTCCGTTCTAACAGTCTTCAAGCATCACATCATAATTTCATTGGGACAATTTGATGGGGTTTTTTTCTCTTACATTTCTACCCTCTTCTGGCATTCATCTTACTTAGTTTTTCTTCCATCTCTCTTACTGTTTTGGTTGGGTTTTCTTATCATGTCACAAACAATTTCATTTCACACAAAAAATTTATCTTCAATTTCTAATAAAAGTTGTTCCTATCTTATCAGTCAAAAAGTGAAGAGATTTTGTGGAATTGACGTAACTTTTAGCCGCAGGAAAATTTAGCCGCACAAAAATCTTATCCGAAAAAGTTTTGTCCGCTACGTGCTATGTTTGCCGTGTTTATACCGTAAAACTGCGACTTTAATCCATGGGCTTAAGGGCTGGGCTGGGCTGGGCTGGTCGTAAGACTTTTTTGACAGGCTAAAAAGGGAGGCTTATATAGCTATTGCGGGCTTATACATGTCAATAACTATTATGCTCATGGTAGACTAAAATATAACACAATATTTATTATTATACGCAGACTTATTACAATATGGCAAAGTATAACGTGTTAAAATAGCTAGTGCGCTTATAAACGTTAATTTAATGCTAGCAAATGCTGGCGTAGATACACCATTGAAGAAGTAGATATAGGTACATTTAGTTGTAAAAGTAGACATTGGCAAAACATAGAAGAGTTTGCAATAGTAGATTTACCATAACAGCGGGGAATCTAGAGGAGGGAGGGTAGTCGAAATTTCTGACATTTCTGTTTCAATCTGCATCACAAATGAGCTTATTTGCATTTTTTCTTTCTTTTATGCTTTATGCTAACATTTTCCTCCCCAATTGCGACTACCCTCTAAATACGCCGCTACATAGGACAATTATTGGGTTGTCAGGGATGGAGACTGAAAAAGGGCACAAATTCTGATTCAGATTCAACAGCCACCGCAGAAAGTATCTGACTCTGGTTTCTTCATGACATGTGGGAATGGGAAAGACGCAAAATCGAATGGTTTTCTATTCGAGAAATTTTACTTTACGCCCGATCCAATGCTTTACTTGTCACAAGAGTCACCCTTATCTTGAATGCGTATATATTTTGCTTTTCCCTCGTCTGTGTTCATTGAGTATCAACGTAAGAATAAGCCATTACAGTATAACTTATTCACCATTTGAGTTGAAACAACCAGAGAAAGCAGCATGCGCAATATGACTTGGTGAGATTGCATTCTCTTGACTACTTTTACAATATTCCGAAAACATTTTAGATAAATTTTAACACTAAATTCTTAACGTTAATTTTCATTTTCAACAAGTAGGCTGTTCATCTCATCATAAGCTTCCCTTTTCTTGAATATCTTACGTGTTAGCTCATAATAATTTATATTTCCATCTCTGTCTATATCCCCCATATCTATAAAAGCATTGATTTCATTGTCATTGAACGTGTCGCCAAGATTGGTCAATACTTTTCGAGTGTGGTCAACAGGGAGAAAGTCGTGGTCGCTATAATCAAATTGCTTGAACGCTTCAATCACATCATCCTTCAAAAGTGAAGAACGTAAATGTTAAAGGAACAGTGCTAGAACGTTAAGGGGGATCCATAAACATAAGTAGAGTTTATATACGCGTTGATTGGTGCACTTTGCTTCTTTGGCGAGATGGCGTAGATGGCGTAGGGGCGTCTTAGGTGTAATCTGTTGTACCGAATCGGTAATTGCGTAAGTAAAAACAACGAGCGTAAGCGCGGTGCTTTGCAGCTGGAGCTCGTTTGGCAAGATCAAATATATATTACGCCATTAGAAATTTCCATAAATATTCTGTTTATATATTCTGTTTATTTTAGATAAATAAATTATTGTACCAAATTGTGGTCGCTGACTCAGCAACACATACTTCGATTACCCAACCTCCGATGTATTGTTTGACCTGATTTTGGTGCCGTTTTTGAATAATGAGTTCAGTGTTTATAGAAGTATTTTGTATTAATTTTCTTGTCTTCTTCGGTCATTCACATGGTAGTGAAGAATATAAACGCTCAAAAATATTTCAACTTTCTTTTCAACTTTTTTCTGATACATTTTCTAATTTTCGTTTTTCTAATTTCGAACATTAGACATCGATTTGTTCATGAAATTGATCATAGTCATAATACATGTTTATACTGACCCTAAGTAATATGTAGGTAAGAGTTTTTCATAATACAAAGAAAGGAATTCCAGAGGAATAGTATTTTCGTTTAAGGGGGAACTACCCTCAATTATCAAAAATTACGAAAATTGCAATTTTTTTAAAGCTTCCATTGATGTGACTTAACAGGTTCTGTCAAAATATGATGAGAAAGAATGTTTTTGGCATCTCATGAATGATTAATGAGCTCAAAACTATGGAAGTTGTACTTGCCCTGGAACCTTTTCTGGAAGAGAGGCGTTATTTGAAGGGCGTTACTTTGGAAGTTAACGAAGCATAAGAGGCCGACGCGTGGGATGAGCGAGGAAAATTTGCAAAAAAGTAATTAATTAATGAAAGTAATTTATCACCATAAACTTTCGGATTTCCTGAAATTAGACAATTTTGGACAGATTAGACGTTGCACTGTGAAACTGGATAATCGAGATAAAAACATCTCTTCCCTCATTTCTGCGAAATGCCAACTCAATTGCATCGAAATTTCATGAGATATCTGTTCCAGGAATTCAGAAATCCAACTTTTGAGTAAAGTTAGTTTAAAAATCATTACCGAATTTCCGAAATGTTTTTTGGAGCTGGAAGCACGTCCACACCTTTTGAAACAAAAAATCCGATTTGGTGCAACAGATTGTATCTAAAGACGCCCCTACGCCATCTCGCCAAAGAGGCAAAGGGCAAAGGGCGCCGATCAACGCGTATAGAAAGACTAGTCATATTTATGCTTATTTTAATTTTAGAACGCTCCTAAATTTTGTCGACATGTTAGGGGGTAATCCCCCAAACAAGACGGTGCAAACATTTGTAAGTCATTTATTTGGGTGGGCCATGTAAATAACATAAATAGCAGAGGAGGTCAATTATGAGAAGTGGAAGATGTAAATTACCTCAGTGTCGTTATCATTAAGAAAAACATACAACATCATGTTGATGAATTCTTGCAAATTCATTTCACCATCTCCATCAGCATCCGAGAACTTCTTCAACTTTTCGATGTATTCCTTTTCCATTTTATATCCGATTTCGTCAAATATCTAAGATTAGATACCTAACGTTAGATACAAATATTTGGCGACTGGCCACAGAGGACACAGATGAACCTGTTTGGTTTTCAAAAAAACCCATTTCACAATCAACCTGAAATTTCAGTATTGAACGGCTAAAACACAGAACGAAACAGCGATGGTCCGCAAATTACACACTTCACAACATTGGCAAAAAGGGTTGATGTTTGTCTCAGATTGGTATCCAGTTATTGGAGGGTTTTTTTGTGTGTGAAGGGGGTTGCTCACATCACATGAGATCTCGCTAATATAAAAAAACTCATGAGAAACGAGCCAGTCCGCCTTGCCGAGATCTCGCTTTATTCAACCATTTTGTCCGCGCGGAATTTCCCGCTTTCGAGCGCATATGATCATTCCTTTCGTAGCTCCCATTTGTTTATTCTACGACACGCCAAATTGTCAAAAACAAAAGAAACATTGATCGAACTCTGTGTTACAATCAGTAATTAAAATCCTGAATTAAAACCAAGTCTTTTTAATTACCTTATTAACCCCTATTCCGACGGACCTAATTATGTCAAGGGCAAATTTGGGTGTTCCCCCACTTAAGATGCTCAAGCATTTTCGTTTGTAAAATAAGGTTGGGAGGCCAAAATTCACGCGTCACCAAGGGCCGGCGGAATATGGGCAATTGAAAAGAGCTTAATGACTTAATGACAAAACTTATTTGAGGAGGAGTGTTTTCTATAGGAATGGCAAGCAATATCGCCTGTTATTTCAATTAAATAACACACCTCCACAGAGACTTTCTTTTCCTTTTATATTTTAAGTAGAAAGAGTTTCTTATGTATTTAACAGAACAAAGTGCATTGACATCGCAATAGTAATAGCAAATGAATGTGTATAATTTGAGAACCGGTGTGGATGGGTGTGGATGTGGATGGGTTCTTTAGCCGTTGAATGCTGAAATTTTGTTGCATTTTTGTTGAATAATGAAATGTCATCAAAGTCGAAATAATGTTATCACTTCTACATGTTGCGACAGCTTTACTATGAAGACCATAAATAATTGGAGAACAAATAACGTCATAAGAGAATGGGGGAAGTTACGATTTTTAAACGTTCTTAGCAACTTCTTAAAGTTTTAGACCATGTTCTTCTATCGTCAAGGCGAAGGTAAACCCATTTTTTCAAAATTTCAAAAAAGACCCGATAATGGCGAATTTATTTTCCCCAATTTTGGAACAAAAGTTTTTCCCCAAAAAGACATTTCCCCTATTTGATCTTTAATTACTATGTCGCATATAAGCAGCTCATTTTCCGTACATATACAATTAGAAAATGTCGCCATGGAAGCAACGCAAACCCATATACGAACGATTACCCAGTGGGCAAAATCTTCAAAAAATCTCTGTGTAGAAGTGTTTTTTATTGAAACAGCAGGCGATAGTGCTTGCCATTTCTATAGAAAACACTCCTCCACAGAGTCTTTTCGAAAATTTTGCCCACTGGGTATAATATGATACATAATGTAAACCTGTGTTTCATCATACGGCACATTTTTCTTGATCTTTTATAAAAACTTTAAAACGATTTTTCTTGCTGTTCATTTTTTAGCCTACACAGCTATACGTTTAAAGTCCCATTTCCAAAACCAAAAGACTTCAGGAATTGAGAGTGAGCTAATACTGAAGCTAAAGGATAGATCTAAAACCGTTTTTTATTTTTAGTTACCAGAACTCGCGCGGATGTAGAGAGTAGTCTCAATTTGTAGTGGAGCAGATTTACATTGTTTTCAGTCTGTATCACTAATCGGCTTATTTGCAAGTTCTTTTATACTTAAATAACTAACATTCTCCTCCACAAATTTCGACTACCCTCTAGATCCGCCGCTGAGATTTATAAAAAAAATAAGGAAGAAAAATACGAAATATCTTCCATAACTAACTTAGCAAAAGATAAAAATAAAAACCTGGTTTTAGATAAACATGTCCTGATTACAGCCGTACAAAAACCATATGGCAAAGTTCTTTAGTTTTGTAAATGGAGCTCGATTTTAAAGCGGATTCTTGAAACTTCAAACATCTCTAAAACTTGAATTTCTGAATATCAAGACCTTCAAGTGGAGAGATAATCAAAGGAATTCGTCAAAATTTAGGAAAGTTACAGGGATTTTAAAAATCCATGCTCAAAGACATTTTAGTCGCCTTAATATAAAAAACAAACAAACAAATAATTTGTTTCAATGTTGAACATACTCCAAGCAGGTCCTCAGTTGTAATAGTAGCGTATTCATCTCCTTTGAACTTAGAGAAAATTTTCTTCATCCCATACTCTGTGACGACATTGTTGCTATCATCATCATTCTTCTTTTTCAGTTTCTTTTTCATGCTTTTTGAAAACTCTACAAAAAACACCCAAGATCCTGAAGTAGAGAAAACACACCGAAGAAGACAAAACACACCGAAGAAGAGATTTTGGGAAGATTTTCCAACTCTTTTCTATTTATAAACACCAATGAAAATCGACAAGTCGACAAGGTTTTATTTATTTGTCATTTTGAGCCTCCTCCTTTGTTGTCCTCCTCCAGTGGTGCTTATTTGATACATCAAGAAAACAGAATATATAGGGAACAAGGAAAATGGTTTGTCTAAGCTATGATTTTGTATCTATGGTTTGAGAATTTGAGCATTCTGGTACATATAAAAGGTGGTGATCCAAAAAGCGTGTATCCAAAACCTGTAATTTTCTCTTCCATACCTGTCTTGGGAATTTTCTGCACCTTTTTTTGTTCCACGTTTAAAGGTTCCACTTTCATCGTCATGGTAATTGGATCAACAACTATTTTGATATTCCTTTGATCCTTGGACGATTCTTGAATGGATCTAGCTAAATCTGTTATCTTACTTTTCTCCATACTGTTTCTTGAAAAAACTAAAGAATCTAAAGTTGTTTTCTTGTCTTCCACTACCTTTTCTCTACCTTTTGCTTCAAATCTAATATGATAAAAATGTTAATCTACATTTAACTCATGAATAAAATTTGATTTTCATCTATTCAAAATATCACAGTTCAAACTATTAGTGTGAGAAATTTTGATTTAGTAAAAACCGATTCATTTTCCTCATTTCCTTTGAGCTTACCCAGCAGGAGAAAGTCTTGGACCGAAATTTCTTCTTTGAAAAAACGGCTTTTGTTTTGTTTTTTATTATACTGATCGAGTTAAGAATTATACCGCTGTGCATTCTATTATATTTCATCCGTCAGTGGATTCTTTAAAGATAATGAACTGTTATAAGTAGAACCATCCCAGTGGGCAAAATTTCAAAAAGTCTCTGTGGAGGAGTGTTTTTTATTGAAACAGGAGGCGATATTGCTTGCCATTCCTATAGAAAACACTCCGACGCAGAGACTTTTTGAAGATTTTGCCCACTGGGACGAACGTAGAAGAAGAGATTATATTATTCGTTCTATATATAACATATAACAGTTATATAATATATAACAGTTCATTATCTTTAAAATAGACATTTTTGTTGGTACACTTTTTCCCCGTCGCGGAAATTTAATATTTCTTTTGATTAGTTCACTATAATAAAGAAAGTATCCTTTAATAAAACTTAAAGGCATACCGAACTACCCAGGGTCTATTTCCACGTCCCACGAAATTAAAATTTAAGCGAGAGAAACAGACAAACAAAAAGTGCTTATCTGTTTTTTACCATAAATTTAGTATTTAAGTGTAAAATTCTTCTAAAACAACACAATAATGATTACACTTTACAATAATGTCTGTTATGGCTAACCATTTAACTGAAAGGTATGATTTTTATGAGCAAATTCTGGTAAAAGTTTACCAGAGGTGTCTGTGAGGATAACATAACTAGAAATATTAAAGAATACTGATGGACTTTTCGCCTGTAACTTATAATATTTAACAATTTGGGCAACAAAATTTTTATTAATACATTAGTTTTTGTTTTCCTATACATGGATTAAAGAATACATTTTTATTATCTTCGTTGCACTTAACTGTGTCTGTGCATCGAATATTCTCAATAATATTTGATCGTAATTCTTTTTTTTCTCTCCATGTTGTTTTGATTTGAAAACGATGAAGAATTGTCGGAATAATATACAGACCAGCTAACTTCCCACGGTCAGCAAATTAATGGAGGCGCGATTATATAAATATTATAAGTTCAAAATAATTTATAAAAAAGATTTGTTCCGGTCAGTATAATTCAAAAGCATGTAACACGCGGCAACTGGCCCCGAGTCTTCGAACTCAAGATAAGTGATACTCTGGATAGTTCGGTATACTCCTATTTTTCCAGCTGCGTGCTCAGGTGTGATGATGTTGTTTTTGGTCACATGATCCATTAAGAAGTTATTAATACCGCTAGTATGTAGTTTATACATAATGTTGAGGCAAGCTATTTGCCTGTAGTTTTTGACTACGTCAGTGTTGTGATTTTTTAGCAAAAGTAATGTATGTGGGGTCGTATGGTTCATCGTGGTGTAGATGGGGTCGTATGGTTCATCGTGGTGTAGATAAAATTTAAATAGTTTCGCGAGTTGTTTTTTATAAAACGTCATGTTTTTATACCAGAAGGTTGTTATGTGATCTTTTGCGAGTTTCATTATGATTTTGTCAAATGTATTTTTCGTCACGTGGTAATTAGTGCTTTCAACATTACTGCAATACGAAGTACGTAATTTGTTCATCCAATCGGCTTTATCATTAAATATTGATTTTTCATCTTACCATATTCCTCCCCAAAATTGATCGACGCTCTCCTTCGTTGGTGTTTTTTCCACTTTGATGTTGTTTCCTTTCATTTTTCGATATACTCTTTTCGGATCTTTCGAAAATTGTCGGTTTATGCGACTTCTTTTGTGAATTCGTTTTTGGTGTTTCATCTTTTCCACTTTGCTTTTCAACTCTTGCTTCAATAATGTTAGTTTATAATTCAAATCAGAGCGTTTAAAAATCAAATTGTTGGGAATCATTTAGGACCTTGTGTATAAAAGATATATTAAACATTTTACAATGTCAAAAAGCTTAAGATTGATTTTATTTTGTATACAAAAATCTCTATCCAGACCGATTCTAATTTTCAAGGTCTTCTCGTCGTCGATAATTAATTCCATTTTTTAAATATAGTCCGCTCCACCTTTTAGTCGTGTTTTTCGATTTTATAGTATAAACGTGTACCCAGACAAAGCATATATTATTGGAAGCGTCACTATCAACAATATGAGTTTCGGATAAGCTTATAACATCAATTTTACTGTGCGTATTCGATGCAAATGTTCCTAGGTGTAGTAAATTATTCAGGAGCCCACCTATATTGATGGACAAACTTGATACCTTTTTGCTTGCAAAACCAGCTAACATCTGTTGGCCCAGGGCGACGTCTCCACATATTAATATGAGTATAACCAGAAAACACTTTCTTGTTGCAGTAGAACGTATGTTGTTAAACCTTCTTCGTGGGTTATATCCAAACACATTACACCCGTGATTTATCAAATATTGCACTTTTGAGCAGTGTTAAACTCATTCCATTTTCTTGTTGAAATCGAGGTTTTGTAGCAAAGAAACAGCATATACAAACAAGAAAGCAACATAAGCTGTAAAAAACATCCGTACGCCTCTCCCCCATGTTGCCGTTGTGTTTTCACCATCTTATCACTAAATATTTTAAAAACGCTGACAAGCGATTGTTAAACTATGTCAGGTGATCGCATGGGTATGTTTCTTTTTCGCTTCCATGGTTACTTGTGTGTTAGGAACTCTTTATTGGTGGACTTCTACTTTTGTTCTGGGAAATGACAGTTTTTGGATTTCTGCTTAAACCGTCCGTGTTTTTCGTTCTTGTTTTTTTTTCATCTGCTCCAAACCTACGCAAGTTTTTTTCTGAAAGTTCATTGGTTATACAGCTTATTTCTGATATCTGATTCGCTGATAAATCTAATTAGCTTACTTAATGTAGGCGGTGTTTTTCACTTTGTTTTATCATCTATGCAAAAACGTTTTTATACGTGCGGGAAAAACACATAGTGTATTTGTTCATTGAATGTTTATTAGTGACACCTTGCAAAATAAAATAAAAATAAATTAACAATACCCAGTTTACACTATTCTGATTAATTGAAAATATTTTGATTTTTGAGAAAATGAGAATTAGTGTAAACAGAGAATTCTAATATTCTAAAATTGTCTTATAAGACCTTTCTGCACCTCGGCCTGGTGATGATATTCATCGTGAGGTTAAATTTTCAAACGGTCTCTTATACATATCAGGTTTGTCCGTGAATGTTTGACGGCGAACTTTTAGAAAAAAATGGCAATAAAAATCGGCATAAGAAGAGCCAATAATGTATAGAAAACGAAAATTATCAGCAAATAAAGCAGAAATCCTTGTGGGCATCTTGTTTGTATAACTTCTGTACTTTCATTTCAAATTAAATAAGGCCTTGGAGCTACGAAAACTTCGAAATTCATCTGCAGCACGAGCATCAAAACAAGCCACTTCTTCTTCACGATCATTGAGCAAGGGTAAAATTTGCAGACTAGATCAAGAATTAGCAGACACGACATTTGGCCAGCTATAACTTGGAAATTCATAGCTAATATTATTTGTTTTGCTTTATATTGCTTTCATTAATAAAATAACCTTTACCAAACTTGTTCTTTTCGCTAGGTCAAAAGCACGTTCAATTTGGTTCCTCCAGCTGGTCTGCAGATTTGGTGGATATTTTGAAATGCGATAACACTACGGCCGCCGGGGAAAAAGTAAACAAAAACACAGAAATCACGTGATTCATGTCGTACCCCCTCTTTAATATTTGGAAAAAAATTGGACATTGGAGCGTATATTGTTGTGGTGAACACAAAACACACAACAAAAAAGTTTAGACGAACGAAATTATTGATAGCAACGACGTGGCCATCTTTGCCGGCTGTTATATTTTCAACAGAAAATTTATGCATAATTTCATAGATGCTCCCAACAGAAACAATACAAAGGAAAACGTTTTTTATCGATTTTTACTTATGGTTTCACGTGTACATTATGGTTAATTCGTTACACTATGGACGAGAAGAATGGAAGGACTTACGACTAACTTCTAAAGCCTTTGAATTTTATTGTTAAAAGTCGGCATTCCTAAGCGTGTCTCTTATTTCACTGGATTTTTGGGTTACATGGGCGGGTTTTTAACAAATATTTATGTTTCGCACATTGTGAAAAATCTCAGAAATTGAAGAAATATGAATTGCATATAAATCTGCGATTTTCATTAGAACTTCAAAACTACTACTTAATGTTTTCAAGATGTCGGATGGGCGTTTAACGCAAATTTTAACAAGTTGTAGTACAAAAACTTCGCAACTTAGACAGATGAATATGAATATTGTCCCTCAATTCTGAAAGTTTCAAAGCTGAAGCTGTAGGAGTTCCTAATGAATCTGAGTTTTTAAATTGGCTACAAAATGAAGAAAATATCTTAAAAGACATTTCTGGTTTGGTTAAACTCTCAGAAGCCAATAGAAGCTTTTTTTAACTGTGCTTGAGGGGATTTCGTCTTCTTTTTACTGCATCCATGTTTTAAATAAAAAAAGGAACTGCGATTCAAACAATATAACTATCTTCAAATTAAGAAGCTATAATCAGTAGGGATATGCCAAGTGTTATCTTTAGAAAACCGAAAATGCCATATGCATACCATAAAGAAAGATAGTATGAGTGACCGGCAGAAATTGGTTGCGGAAAATTGGCTACAATGAAAGATTTGATCGGGAAAAAGTGACTAAAATAAAAGATTGGTCGGGGGAAAGTGACTAATTTTTGAAAAGTGACTAAATTTTTCCCCGACTTTATTTTTCCCCGACTAAATTTAAACCCGACTTTTTTATTCCCGATATGTAAAAAAAACTTAATATAACTGTTTGATGCACCACTTGGTGTATGCATAAACCAAAACAAGATGGCCTCCAAATGTGGGGCAGTCACAACAACAACAAATTACACAAAACTTAGTAGTAATGGTAGTAGTGATGAAAATGGCATAATTAATAAAGTAATTAGTGAAATTGAGGATGCCGATGCTGAAGTTTTTGTGGAGGATGGTGAAGATAGAAAAAGTGACTCGAGTAGGGAGAGCACATTGGAAAAAACATGTTCTCGACAAAGAAGTGTTTTAAAGCCGCGAGGAGGTGATCACAAACCAAAAACTGGATTACATAAAAGAGTATCATTTTCGTCTGGTCCTTCGGAACGAAGAAGAAGGGTATCCAATGGTAATATATATATGTTAAAATCACTTGCAAAATGGACTCCTTTCTTTTAATGGTGTTTGCTTTTTTTATTCCCTGTGTAACGTAAAACTACTTTATGCCCCTCCCCCACCCCCACCCCCCCTCACACACACACACACACACGGCCGACTCATTTTTAATGGACAAAGGGACGGTCACATAACATATTTTTGAGGTTGACCTAAGGGCCATTGATAAAAGATTTTCTAATCACTAAACCAGTTAGAGATAACTACTAATTAAGCTTTAAAACTACATTTCCAGTTTCACCTAATATAAGTTTTTGCTCCATGTTTGAGCCGTTTATACAGCGAATCCACATCATGAGTATAGTAGTATTTATGATCCAAGGATAAGATCACCTGGTTTGTAGAAACAAGTTAGACATAGTTATTTCCTTTAGAATGTAAAATGGTTAATTTAGTGTATTTTCTCTGCTAATTAAACTACTTTTCTACTTTGAGCAATAATGTATACAAATTAGTAGTTCTCTGTTTTCACCAAATTAGGCGAATTATCTACTATGAATTCCTTTGTGAATGCTTCACAATTGAAAAGGTTGTGCGACCAAGAATATTTTCAAGTGTTTTTCATCTTTTATTTTTTGGAAAAACTTCATAGCATTAATGAGAAGTTGTCCCTAATTCAACAGTCCCTAAAATCAAGTGTGCATATACCTCTGAGTTTTAACGTCATTTCCAGAGCAAAATATAATGTGGTATAAATTTTTAATTATTCATTAATTTCTTATGCTGCCATCCTCTGATCTGAAATATTCCGACATGATTAGATTATTTTAGGTAATTAACCAACTGTTCCTTGAGCACAATAGCTAGAAGACAATTTTTTTGTTTATTATTGTGATTATCCAACTGTTTTAGAATATAATACTCGTAGGCCACTTTTGGAAAACTTTAGAGGGAAATTGGTCATTTCAAAAAAAGTTGAAAATGTCATATATATCCGCAACAAAGTAGATTTGTTCCCCATTAAGAATATAAATTCCCCTGAAACAAAAACAGTGAAAAATTTGTCTTCTTATTGGGAGAAATGTTATTTTGAAGACATTCGTACTTGATCATTGTGATTTTATATTGATACCTCCAGCAATTATTGAGCTAAAAATATGAAGATTTGTCAACAAATAATCACTTGGAAAGTGTCAATTTTGTTACTGGGTAAAACTTTATAAGGTTGCTTCTTCTGTATATACACTTCAAAAAAATGATATGTTTATTTCGTTCTCTGAAAGGTCGTGATGTCGTAATAAAGTAAGATTTCTGGCAATAGACATTAGCACTTTCTGTGTATTTCGATGCATTTTGTTTGATTTTACAGGGAATAAAGGTTGCTATTTTTTCCAGTTTGGCTCTTCATATCTTTTTCACGAAGTTTGAATCTGAATGAGCAAGTTGCTCAAATCCATAATGGTGAAGCCCTTAATTTGCAGTTGTATTAAAATTATAGAAATTGAAATCTTTGAGCAACTTTGTGAAATGCTTTGAAACTTAAGTTACAGTTGTCATTAAAGTAAATGGACTATAGATTATTTTCAGAAGCCTTTTTATTCACTGAAGACATAGAAGAATTCTGAGATATCTAAAAAGTTAGTCTAAAAATAACAAAATACTACAGATTAGACTGCTCCTGACCTATTGTTATAATCAGCTACGATATTTTTGCCAGATATTTGTATTCTATATTTCAAAACAAAATGTGTTTATCAAATTAACCCTGCTGTGCAAATTGAAATAAAAACATGTCAAACAAAATATTACTGGTCTGAGTTAAAAATATCATTCTCTTTATTTTTTGTTTTTGTTTTGTTTTGTTTTTGAGAGGCCTGCATGACATTTTGATAAGGTTGTTGATATTAAAAAAAACCCCAGAAAAACAGAATCTTATTTACTTGAATTAAAAATAGATCTTTCTGATGATGTGTTTGTATCATGGAGATGATAAATATATCTAAAGCAAAGTGTTTGCATAAGTAATTATAATTTAAAATTTTTAATCCAATTATATTATACTTTGTTTCTTCCACAATGCTTTCCCTATTGCCTCGAGAGCATAAATTAAAAATTACAGAAATCAATTTTTTGATTTCAGCCCAGAATGAAAATCAGGAAACACTCTATAGAGGGTTAGATTCCCAAAAATAAATTTTGCTATTTATGTCTGTAATGAGATTATAGAAAATAAATTTTACAGAAAGCATTTATGTATGAAAACTTTTTCTTCTTGATATTTTTTTATATTTTTCATCCAAACACTATGAATAAGCCCATAGAACCATGTCCAAAAATGTACTGTATTTAAATGTAAATATTTGACTTTAATAATTGACACCTTTTTCACCTGTGATTGAAAAAGGAATGTTTGATGACACCAAAATTACGGAATGTATATGTTAATCATAACTGAAAGAAATGTTTGAGCTTTAATTTAGCTTTCGGGTAATCAAATACAATTAGAAAAATAAATGATTATATTTTCTCATATAAATAATGCCCTTTTAATTCGGGGAGAACATTTAAAAGGATGGGGTGTTTACACAGTTTTAGCTAGGTTTTGAGAGATGATTTATAAGGTAATTTTCTGAATTGTTTGCTAATCCTAACTTTATTTCATAAATTAAGGCAACTTTGTTGGAATGATTTATCCCAGAAAAGAATTTTTTCTTTTTCACCATTCATTTTTTGTTGAGATTCGAAAAATTTGATCCAATATATATGAGTTCCCATAATTCACTTATTCTTTATCCTTGCAGTTTTCTTTCTGTGTTTGGTTACATTTCTGTGTCTTTTTAAAAAATAGTGTAATCATGACATTTCAGAGGGCCATACTCGGTGAGTGATGTCACATTTAAGCTAAATAACCAATAGGATCACGTGAATTTTCTATATCAAATATGACCTACTACACTGGTAATAATGACGATTATAACGATTATAAATTATATTGTCAAAAGAGTTTTTATCAAAATCACATTGCATAGTGTGATGACATGGCCATCCTGATTGTTTTGAAAGTGGCCTGATGTCCTATTTATTTTTCTACTTCTACTTCTTCTTTTCTACAAAATTAGCCAGGTACCATCCTGCAACCATTGATTCAATGAAACAGGTCATGTGTGACCATACAATTTTCTTTATCTAAAAAATGTTATGTTAGCACTGACCGTACAGACCATAAAATTTGCGTTGTTATATAAAGTTCGATCCAGGTAAGTACAAAACATAAAAACAAAAGTTTGATCAACAAAAATGTCGAAACCATTATAGACGATTAATTAAGTCACATAATTTAAGAAACTGACTAAATCTCATTGGATGGTTTTTGGATTTCTGCCAAAGCAAGAAATACATTACTACCGGCTTTGTTTTTGTTTTTTTCTTATTGTCCAAACCTCAACAGTTAAGGCATATTTCATGTGTTCCATTACATGAATCACACTGTTTACAAAGATGGAGGAATAACATTTCTGTTTTGAATAAAGAAATGACTTTGAATACACAGAAAAACGTACCTTAAAGAATGTAAACACATTGAAAAGGTTTTGATATAAGATAACCTCCATAATTCAAACACTAAAACCACATTCAAACTTCCATGGGACTGAGTAAAAGATATATAACTGTTTCATTGAAGAAAGAATTTTGTATGAACGTTGTGATAGTGTTATGATGTGGTTGCTTCTTTACTTGAGTGCAGGGGTAGCACAGCTTCTTCCAGAGTATTATGTATTTTGCATATAATTTTTAAGTCTCACTCTGTTTCATTATTCATTACTTTTGAATTTCTGACAACTATTTTATTCATGATATACACAAATGTTTGTTTTGGTGGTTCAAGAAACTATTTTAATTGTATTTGTTCTCCAGATATTAATTATAGACTTCTTTAGAGGTTTGCAACAAACTTAATGGTTATATGCTTACAGACTTTTTGAATAAAGCGGGAACAATTTTATTGAAAACTAAAGAGAATTATATATAATGTTCTTATTCAAACTAGCAAATGCATTAAGGGATCGTCCACAAATATTTTATGATATTTCATCATATCAGTTTGTTTCATTATACGATTTGGTTCGATCATGATACAATTGTACAATTCGTATAATATTCGTTTCAAATTGTTTATAAATCATTACAAATTGTTTCATATTGTTTAATTTTTGTTTCAAATTCTTTGATATCGTTTTGTTGCAGTGTAGGTGTGGGGGAGGTTTTGCGTCGAATAATTGGAAAACCATCGGCTTGGTCCTGATGGAAGATATTCAAAATGCAGCAGGACCACTGCAAATAGTCACCTGGATTGTAGGGTGGTGTAGAAGCTGCAATTCACGCCACAAAACAGTTGTTTGAACAGCAAGACACTGAAGCCATTACAAACTTGCTAGTAGCGCTTTCAATTCTTTGAACCGTCAAGTTAATAATATCCAGGTTCTTTGCCCCCAATTTGCAACTATACTCATCCCAATTAATTGTATTGGGTGGAAAATAATGTCAACAGAAGGAACAACACAAGGTGACAATCTTGCCATGTCATTTTATGCTTTAGGAATTGCACCATTAATACACAGCTTAGCATTAATGTCAAATATAGCAGATGTGACAGATGATGTAACAGGAGGAGATTCCTAAAATAACCTAAAGAACTGGTGAGATACTCTTATTGCCCAGGGCAATAGATTTGGGTATTATGTAAACCAAGGTAAATCATAGTTAATTGTGAAAGATGAAGGTAAAACAGACCAAGCCAAGAAACTGTTTGAGGGCACAGGCATTAAATTTGTAACTGAAGGATTCTGACACGTATAGTGCTTTTATTCATGGCCATATGCAAAAGTTTACCTATTTTCTACGAACAATCCCAGAAAAGGAAATCCATCTCAAGAAAATAGATGACCTCATTACGAATCGATTTCTCCCAGCATTGTTCGAGGAAATTACAACAGAGGTTCATTAAAAGTTATATTGAATGTATATTAGTAACAGAGGTTTTAGGCTAACAGCACTAGACAACATTACAGCACCCTTAGTGACAATAATGGTGTTGCAAGGAACGGATTTACCAAATCCTTCGGAAGTGAAAAAAGTGATAACTAAACAAAATAACGGTAGTAGGTTATTAAAATGTGATTACGTCGAAAACATGAAAAAAGCCGTGAAAGATGCTAAACAAAAAGGTGCTTTCCGATTGATGGCTATAGATTGGTATTGAACAAGAGCAAGTTTCGTGATGCCATCAAATTGCACTACTGAAAAAAAATTTGCTTGGGTTACCTAGTCAACACCCATGTGGTCAACTATATAATGTTAATCACACCCTTAATTTTAAAAAGGGGGTTTTGTTACCATACTCCATAACAATATACGAGATTTTGAGGCACACTTGCTCAAAAGAGCTCACACTGATTTAGAAACTGAACCACCTTTAGGCTCTGGTGATATTGCCAGGCTGGACATAAAAGCTTGTGGAGTTTGGTGTGGCCGTCAAAATGCTTTCTTTGATGTCAGAATTATTAATACAAACGCAGAGTCTCAGAAGAACCAATCAACAGAAAAATTCTGATTCAACACGGGAAGGAGAAAAAACGCCTATACAATCATCGAATTATGAACGTAGAGCATGGCACCTTTACACCATTAGTATTTTCCGTTTTAAAACCATTTCATGAACCGATTTTTGAAAATGGAGTTTTGCAAATTGTTTCATAAAATTGTTTGGAAAATCGTTTCAAAAATTGTTTCGTTTACGAAATCGTTTCAAATTGTATCAAATTGTTAATGAAATTTGTAAAACTTTAAAATTGTTTCAAAGCTGAAAATAAAATGATTATAAAAGAATTTTGAAATAAATTAAATTGTATCAAATCGTATCACTGAACATACGATATTTTTGGATGATCCCTAATATAACTTCAAGTCTTTTCTGTTTATCGCATGTATACACTTAACAAAAACTATTTATTTTCCATTATTTTAGCTGCAGATTGTTTTACATACATGCAGAATGGAACAGAGTTTTTCAAGATTCGACCTGGTTCTCGACAATATCAAAGATTTTATCAATTAAGTGATGATATGGACGTTCTTCACTGGCGTCCTTCATCAAAAAAACCTGAGAAAGCCATTTGTAAGTTGCCTTCAGGAATTCTGTGGAACTTTATATTATACAAATTATTATAATTCTGTGGATGTTAAAAGATGAACACATCATATTATTGATCTCAGCCCAAACCTATGTGTATCCATCATTTGTGATGAGAGGGTTAACTGATGGAGCAGTCATCCATGAGACTAAAATACAGTTTATTCACTAAGAAGGAGAGGGTGCGAGGGGAGGGGGTCAGAGTATTGACAAAAAGTCAGTATTTTTGGCAAATTATTTTAATATGGCGACATTATCTAAACTCCTACCTCACTCTTGGAACTTGAAATCTGCATCTGAATTTTATCTGCAAAATGATATTATTTTGTTTGAAATCCATACCACACTATCCTAGTGTCTTTCAGTCCATATTTAAGTGTCATTTTCTCCATAGTGCCTGTTGATCTATTGTATGAAGTAAGACCTGGCAAAAATACCACCATGTTTAAGGAGCAAGGAGCAGGCTACTCGGAAGACTGCTGTTTTTCATTAATTGTTGGACCAAATTATGACTCTATTGACTTAGTGGCAAAAAGTTCTGATGAAGCTAACATTTGGGTGACTGGGTTGCGACTACTTAACCAAAGAGGAGGTATTAAAAACGAACTTGAAATCCTTTTGTGAATTCAATTCATAAATGTACTGTGTTTTTTCTTCTGTTCGGTGAAACATTTTTCCAAATTTCCAACCATGTTTTTTATCATTATGTATCCTTGAGAGAAAATTTTCTTTTCAGTTACTTTCGGCAACACTGAAGAAGATAGTAATATGAGAGAAAAGTATCCTTTTCATAAAGCCACAACAGAAATAATAAAGTTCTTCAATTGTTTCAATTTTTCAATTGTTGGGTTGCTTCATAAAGTGTTAATTAATTTCTTTAACTTCATAATACTACAGATGGTTAAAGCAGCAGTTTCGAAATCAAGATAAAGACAAGACAGGCATGTTAAATGAGAAGAATGTTGTGTTTTTACTGAAAAAGCTGAGAGTTAATGCACCTTACCATATTGTCAAACAAAAGTTGCAGGTAAGTTTTAGACTTGATTCTCAATTTATACTTATGGACACATAAATTCTACACAAAATACTGACCTTAAGGGTGATATTAATGTAAGCGATAGTCAGGAAAATTGTTCTGACATGGTAACATTTAAATTACATGGGAGATAACCCTTTCCTAATATGGAAACCCGTTTTTTATCTTTGGCTAAAGTAAGGTTATTTATGTTTTATTCAGGGCAATTTTAAGATTGGGTTTGTAACATGGAAGTAAAAAAATTTGGGATGTGAATTTTTTTATATCCATGGTTTTGATGATGTGTAAAATTACGTTAAATTTTAAAAAAAAGCTTTCAGAAAATCTGAAGAAGTATTTTCTTGTATTATTTAAGTGTGTACATGATATGGAGCAGTCGGTCGTCTTCCAACAGCTTTTGAATTGTTTATCTTTTATATAATTTTAAAAATACATTGTAACGTAATCATGGGTGGCCGAGTGCCCTAAAGCTTTGCATTTCTTTTCGAGAACATAGTGGTTTAAATCCCATGACAGGTTGTCTTTTTAGAATAAGTTACAATAAGTAAATGTAGGTTACTGATATCCTCCTAGGTTACAGTAAACATGATTACAGACAGATTTAGTGCTAAATGATAATATATTTGAAATAATCCACCATGGGATTTGAACCACTATTGATTGATACAATGACATGTTTTCAAAATACCTTAAACAAGTTTTCTGGGACTGTCTAGGGAAATCTTTTTAATCAACAATGTTGATCTTGTTTTCATTTTCCTTTCCTTTAGGAATCTGTATCCCGACATACTTGTGATGTGCCAAACTCAATAGATGAAAATGATTTTGTTGACTTTTTTATTGACTTGACGACACGACAAGAAATGTATTATTTATTGGTTCAGTATGTATCACATCATTCCAATTTTTCTCTCAGTGTTCTAGCTAGCCAATTAAGTATGCGTAGTGGCCAAGTTTGCAGGTCTTAACAGGCAAGGTCAAGGGCTTTAACATCCATATAATGTTTTGCGAAAAACAATCGTATTGCCTTTGTTTTCATTGATCACCACACATGAATTGCACACAACTGATTTTCAAAAATGGCAGCATCATAGCTAGAAAAATTATCGTAGCAGAGAGGAAAACCATTGTAGCGGCCTCCACGTTAAAATGTCCCAGCTAGAACACTGTCTTCCTGAATAATAGAGGAGAAAGAAGAAAGATATCCTTGTTTTGTTTTTTCTTCAGATATTCAAGCAATGGTTTATACTTGACTACTGATGACTTGCTTATATTTTTGGAAACTGAACAGGGGGTATGTCGAAATTCGAAACATGATGATGTTGTATTTTGCTGCTGCTGTGTGAAAAACTCAATATGTGCAGGTTTCAAATTTTGATCCATTTTGTATTTTATGATGAAGATGACATGGGTGGGAAAGGAATATTCACTTGACATAATAAATAGATGTGAACCAACCGAAGAAGGACGCCAAAAGCAAATTCTTGGATTAGATGGTATGATACCAAGTATTCTTCTAGAAAGTTACTCTCTAAGGTTCTGTTGTATGTTTTTCAGCACGTATGCTATGATCTCACTGAATTATACATTATACGAAAATTTTAGGTGGTGTTTTTATTATTCGATTTATTGAACCAATTATGATTTTAATTGCATATCAAATATTCATCTTTGAAGGTGTTTGTGTTTCCATGGCAATTATAAAACATGTAGTGTATACAGACGATTGATTTTCTTTATTGCTTTCAAAACGTATGTTGCAATCCGATTTTGTTGTTGAAACCAAAATCTGCTCAATTAATCGAATGAAAATAAACCCTTCCTATAAACTTCTTACAGATTCCTGTTTTTAGAAGCTCAACATTATTTTCAATATTTTAGGTTTAACTAAATATTTTTCTGAAAAAGATTGTAATATCTTTGATCCTGATCACCTTAAAGTTTGCGAAGATATGAAAAAACCTCTATCACATTATTTCATTGCAACTTCTCATAACACGTAACTTCTTTTTTCATTTTTTTTTCCTGCTCTGATAAACTATCAGATGATGATAGGCAAGACATTATCTTTTTTATCAACCTTTGACAGGTACTTACTAGATGATCAGCTGAAAGGACGTTCCAGCGTACAAGGCTATATAACGAGTCTACAGAAAGGCTGCCGTTGTGTCGAATGTACGTTATCAGAAAAAGGACTTTATTTTTTTCTGTTTGGAATTTCTTTCATCATAGTTATTTTATTTTTTATTTATTTTTTTATTTCAGTGGATTGTTGGGATGGTCCAAATAGTGAACCTGTCATATACCATGGTCATACACTCACTTCGAAAATTTTATTTTTGGATGCATTAAATGCAATCAACGACTATGCTTTTGTTACTACTGAGTATGTTCTTCATTATCTTCTCATCTGGCCATAGTTGATTGTATATGTGAAATTTTTAATGGACATATTTCATTGGTTTACTTTCTCTTTCCCAATGCCAACTGTTAACAATGTAAATAATGGAAACAATGTAAACCGTCCTTGCTAACAGTTTCTTTTCCCAATCTCACTGATCAAACAGGCAACCATTCCTGATATCAGATGATCAATGGAACACTGTTGGCCTTTTCAAATATTATCAAATACTGAAAGCTTAAGTTGATAACTGAATGATGCATTGGGAGACTTTATTCTTGTTTGTTTACAGTCACAATTTATTTATAATACAGTTTTTATGTTCTTCCTAGATCAACAGATTGCATTTTTATCTTGAATTTCCATTTCCGACAACTAAGCTTTACTTGCCTGTTTAGATTTCCTTTACTACTATCACTAGAAAATCATTGTTCAATCAAACAACAAGAAGTCATGGCAAATCATCTTAACAAAGTTTTTGGAGGTTTGTCCAATACTTTTGATAAGCTTACCAATTGCTCAATTCCTCAGATGATTTATATGTAATATTTTGAATCTGTGAATGGATATTTCTATTTAGATAAATTGTACAAGAATGTTGTAAATGAGTCCTTGTCTTTTCTACCATCTCCAGAATTATTAAAAAGAAAAATTATTATAAAGGTACTGTAACTTGAAAGTTCTTCTTTTAAAATTTCTATTCTGCATATTCACCCTTGTTTCAGCAAGTTGTAAATTTTAACATTGTAAATCACTATTGTTCATTTTTTAACATGCTTATATAGAAAGCCAACAAAGGAGATTAACCCATTTATAACTCTGTTGTACTAAGTGAGTGTTTTGCATGTCCATTTGGGAATAAATCGACCAATGTCTCACAATAGAACTTGTTTTCAGTTCATTCATATAGGGTCTCTTCATGGGTTTATTTATAGGTGACTTTGGAAAATAGCGTGACGTCACTTAACCAATGACTTAACCATTAACCAATCACAATTATTAATTGAGGAAAACTCAGTTTATTGCAGGATATTAAAAATGATACTAAAAACTCTGAGCTATTACAATAGTCAGTCTTTTTTATACTGGTAGTATTTTCTGTATAGTACACTTTTTATATTCTTTCCTTATAGAATAAAAAGTTACCTCGCGGTAGTTCTAGTTCTGTCTCTGATATTGGAGATGTAAGTGAAGAAGAAGAAGAGGATCAGGCACTTGTATTGAAGGATATGGAAAATTTAAATTGCAGTCAAGACGAGGGTTTTCATAATGCAGCGTTTCAAAAATCGCAGATAAAAAGTCGTAGTATGTCCACAGATGTAAGTTTTGTGTCCAATATTTTTTTGGAATTTTTTTTTTTTTTTTTTTTTTTTTTTTTTTTTACTTGATTCAGGTGCACCAGCAGCTAACATTGTACACACAACACTTCTCCTTTGATGCAGGCAAGAAACAATATAAACTTTAACATAACTTGTTACAGGTTATTTAGTGTTCTCTTTAATAATAGTTTGAAACATTTCTAACAACAGTTTTGACAGTTCGGTAGTAAGGATGGCAATGTGAAAGTAGTTCAAAAATATTCACAAGGTTAATGAAGCACTAATCAATGAAATCAACATCATTATACAACTTCCTCAAACCTTCAACATTTTCAATACTTTTTACTCTTTTAATCTTAATGAGTTTGTCCATGTGTGCCGAAATTAACACCTGAGGGTTGCCAAACCTACTACAACAGTTCATCAATTAACTGGACCAGAGAAACATAATCTACTACTTACTACTTTCGAACGAAATCCACATGCATCACTGACATTGTTGTTTTTAGTTCTACTTAATGAAATATAAATTCTCCTTTTATTTGATTTTTCATTCATGCTCTTCATGTTTTATTTCTTTGTTTTCATTTTATTTTTATTTTTTGTATGGAGCCAGTCTTTACAGGAAAATATTGATTGCCCATGTGACGTCAATTAACCAATCGCAATTATTTATTGAAAGACAGCTCTATATTGCTGATTTCTAATACTTAATCAAACATTGTAACCAGTTTACACTTGATCAAAACCTGTTCTGTAAAATAATCTAGAGGAGTTAAAGATGAAATTAAAAGTAATGTTCTGTCTGTTTAATATCCTATTTGGATTATGTTTGCAGGCTAATATGGTGGATATGAAATTAATGAAACTGGCACCTGACTTGTCTGAGTTGGTTAATTTATGCAAATCTGTACGGTTTCAAAGTTTTCAACAATCCTTTGAAAAACGTAAGCAGCTTTATTATCTTTTATAATCGATACTACTCGCAATAAACTGTAGCTAGTATAGCGTGTAAAATGTTTTTACAGCTTCATTTTCCTCCAATGACTTACTGCACCCCACTACCGGTGCTCTTCTAAGCATTTCTAAAATATTATTTATCATTATTATTTTTTGTAATCACTACTACCAGTAATAAACTGTAGTAGTGAACTAGCTTCTGTTTATATGTTAACTATTTACACTAGTCTACTTCTTCCTTCTTTTAGAGAAATACTGGGAGATCTGTTCAATTGGTGAGACAACTGCAAAAAGATTATGTCAAACATGTCCAGAAGAATTTGTTAGTTACAATAAAAGGTTTTTAAGTCGAATATATCCTGGAGCAAAACGTGTGGATTCAAGTAATTATAACCCAGTGGAATTTTGGAATTGTGGTTGTCACTTAGGTAAACTTTTCCTCCTATTTTTTTGTCAACAATATGAATTTAACTGTTCCCAGTTTGTCATTTCTATGTTATGACGCTAGTTCACAGTTGGACCTACCCTCTCCCCCCCCCCCCCCTCCCCCCAAAAAACAAAACAAAACAACAACAACAAAACAACAACAACAACAAAAAACAACCTTGAATCTTTCCAAAAAATGGAGGGATAGGAGGAGGAGGGGTGGTTGGTCTGCTACAGTTAAGTAATATTAGAATGTATTCTCTTGTGTGCCCATTGAAAGGACTCACAAATTTTTTCATGACTCCCAAAGTTTGTCTATTATACTTTCTTATCTTTGGTAGACCAAAATCGGATATATACGTTATCAATAAATTAAGGGGGTAACGACCCCTCTCTGCCAACTGTGTATTTCCTATAACTATTAATTCAATGGCTATCTCTTAGTGGCGTTGAATTATCAGTATCCTGGTTTAGCGATGGATTTAAACAGGGGAAGATTCTTAAAAAATGGTCAATGTGGATACACCTTAAAGCCATCCGTTATGAGAGAAGGTTAGTTTATTTGTTCTTATTATGCTATTTATAAACTTCAGCTCAAAATTCTCTGTCTATATTTTAAGATAAGTAGCTTCTGGGAGAATTGTCACTGCTATTGGATGCTAAAAAGACGATCATTAGAAAATATTTTCATTACTGAAATAATGCTGACATAATGCTGACATAATGCTGACACTTACTTTTGGAACTTTCTTTGTATAACCTCTCTTCCTTACTTATTGATATCATTCAATTCTCGTTATTCCAATATTAAATAATGTTAAATAGCAACTTGTCACGCCATCATATTTGTCTCCTCTGTTATAGAAGTATCATATTTCAGCCCTGCGATGAAGAATGAGATACCCGGGATATGTCCCATTACCCTTCAAGTCAAAGTAGGTTCATTTTTTAAATTATCATTCTTACATTTTTGCGGTTTCTTCATGAGCCTTTAAATGATAGTAGTTATCAATTACGTGCTTTATTAAAGGCTGTTCAAATCGGAGAATTTCTCATAATTTTGCCATAATACCAGTTCACAAGGAAGCCGTCCACTTACATTCATATTTTTGTTTAATATTTGAATTATTTTGTTGCAGATAATCAGTGGTTTTCAGTTACCTAAACCTCGAGGTTCTGCGTCAAAAGGAGACGCATTAGACCCTTACGTTGTGGTTGAAGTGCACGGGATACCCGCGGATTTCCAATATGAAAGAAGTCATACTATTCCACATAATGCTTATAATCCTGTGTTTGATGAGACTTTCCAGTTCCGAATTATCCTACCCGAACTTGCTCTGTTGCGTTTTGTTGTGTTGGATGACGATCACATCGGAGATTGTTTTATTGGACAGTTCACCATTCCAGTTGACTGTGTTCGACAAGGTATGTTTCCTTGATGTGAAAATGAACAGCTAGTATTAAATATTGGATTTTATTTCATTGTCTACTGTTTTTTTTAAATTTTAAGAAATATACCTCAGGCTAATTTTCGAGGGGATTTTATCAATCCGAAGAAAGTGATGTGACTTTCACTTTCGATCAGTGCAATAAGTTCTTTATTACAGGGAAGCCACTGGAAATCAGGGAAAAATTATTTGTTCAATAAATTTTCGAAAATTCTTTCACGTTTTTTTTTTTTTTTTTTTTAGTTTTTGTTAATTTTTTTTGTTACAAAAACATTCATATATCCTCTTAATATGTCTTAACTTTCTTATTTTTGTTTTTTCTCGATTTTTAGTCAGGAAAACCTTAAAAAGTTAAGAGAATGTTTTTCTGAAAGAACCTTGTGTTAAGTTTGCTTGTCATTATGCGAAGAACAGGAAAATCAAATGTTTTTAATAGGATATTTCATCATTAACATCTTATTGAACCTGCTCGGAATATTTCGTTCTTAAAAAATATTGTGTATTCCATTATCTCCAAAATAAATACGTACTTTTCTAATTTTGATATTGAAGAAAGATTATTTGTTCTTAGGTTACCGTACTGTATATCTCCTGAATGCCACCGGTGAAAATATGGGACCAGCCTCGTTATTCGTGCATATTTCGTTTTTGAAACAGTCTGAGATGGTAAGTGAAGTCTTGTAACAGACTAGTAGTGTTGCTAACTAACAATACAATCAAATGAAATCTAGATTTCCCGTTCTCGTTCTAGTTAATTTTTATGAACAGGGTTAAAAACCTTAAAATGACTTTTTTGGGAGGTTAACCTGATTAAAAATTACAAGCAAGATGGTTGTTAAGCTGGTTTTCCTCTATTAACATCCTGCTTGCAGTCTATGGGCTTTTGTTTTTGTACTAGATAGTACTTTCATTAATAGGCTCGTATTTATATAGATAGGCTCGTATTTTCATAGATAGCCTCGTACTTTCATAGGTAGCCTCGTACTTTCATAGATGGGCTCGTACTTTCATAGATGGGCAGACTGAATAAATAAACTTTGATTCGTTTTTATTAGACTTTAAAGAATAAAGGATTTTCAATCGCAAAAAATTGGAAGAAAAAAGAAGTAAGTCTATGTTTATATCTTCATATCCCATCCACACAAAACAAGTCAGATTGGTTTTCCTCCCGTCCATATCCAATCTACACAAGGACAGTGGTGTAGGACAGTGAAAACAGAATTTTTTTTTCTACTTTGAATTTGAAAAAAAAACATTTGAAAATCTGTTGACATTTATAATGTTTTCTTAAAAAATCCTTCCATCAATTATTCATCAAAATAGTTTACCGAACATCTCACTTGCAGTTTCAACCTCAGTGGCTCCAACTTTCTTTTGTTAATTTGATTCATTTTAAAAGCTCCGTTCACCTGCTGTCATTTTGGAGTAAACGAATCCTTGTCATTCCAGCATTCTAAAATTCGAACATCTAAAGGTTCGAATTACAGATTGTATCGTATCATTTATAGAACAGCTAACGTGTTTAAATTTTCCTTTCAGTACATCAGTTTAAAGAGTCTGGGTATGAAGATCATAGATGATACGTTCAAAGTAAGTATTGATGCACGGAACGAATTATGAAGCTACTGTTACATTGCTCGTCATTAGATGTCACCTTTTGCATCCTTCTGGTGATAGTACAGATTATTATGGTGTTTTGATTTTTCAGTTGTCAATCCAACCCTTACGCGAAGCAACAAATTTAAGAGATAACTTTCAGATCAGTTTGAACACATTCAAGGTATCGTCAGATGTTCATTTCGTGTATCTTGTGTACTTTAAACGCACTTTTTTCGAAATACACAGATTTGTTGTGAAGCCTATTTTCTTTCTCTTTCTTCAGACATCATGTGACCTATTACCGGTTTTTCCATATTTTCAGGAATGCTGTGGTCAAACACCCCGTGCGAATATAAAACAATGCATTCGAATATTATCCAATCGACTAAAAAATGTCTCCGAAAATTCAAGTATTAAATGTTTTTTACAAATCAAAAGTGAGGTATGTTGTTGTTGTTGTTGTTGTTGTTGTTGTTAATGTTGATGATGATACTTGTTGATATATAGGAAAACACCCATAAAATTTAAACTCTCGAATTTGTGAAATAGAACTCACGAAATATAAAAATATTAGTGAGCAACCTCAATTATATTTGTCTAATTTAACGTTGTTATTGACAGGTGCCTACGTTCACAGTGGAAGGAGATCCTCCTGTGGTCTTGCAGAAAGTATTAGAAGCATTCAGTGCGGTATGTAACAGCATACACCAAACAAAAACTTTTATATGAGAATTTGATTGGTTGCTGTTGTTATGTTTTTATTTGATAACTTTTGTTGTATTTTTTTGCCAGTTATTTCTCCTACCCGATTTCTAAAAAATTGCCGTTATGTCTTGTTGATTAGGTTTTTATAACTTATTATAAAAAACTATTGCAAATTACTACCTACGTTTAATAAATTTGAGAGATTAAGTGCAAAGTGCCTTATGCAAACAATACATAGAAAAATAAGTCAGTCTGTCGTTCTGCGAATGTCAGTCTATCGAATTAACCAACCAAACTGAACTTTGTATTGTAAGGGCAGGTTGGCCATGTGCAGGCTCATTTACAACCCGGCACCAGCTCGCTGTTATATGGGAAAAGTTCAATGAGCCAAAAGAGTGCCAACTCGTTTACAACCTGGGAAAACAATTCCTTTGACACTGCTCATTGTTTTGCATGCACCAACCCGTTTCTGCCAGAGGATTTTCGAGCCAATCAGTTTCAAGCAATCTTCTGCCGGGTTTTAATAGATTTAAACAAGCCGTATAATCATACCCTAGGATATTGGAATCTTCTTTTGAATAGATTCTGTTGTTTTTTTTGTAGTTTTTATCAGAAAGTAAAGTGTTGTTGGATCATGCAGGCGATACATATGAACGACTATCTCATGCTCGCAGATCTGCTCTTGAATGGCATGTAAGCAAACATCAATATTTTAATTATTATGTGCCAACTGAATAACTATCCGTTTATACCTTATCGGGGAAAAGTGACTAATATTTTAGCAAGAGACCAAATTTTTCCTAATTGATCCTAAATTGTTGCTGTAAAAAATTAATAAAACAATGTAAAAACACAAATCAATAATCTAAATTTTTCATGTTGTTAATTCTTGAACATCAGCTGAAGCTGTTCAAGTCCCGAAAACTCAATACACCTTTCCGGAATTTCAGTTTAAAAGCCGATACTTTGTCAAACGGGTCTGATTTTCCTTCCGTTATGAAGAATAAGCCCATCTGAGAGTATTGAAAAAATAATTTCATCTTCGTCGTCCACTTATGTTGGTTGTTTTTCATTAACTGCGAAAAATTGTTATTCAAGTTGTTCTATATATTGCTACATGTATGCACTCAAAAATTTTAAATCCATTTAACAGCTGCCAAATCCTGTGTATTTTTTTGAACAATATATTTAATTTTTGTCAAATCTCAGCCTCGCGTTCTTATAAACGAGGTTCTAATAAAAAAAGCAACGTGTATCAAATGTCTTATTTTGTGTTGTTGTTTTTGATAGAGCGATTTACAGAAAAAATGTACTCAAGAAGGTTATAAAGAACGTCGTACGAACAAGGTAATGTTTCACAGTTGCCTCATCACTTCCTTATACATGTGCAGCATGAGCAAATAGCATATGTTAATGAAATAAGTTTGGACCACTTCATGTTAACTTTTGTTGCGCTTGTTTATAGTGTTTATATGTCATTGTTATCATTGAACAACAACAACAACAACAGTGCCAATTTTAAATGACAATTTGGAATTATGACATTCCCGTGAATGTCTTATATATAAAGTTTTCTGCAAAATAGTTGAGATTCAGATGAAACAATACACTTTACTACAACAATGACGAGTTGAGAAAATCTGCAAAAACTGTTCAGCCTAATTGAAAATTTTTTAAGAATATCGAGTGTCCAGCTTTCCCACCCCTTATATAATGTTATGAGGGTCTGACAAACATGATATGGTGTTCCTGTCTTCAGGTAATCGAACATTTCTCATGGAATATCAAGATATTGTCTGGTCAAGCAGATTTATTGAAAACTGCCAAGCAACAGTGTGAAGAAAGTATGAGACAGGTTGGCACAAATCTTTCTCTTGTTATTTTTTCGTATTTACCTCTAGTGAATATGACCATTACGTTGTCAGATATCACGTGATGTGTTGATGTGAAGAATGAGAATCGATTCCTATGTATTTCTCTTCTGTAGATAAAAGACATCGCAAGGACGTTTAGCCAATCAAAATCCGCGACAGAACTCGATACAATTGACAAATTTTATATCTAATGAAATTTTATAACAATGGCTTGTGACGCTGAATCATATCTTCAACCATATGGTCAGAATAAAATCAACGAAAGAATTCTGCGCGTAATTGAACCGAAACTTTTTCTAGTGTTCACAACATATGCCGTTGTTTTTTATGGATGTATTTGAAGAGTATGGTGAGATGGCTTCAGCCCTCCCAATCAAATTGAAAAGGAAGTCGAAAGAGATTTTTTACTTAAAATATCTTTGGAAATTTGAATCTAGTTTGACTGGAACATCCTCCCGTTGCTAAGGTTATTGATTGAACACCTTAAGTCTGTTGTTACCTGAATTTCTCTGTGCGCATGTTGTAAGGTTCTCTGTGCGCATGTTGTAAGGTTCTGTTTCCGTAATCGTTGAACCGTAATCATTAGAAACTTCCCTGGTCTGATAGACTGCGCAGTGGGCAAAATTCTTCAAAAAGTCTCTGTTTTTTATTGAAACAGCAGGTAATATTGGTGTCCATTCCTTTAGAAACACTCCTCCACAGACACTTTTTGAAGATTTGTTCTATTGCCGGTATTTTTAATAATTTAACTGCAGTTTGTTGTGTATTCACTTTGATCACGTGATGGCAACATGATTAAACTATTGGATGTAATTTGTCATGTGATTTAAAGAGGAATTAAGGTTTGGAAATTATTTTTCCACATTTTGTTTCCAAGGCAGCAGTATACAAAAAATAAAACAAACAGAGAAATATTTTTTTAATAAGCCCAATGATTTCTGACGTCATTGCAAAGTTTATTGGGAATTGCAATGAACATACTGAACCGATTAGGGGATGGTCACATGAGGCGGGCTAGCTAGCTCTATTAGCCGGGCTGAATTATTTTCAACCGATCACATGAGATAATTTCGGTTAATCACGCTGAAAAAAGACAATCATCAGTTAAACGAGCAATCACGTGAGAAAATTTCAGCTAACCGGTTGGTTAATGTCACGTGATGGAAGTTTAATTTTCCATATGAAGTTATTTTCCATTCAAATAAAAAAGACAATCATCAGTTAAACGGGCAATCACGTGAGAAAATTTCAGCCCGCTTTGCCGAGATCCTCAAGGCGGGCTGACTCGTTTCTCATGTGGTCACACATGTAAATTTTTAATGATAACGAGACTGAATTTTCTCATGTGATCACCATCACTCCATCACAGGCTATAAAGAAAAGGTACTGAGGATCATGTATGGAAGGCCGCAGTAGTTATTTCGAGAAGTTACAGGACAGATTTCCGGTGAATTAGATGATCAGTTCTACTAACACGAATATAATAATGTAAACCCCCTCCCTCTTCTCCCTGTTTGGGAGAGACAATTCTTTGCTTCATAAATACTCAACGAATCTTCTTCACACCTCGTTTTTTATATTCTATAACTTCGTTAGGTAATCATTTCACTATGGGAACATACGTGTAATTTTCAGCAATATCAAAGTTCCTTTATTTATTGAACAGAATTTTCTAGAATTCAATTTCTTTTTGGTCACAATTCGGTGCCAGTCTTCTCAACTTATTTTTGCAGTCCGTATTCGTACTCAACCATATGAGAGGTATGGAAGATAAGTTGTAAATTATATGATATTTTTTAAACAATAAGTAATTACAGATCGTTTAAAAAGACGCTCGTTCTCCCGGATGGTGGAGAACTAATAACGAACTTGTACATATATTATATCTGTAGATATTCGTTGACTTTTTTTACACACATATACCACTTGTCTCCAGCTTACTTCTTTAAATAATTTTACTGTTAACTGTGTTTTCGAAATGAGATACTAAATTATCCGTATTCTTTTTTCTTCCTCCCCTTCCATTCTTCTGAGGAAAGTCACGTGACTTGGATTTTAGCCATTGAAATTGGTGTATTGGTTGGGAAAAATAAACAGTATTAATTGTCCATTAATTTTTATAATTAAAATTGTCATTAATTAATTTTTCTAAGATATAGAAAATAAATTCAGGTGAGTGTTCTGTTTTCCCCAAAATCTGATGTCATCCCGACTTGAAGAATATTTCTTGACGGCAAATTGCTGACATCATCTTTATTGAGAGGTATGTTTCTTCAGGACATATTGCTCAATTTCATCTCACCTAAGTTTATCACGTGACTTATAAATAAGGTGAATTATAAATACTACTATTGCCACTAAATAGAGAACATTACTTTGACAAAAACAAGTAAAGTTGCCATGGCCACCCTGAAACAAACACAACAAAAGATCATCATTAGACTCAATACGTCACTACAAAAAAGTGTGAATCATGCGGCATTCTGTCAAAATTAAAACAATGGTTTAGTTATATGAGGCTTTAAAAATATCATATCAACCTATCTTTAGATTATCAAATTCATCCAGTTTGTAATGCAGAAGGGATTGAATGAATTTCTAAAGAGGATAAACTATTGTATCTAATTGAATTTTTGCCAAATTTCTAGTTTTCTAGTTTTAATGAGCTATAGTAGACCAGTAGAGAGCGTGGCATTCAACAGACCATCTGCATAAGTGTTTTGAATTACTACTGGCAGTTGTTGGTGCATTAGCTTGCGTAAGAACAAAATGTTTTCTTGGTGAATCATGTTACTGAACTTGAGTATTTTGTGTTGAGCATATAGTGGAGTGGCGGAAATTATTATAACATGATTTTGCAAAACTGAAATACGATTTAACTGTGTACTGCTGGGTTGACCCCAAAAGTGACAATGGAATATGGCATAATAAACAAGTTTCAGAACATGTGAAGGAACGAGATGACGGATTTTAGCTAGAACTCCGTTGGCTCTCTTGAGCTTGACAGCAATGTTACGATGTTTAGACTTCCAGCTCATATCTGAATCAATGAGGATACCAAGATATTTTATGCGATTCCTCTGATATATTCTTTTCCCGTTAATGAAAAGTCGGAAGTCGTAATTAATACTTTTTGTGCTATGTCTTGTCTGCGTTTAATGACATCGAGAATGTATTCCATGCTGTTGTTTTTCCGTCATCCTTAAAAACCTGATACACAGAGTCCATTCAAATAACCTTTTAGTTCAGAACGCTAAGTACAGCTGAATAGGATAGCATTAACATGTTGATCGGACGATGAAATGAAAACGTCACATGTTGACGAATTAGCTTTTGCACGTCAATTACCCAATTCATGAAATGTGTAAAGAACAAATATAGAATAGAAAAGAGAAGAAAAGATGGGTATCCCTTTTGTTTGCATTCGCGACATTTTTTTATTATATCATAACTAAACATATATATAATTCATTTATAAAATATTGAAAGAGGAGGAAATTCACAACTTGTAAAACTTGACTTTCGGATAACCTTTTTGTTTTGCAGTAAGTAATTTTTCTCATATTTCTCGTTTTCCAGTTGTACGTCAAATGTTGTCAACTTCACTTAAATTCGTATCTAACATAAGCAACGTCGTGGTGGGGCAACGACGTGTATCAATATTTAAAAGAACGACCGGACATCTTTAAGAAAGCTTACCCTCAGTAAAACCGACGACGGCCCGAATCTTTTTCATGGATAGTGATACACGAAGTACTTACCCGTGCTGGAGTATGTTTTGGAACTTTTTGGCGTTCCAATTATCGTTGATGTTGTAGGGGTTTTTTTTTCAGTTATTGCAGGTGTCTTAATTTATATGTTTGTGAAGTTTTGTGTGAAAGTCCAGAAAGATTGAGAATCATGTTATATTGCAGCGTAGAATGTACAACACAGAAGTCAAGGCCAATGCGTGCAGGGCGTTGAAAATAGTCATACTAATTTGGGAGTCAACTGGAAAGCCAACGAACTATAGCGTATGTCACGTGAACAACATACAGTTGAGTTACTTGAAATATTCTTAAGATGTAAATGGTCCTTAAAAGTTAGACCTTAGAAATCTCACTTACATAGAAGTTTGATTTTGAAATTACATTACGCATAGATCCTGTTGTTGTGTTTCGAAGAGTTTGCATTAAAAAACGTAGTCTACCCGCCCTCTCCGATCGGAACTTGTATAATATGGTAGTTGTGTCGGTGCTTAAAATTTTTTGAAAGTTGTGTGTTGCCCAAGGGGAAAAAATCTTATGATTTTCAGCATCATCGAACTCTGCTTGCAATCGAGGGATCATTATTTTTTGAGATCTTATTTTTGTTTTCGATAAGTAATTCCGTATTTGAAGTTAGTAAATCAATTTACATTTCAGGGTGGAGGACGAAATCGGTTTAAATATAATAGGCTAATATAAACCAGGCCTTATTAGAATTCATACAAATATAAAGAGTGCTTAATTGGCTGACCAACTTCCAAAGGTTGTTTGTTTTGAGATCTCAACATTACTTAATAACAAGATTCAAAACCATAATAGAATTTCTGTAACTGCTCGCAGATTAAGGAAACATATTTTTAATGCGAACAGATTCTTAAACGGGAAATGATATGATAATATATAACAAAGACAGTAACGCAAAAAAGTTAAAAAATCAGTAATTTTATGAAACGCATTCTGTTCTCAAAACAATGATCTAGCGAGTGTGTGGAAGCAACCAAACTCATATCATACAAACCGCAGTTTTAAATTAACATGTTTTTATATTTTTTATATATTTGTTCGTATGTATATTTTTATAATTATGTGAGATCCTGCAACTAACAGAAGATGGTTATAGTTAATTTCGCTACACTACTACCCTACCTACACCACACTGAGAATATACAACAGAAATTCTGTTCAAACGCCGATATTTGGCTACTCAGACTCGTTTTATTGTTTTTTATAAAAAAATAACACAGAAACGAGGTTTTTTAGAACAACTTAGACAACATGTTACGCCTCAATAAAAATGATAAAAAATATCAAACTACCTTCCAAAATAAATTGAGTTATATTGTGCTTACGGTTTTTTGTTGTTGTTGACTTGATTGTTCAGAACATTTGGATCTGATATATTCAATCAAAACAGTCTCGTTTAACCAGACAAATGTACTATGTCTATCGTCTATCAAAGTTCATAGAACAAGCTACACTTTGGTGGATTTTTTCATATTAGCTTGTTACAGGATCTGATAACACATTTGGCCAATCATTCGTAATTATCAACTCATTTGTATGGTTCCCAATCTCTTTTTGATAGCACGGTCATAAAATGGACCAAAGTGTATAGACCATAGGGAGTTAGCGACGGTCTAGATTTATAGGCGGAGAATAAGCTGGTAAGGAAATTTAATCTTAAATCAGCTGTTCATGTAATTGCTCACCTTCACGGTGCACACCATCAGCTGATTCTTTTGAAATCTACTTATATTCTATTTATATTTTATGAGTTGATGAAACGGAGAAATCAAAATTTTAAAAGATTCGAAGATAAGAACATGGTCACGTAATAATATAGCTGCACCTAACTGTGAAAATGCTGATCTAAACATTTTCTTGTTGCTTTAATCATAACTTTCCCTCCATGTGTTATCCATCTTTAAGGAATTCCAAATTATTACTGTTTTTGTTGTTGTTGTTTTTGTTGTTGTTGTCTTTAGTTTGTTAATTAAGGAACATGAACCACATAATGTGTTGTTAGGATAAACATTGTACACAGCCCCCCTAGAAAGTGTTTTTTATTTTTAAGCTTCCAACTTACTCGATATAATCATGTACTAAACGTAACTCGATTTATCTGATCTATACATATTATCATTCTTGACGGGTGTAAACCGATCTTATCCGATTAAATGGTCAATCTTTCTAAACTAGAATGACAGTCTATTGTAATCATTGGGAATAGTTTATTTTGACGTAAATGAGTTCGTGTCATCACTAACTGCAATTCCATTGGTCAACTTGAAAGGTATGATTTCATTGGAGGAGTCATCATCAACATGGTAGGGTGGCTGCAGAGCAGGAAAATCTACTTGACCAAAACACATGTTAATAACTCATCGTTTCATTTTCTTGATACCTGTCTTAGTTGTTCAAACCAAATTTCTTGATACCTGTCTTAGTGGTTCAAACCAAATTTCTTGATACCTGTCTTAGTTGTTCAAACCAATTTTCTTGATACCTGTCTTAGTTGTTAAAACCAATTTTCTTGATACCTGTCTTAGTTGTTAAAACCAAATTTCTTGATACCTGCCTTATTTGTTCAAACCAAATTTCTTTCCAGATTCGTTGTTGCTTTTTTCATGAAGAAGACGAAAGGTCTTTTTCAATTCTTTTATAACTTGCGCCATGATGAGCAATTAGTAACAAACTACAGAAACCAGACAGCAATCTCCTGTCTTAGGGAGTAAAACGTTTTGGTTGTTTTGGTTGTACAGCTCTGAATGTGGTTGAACCTAGCTAACAATTGGATGGTGTTGACAAATGCAGCTTGCTTCCTCTCCGTCAGTATCTCTTCTAACAATATTTTGATGTTATTCATACCTGAATGTTCGCCTAGTTTTGCTTTTCGACATAATATTTTAACACGACAATTGATGTCATCAAAATTTGGAGCATGCCCTCTTTTTGGAGCAAGGAGCCGGTGTGCTGAAGAAACTTTACAGCTAAAGCAGTCTCACGTCTCTATTCCAATTGTGTGCTTGTTGTTCATCATACCACGCACGCACAGAGCTTGATTATCAGCTGATCGTGTGTAGTGCAACCGCCATTTTTATTTGTTTTTTCTTTACATGACTGTCAACTAAGAAATCATTAAATTATCTACACACTGTTCCAATGTTTTTTATTCAATTATCCTTTTCTAAAAAAAGAATATTTTTGTTTATAAAAAATTTCAACAAAATATAACAGATCTTCACGATCTTTACGATTGTCAAATAAAAATTAAGAGATGAACTTTTTATTGTCAAAGAAAATTCTATCATTGATTTTCCAAATCAAAACACCTTTCCCGAATTTCTGTTTAAACACCGTGTTAATGCTTAGCTATCAAGTTTAGCCTCGTTTCTATGCATTTTATTGTTTTACTAATTTCATAGCATTATTACCAAGCAATAGTCACTTATTATTCCAATTCCCCAGTAGAATAATTAAAAGCAACTAAGACCTTCAAAACGAGGCCATACTTGTTGACTATGCCCTAACACGATGTTTAAACAGAAATTCAGAAAAGGTCTATTTTGTTTGTTTAATTTTTGTTCTCCTAAGACAAACAAGATAAGCGCCATATATCTGTCATAAATATTTTGAGTAAAACTACAGCCATGCTGATATAACTAACAAACATGGCTTCCTTTCGACAGTGTCACAGGAAGTCCACGTACGGAAGCAGCCAATTTTCAAACATTTGTATCATTTGATCGTATGATGGATGTCTAGGTAAACTAAAGCACGAGGAAAGCTTTAAAAGTGGAGTGAAAAATTCCAAGAAAGAAATGTAAGAACTTTCGTATTATTGAACACCGCAACGTTTTTGGGCACAATGGCGTCACTACTGTCGATGATAGAATATATAGTCTGGAGTATTTTTGCAATATAGCCTGGGGTGGCTTTCTTGAGCACCAGCAACATAACACCAATATGTTTCTCAACTTTCTTGATGTTAAATTTTATAATCATTCACTGCTAAGCAGTCCGTAAAATGCTGTTGTCTAGTTGGAAGATTTATATCCCCTGCACCTTTGCAAGGGACCCTCATTAATAACACTGAAGAAAGCTGTCCTGGGTAAATAATGATAATAATAATAATGATAATGGATCTCTTCTTAACAAGTTTGTTCCAGAAATTTGTGTTGCTTTGTCCGGAAATTTGTCCGGAAATTTGTGAAAATGTGTTTTTGGATGAATGCGTTTAAAAACAATAATTTGTGACGTCACAAAATTTGTCGCCGAAATCATTGAAGCCGCCCTCATAAAGAGCGCTTATCATTCAATCGCCGGCATTTATTTCTGATAAGCTAGTGTGTCCCAGACCTTTCACGCGTAACAGCATGAAATGCAATGAATGAGTACTGGTCACGAAGTAGCGACAAAACAAATATGTTAATCAACATGTTATAATGAAAGAGAAACGCAAATTCATAAAAGCTGTTTGAAAATCCCAGCGCAAATAACCATAAATGACCAAAATCTGTTTTATTTTTCAGAAGTTTAGATTTTAAGTTGAAGTTGAAATATAAACTTATTTTTCGCCCTAAAGAAGCAAATTGGAAAATTGGGGGGAAAAAGTTATAAAAAAACAAAGGTATATTCAAAAGTTTAAAACTCACTCATTAAACTGCACTCGACATAAATTTCTCATTTCTCATAGTTGAAGTACTTCATCAATTTGAAAGTGTCGTTAGAAATTGCTTGCTTTATGCGGAACCGTAAGCAAACTGGCTAACAACAGAGAACAAGTTACTTTACAGAACAATGACAGACAAACTTGACATTAACTTGATTATAAAAATGGTGGCTTTACCTTTGAGACACTTCAATTCAATTTGAATTAGATTACACAAAAACCGCAAACTAAGAAATCTCAAAAGCGTGACTACTGGAGAGTGGGGCGAGGTTTTCATAGAATTTAGGCAGGCATTAATTAACTTCATCTAATCATCAGCCACTACAAAAAGCTAACTTAGACTTAGACAATCTGGTCAGTTGACAGAGAAGGTCCTAAATGCATCAACTAAACCACGTGACTTGTCATCACACTACATTGAAGAAAATCTTTCCATCAATTCGATAATCTTTCCATCAATTCGGAGTATTAATAATCGGATAATCGGAGTATTAAGAGTGTAATAACATACTCCATAGGATGAGTTGGATCGGTGATAAATAATTCTGGATTTAAGCTTCATAATCCATGGTAAGCATTGATCTACATCTCGTTTAAGAGTCTCATAAATACAAATCTCCAACCTCGTGGGTATGCTTTGCTCATAAACGGTGCATTTGCCCATGAACAACCGTTTCATTTGGAGCAGCAAATCAACCATGTCATTCTGTGACATCAAGAAGGTTGTTAAAAAGTAAGCATCTAACATCAACATTTTATTTATTGTTTGTTTGTTTGTTTATTTGTTTGTTTATTTGTTTATTTGTTTGTTTTTTGTTTTGTTTTGTTTCCGATGGCTGTTGTTGTTGTCGTTCAGTATATTTTATTTGAAGTTATTAAGACACATTTTTTTAATCTAAAATGTTGTTTATAACTTGTTCTTATTATCGAACTCGATTTTTCTCAATTAGGTATTAATCTTGTGGCCCGCGAAAACTTTCAAAACTTTTGGATGAAAAAAAATTATAAATCATTCTGGTTAATTTAATTTGGAAAAAAAAACAGAAAAATAACTTTTTCATTATCCTTCATCTCACCCATTCCGAAAAAAGGATTTTAGACCATAGTGAATGATATGATATGTTGTAAAATCCTTTTTTTTAGTTATTAAACGTGGTTTTCTGATTTGGTTCCAGCCAATTGCTATGAGTAATAGAAGCCGCTGCCCAGTGAAATTATGTCCTTAAGGTTATATTAAATAAAATTTTAACTTAGATGAACTTCAGATAACTTATCTTCAAAAATGTTTATAAAAAGCATTTATTAGGTTTTCAAATCTCCAAATGATCTCCAAATGATCGTTTAGTTCAAATACCATTCATTTATTTGCTTCTGTTACCCAAGATAGCTTAGTCAAATTGTTTTGCTAGAAACCTTTGTGGATCCGCTAGTGGAAACTAGTTTCTCCTAATGACCCTTATATCAACACCCCCACCCCGATCTCCTCCTTCTCCCTCCTTCTTGTCGAGACTTGATGAACATGATGAGGAGGCGAGAAAAGAGAAGTGATTATAAAACTTGAACATGCCGCATTGACGTCATCAGTAAAAGTAAAAATGAGGGCCTGGGAACTATCATCGCGAATCAGATGTAGTTGATAACAGCTCGTGATGAAAACGGAGCCAGTTTGCTAAATAACCTCGTATATCAGAAAATCTTTTGCGTGCTTTTTAACGTCATTTCGTGTGGTTAGAAATATCTTCTCTAATTTAAGAAACTCTTAAAAAACAAGAGGATATTAACTTTCATCTCATAAACATGTGGACGGCTCATGGAATTGTTGAACGATTGTCATGAAGGTAAGAATGTGAAAGTCAATCGAAAGTCGTTTTATTGGAAATTGTAGATCATGTAAGCAGGCCTTTGCATTATTCTTCATGATACGTCTCGGGCATGCGCATTATTTTGTTAGGTGGACGAATGCTTGTATTGTTCGAAGTACTCCACCCAAACCATCACGTGTTGCAGAATATTACAGAAAACTGTAATCACAAAACCCTCTTTTTTATTCGAAAAAACGAGGTATTACCTCGTTTACCCAGTTTTCAATGCAACCTAGTGATGATCGCAATTTATGGTATCTTAATAATCTGATGGTATAGGTTGAACAAAATTGTCCATCGTCTTCCTTAATAATATCGAAAATTTGGTGTGTATACAAAGGTCCCTTAGATTGGATATTTAGGTTGTCATAGTTACCCTTCAAAATCATCATCTGGCACAGGATATAGAGTGAGTCTGGGAGGAAATTCATTTCGGTAATTTTCATGGCTTTTCATATAATTCTTGTTGTTTTCTAAATGTGAAAATCGTCATTTTATGTTTCATAAAGTCTTTAAAACGTACTTTTTATGAAACCTCAATGGTTTTTCGGCGAATCGACATAATCGTCGACAGAAAATTTGTTGAAATAGTGATGCATTTTTTTTGTGTATACGACACGTTATGTTTAGCTATGTGGTTTACTTAAAAATGAAGTAATGTTATATTTCTTATATCACAAAAAGATTACATCCACAAATATTTAAACGATAGGGTTGTCAAAACATGTTTTCTCAGGAAACATTCGACAACAGGTAAAAACTGAATTAACACCATTCGTCTCCATGTAGAAAGAAAATATCATAGAAAAATGAACTCCTCTCGCTTAAGGATTGTATTAAGCTAACAAGATGCGATCAGTAAATGTTTTGGTTGAAACCTCCTCTTTTTGGTTTGAAGGTTTTCACCGCAAACTAGTGATGATTGCATCTTGTAACATTAACCGATAGCAAGTATCTAATAATCAGCTAATACGAAACCTCAATAGGAAAATTAATTTTAGTAACAAGTTAGAAAATTCTGATGACCAAATTTCTCCGAAAAAAATAAACAATGCGTTTTTTTTGTGTGTCGTTTACACCAAGCAATAAACTTTCCAGCTATTGATAATTTAATGTTTATTGACACTTATAGATTTACATGTAGGTGAAAAAAAGAAATTATCAAGTTCTTGTGAGATGTTAGCCATGTATACACTTGATGAAATTACTTATTTATTTGACATTATTTTAGTTAGTTTCGAACATATTAAAATCAATTATAGTAGTATAAACGTTAGCCAGGTAATAAGTCAATTTTAAAAAAGTAAAGACGACAAGTTTATTTTCTATTAAAACATAAGCATAAGCTTTTCGAATTTAAAAAAACTCATCGTCAGTGCTATATGAACAGTAAAAGTAAAAAGTTTTGTAAAAAAAATGTGTGAGAAATCGCATGAGACAATTGTTATAAAAAACTTAAGTTATTCCGTTTCTAAAAAGGTTTAATGTCCTTTTTCAACTTGATTGTTTAATGTTGGTTTATTAATGGCAATCAGCGCTGCTTCTAAGTTTCTACGTTCTCTTTTGTTGCGAGGAGCAATCATTAGAACATTTCATGTAAACATGTGATCCACATGTGCTTGGAGGTGTTTTGATGGCTCTGAGTTTCCATTGAGGGAGTCGTGCTCATTCCACCTGATTTCCACAATTCTTTTAGTCTCTCCAACATACATCTCACCACAAGAGCATCCACCTCGGCAGATTTTACAAGCGGGATACAGGTTTCGACTCTTTAATTTGAATAGGCTTCTCACTTTCTTTGTGTTCCATTTTACAAAACATCAAATACAAGATTAGAAAAACTGTTGAACTTTTCTATAAACTTCTTTGATATTTCTTCATTTTTCTCACAGTATGGAATCTCCAACCAAACACGTTTCTTTCTCTCATCGAAAAAGTTCTCAGGAAGGATCATCTCATCGTGATTGTCATGTTTAGCATCGAATTGGCGATACACACTATCAATAAAACGAACTAGGAATCCGGCTTTCAAAAATAACTTAAATATTTTATACTTAAAATTCTCACACATTTTCTTACAAAACTTTGAATTTTTTAACTTTTTACTTTTATTATACATAAAGCACTGACGATGATTTTTTTTTTAAATCGAAAAGCTTTTGCTTATGTTTTAATATAAAAAAAACTTGTCATCTTTACCTTTTTAAAATCAATTAATGATCCAACTTTTTAAATTTATTGTAGTGAATTAGAACAGTAATGTTACTTCTACTTACTTCTAGGTTTTGATGGTCACACATTCTACGTTATTATAACTTTTGTTTGACCAGATTTAGCCATACAATATTTATTATGGTGACGTCAGCTTTTTGCTCGTTCTTTCTCAGTTTCATCTTTCTCTCACAACGCATGCGCAGAGTTACCTTAACAACGTGTCCATTTATCCTTCTTCGCTTCAAATTGTTTTCAAAAATTCAAAAAGTTGTAAACACAAAAATATTACGTATATGACCATGAATAAAGAACGTTAAGGATATTACAGATATTGCCTCGTTTTCAAGATGATACATAAAGATGTTTTTATTATAGTTAATAAGTAAGTAAGTGAGTAAGTAACGGGAAGTCCATTTATCTCAATGGCTCTTCATCCACTCCGACAGTCAACTTATTAGTTAACTTACCGCTACAGATACGTTAAGCATTGCTCTAACTTGCCAACTGGCCAGCATGCGGTCAGTCGATGGCTCCTAATGGGCTGAATACGCTGCTTTCAAAGCGCATCGGAGTGGAGTATCGATTTCAGTTTCCGCAGCAGGGATTGAAACCCCACCGCACTGGTGAAAACCGAAGATGCTTCCACTACACCATCGCCGCAATTATAATGAAAACGAATAATAATATTGAATAATAAGAATAAGAATAAATATAAGAATATTGATAATATTAATAATATTGATAATATTGAAAAGGAGGTAATGACTTTTCTAACGTTACTTATAAAATAGTTTGTGGGACTGTAACGCACAGATGAAAATGAACTGGTAAAAAGATTATTATTATACTCCATTTATGCTTTTTAGATCTCTTGAAATAGCCAAGATAGAAGTAGTGAATTTTGTTCAGCAAAAATAAACATCTTGCAGCACGATGGTCTTGCCGACTTCCCCGACATTATCGTCTTGGATGAACGGATCACAATCAACCATTTATGAAAATTATAACTTTACATGGATGATCACCACAGCAATGACCAATAGTTCAAATGGAACCATCTCGGTCCTAACTAAAAGTCGATCGCAGAAGATTTTGAGTAAAGAAATTCAATATGGTATCTTCATACTAAACGGGATCTTAAGTTTACTTGGATTGCTGGGAAATATGTTTGTATGTATGATAATTATACGTGGCCGAAAGATGTATACAATAGCGAACTTGTTTCTGATGAATCTAGCCATTGCCGATATATGCGTGCTGGTCATCAGTTATCCTTTGTGGATGATACAGAACATTATCCCTCTCCAATGGCCATTTGGTTCAGCCATGTGTAAAATTATACCAAGTATATCCGACGCATTTTACGGTGTTTCCTTGGGCTGCATGACTACCATTTCTATTCATCGGTACCGTATGATTTTACACGCAATGGATTCACAGTTGACGTTTTTTCAGGCTAAAATCATCATAATACTTATATGGCTTGTCTCACTAGCCTCGATATCTGTTCCACTATATCCAATACTAAGATACTTCGAAGTCTATAAAACGACGAATGATACTCGTGTTTTGACGCATCAATATTGTCGTTCCGTTTGGCCTAGCCGTAATTACGAGAAAACCTATCAATTGTTTCTGTTGATAGCTTGGTATATTATCCCGCTGGCGATAATACTCGCCACCTTCCTTCGTATCAAATTCTACTTACAAAAACAGATGGCTTATGAGTGGTTGAAAGGTGCTGAGCACAACGTTTTAATAGCCAATCATATACTCGGTATCAGAAAGGCTTTACGCATGCTCGCCCCTGTTGTTATAGTATTTACGATTTTGATGTTACCATGGAATGCACTCCGGTTAATATCGGTGTTTATAGAAATTAAGCGTCTTCCGAATGTCCAAGTGTACATTTTAGTGGGCGGTATAATGCTTGTAGCGAATTCTGTCGTGAACCCGTTCATCTATTATATTATGTCTAAAGAGTTTCGTATAGAATTCCGCAAACAATTTTGGCTGCTGAAAAACTTTCTCGGTCTAACAAAAGAAACTGATCTGTACACAATAAAATCTGACACCGATGGCCGAAGATATGTACGACGATTCCAGTCAATCACCGACTATAGACGAGAATCAAATAGTCGGCATTATAAATCTGAATCGAACAGTACAGCAGTATATAAATTCTCCAACGGAAATGCTCCTCCAGACTATGACGAATTATTTCGTGAACAATTAAACTCGATCGAGAAGAATGAATCGAATTTTGGACAAAACTCGAACTCGAGGCACACATCACATAGAAACGAAACTTTACAATTGTACAATATTGAAGAAGAGCTAAGTGCAGATCTGGAATCTAAAGATTCTGGTTTTGAAAACGGAAATGTACCTTCCGATAAAAACTTAGATTCGGTGTCTATCGGTGAAAACGATGTTTTTATCGGGGACGGTGAATCGATATATGAAGAAATTATAAAAGAAACCGTTTTATAAAGAATAAAAATGAATGTATTTTTAACACAAATATTCCATGAATGAATGAATGAATGAATGAATAAATGAATTAGATGAATGGATGGTAGTTTCCAGTCGGCCCGCATACCTTCGTAAGATAATGAAAACAAAATGTTTCAAAAAAACAAAACTAATAGGTACAAATAATAATTTGAAAGCGCTCGTTCTTTTGGTTCTTTTGGTAGGAAAGTTTATTAATTTTGTTTGGTTAAACAAGGTAAGTTTTGGAAAAATGTCTAGCTTCAGCCGTGACTGTAAAGTACTTTCAAATATTTTCCAGTATGAAAGGTAACACCCCCAATGTTTTTCAGAGTATTAGTCCCTCCATCTCAGTTGTTTTAATACGATTTCTTTACTACACCACATAAGAAATATTTGAAACAATCCTGATTAGCAAAGACTCCAATATGTGGTGTAGAGGTGATCTGGAATATAAGCAATAATTGACTTATATCGGCATTTCCAGATTTGCAACCAGAACCTCAAAAGGTTCTGCGCAGAACAAAAAAAGCAATAAGAACATTATCATCAGCCTGAGGTTGGAAACTGGAACATGAAAAATAACATTTTTTTAATATTAAAAACCTTTTTTTTTTGTTATCGACTTTTCAATTCTCATAATTTTTTACAAATTTTAAACTCTATTCCGACTATAAACATGGCAGTCTAGTTTACACTTGGATACATGTCCATTTCCCTCCTCTTATACAACTCAAACACATTTGTTTATGCGCTCCAACAACACTCTTTCTTCAACTCTCCTCCACAGATGATGAATATTTCACAGAAAACAAAAATTGCGAATTTAAGGCGTTTAGAGAAGATGAGATTGACGTTAAGGATAAAATCAACAAAAAAAGTATTTACAACGTGAGAATAATTTGATTTTTCTCCCACTGGACACGATTTCACGAAATAAACTTCCATTCAATTGGCCACTAGAACGTTCTCACCCTCCATCGTGCCAGCAAATTGTCTTCCGAATAGATATTTGAATAAACACCTACGTCATAAACAACACAACGCATTTTGGAAGATTTCCTGGAACAACATGGTATCCCGACACTGTCTTCACCATAGAATTGAAAATATAGAACAACAGCAGGAAGAGCATGAGATTACCAAGACTCGATCAACACATAGTTGAATGGCGTCATGTCAGGGTTAGCACGTGAAGGGTTTTTCAACGACAACAACTCCGGCGTAACTACGTCCAGTGCTCATTTGTGACGGCAGTAATGTCCACTGATCCGATCTAGGCGAATATATTTCTACAGTTGATAAGTTAATTGAACCATCGTCGCCGCCAACAACGTATAGTAAACCATCGACAGCAGCGACGCCGGCATTACGACGTGCTAACGACATATCGGCAACTAACGTCCATGTATTAGTTTCTGGATTATAAAATTCTACACTTTTACGAACATGCGGGCCGTCATGACCACCCACCGCGTACAAGTAGTCACCTAAACAGAACAAACATGTTTTGAAGGTGATTTCAAAATGAGGGAGATAAAAGTTTTCATAGAATAAAGAATGGTAGAACAAACATGTTTTGAAGGTGATTTCAAAATGAGGGAGATAAAAGTTTTCATAGAATAAAGAATGGTAGAACAAACATGTTTTGAAGGTGATTTCAAAATGAGGGAGATAAAAGTTTTCATAGAATAAAGAATGGTACAAACGAAATGTAATCGGATGAATATCGGGGAAATCAATTTCCAGGAATCGAATCAATCTCCAGATATCCAGAGGTTGTATGGATATGGAAAGAACATGTATGTAAGCTAACCAAGTACTCCCACGCCAGCTCCACTTCTTTTAACCGTCATATCGTTGACAAGTTGCCACTCGTTTCGAACGGGATCGTATCTCTCTACTGACGATAAACACTGCCTTGATGCTCCGTCATAACCACCGACAGCATATAGAAATCCTTTTAAAACTCCGACACCCACGGAACTTCGTCTGACACTCATATTTGATATCGGCTGCCATTCATTACATCGGGAATCGTACACCTGTAGAGAGGGACAGCCTCTATCACAACACACTCAAATATCCCAGTGAGAAACTGTAACAAACGCTGTTACACTTATCATTTTATAAAAATTCAAAAAATAAAGACAACAAGTTTAAAATGAGCAAAAGCTTTTAAGTACATTAAGTATATTAAACTTGTATAATTTAATATGGCAGAAAGATTAAATAACCTTATCATTTTCTACCAAACGATTTCCTATAACCACCTTTTGGAGGATAATAGATTCTACCTTAAAATATAAATCGCTCAAAGAAACGTCGTTTTAATCCCCCTAAGTCATAGTGGAGGTGAAGCAGCTAGCTTAAGTAATAGTCCACACTAAAGAATATTTTAAAGCAGTGAAGATGACTCTTGTTATCATTCCTGTGTATTAACAGTTAATGAACATCATACCTCGCAAGTGTTCAGACCTGTCGTTCCGTCGAATCCACCGACAGAATATAACAAGCCGTTCAAGACAGCCGCTCCTAATGTACTTCGTCGTGCTTCCATTGACGCCACTGGGCGCCATTCATCTTTTTTGGGATCATACGAATCCACGGAACGTACACGTAACGCCCCGTTAAAACCGCCCACAGCATATATCACTCCTTTCGACACTGAAACGCCAGCTCGACAACGACGAAGATTCATGTCAGCTGCATTATACCACCGTTCAGCTTGTATATCGTAACACTCAACACTATAAACAACCAGATCATCCCATAATGCTGTTCCCTCACACATCGAGTAGAAAAATATAACAAATACGTAAAGTACTGCATTTCCTCTATTTAGCGCCCTCTCTAATAACCGCCCTGTATATTTAGTGACTGAATGGTAACTACGTACCCATGATGCTTCATTCAATTCATATTCCTTATTTGCAGTGTGTCATTTTTACTGATTTACAATAATTTTATAAGCGCCCTCCCTCTTTTAAGACCCAACTCCACTCGACCCCTTCTTTTAACCAAGCAAGTGTCGGGAAGCTTAAACAAGGAAATGCATACTAAATGTACAAATAAATAACTAATCATGAATAATTAATATAAATTTTGTTATACCTCCTAATAGCCTTCGGCGCTTGACCTCCAACAACATAAAGTATTTTCGGTCGTCCTGGTGTACGACTTTTAGTTCGAGGGGTCTGTAGTAATAACCTTTGTGATCGAGGCAACAAATGATACTTCATAGCTTCAATTAAATAGTCTTTACACGTAGAACACTGTTTCATTAACGCTTCTGTTTCAACTCTGTCTACTAAATAGTCACGTGATAAAAGTGGTAAACGAACATGTTGTATTAGCTGTGGAAAACAATGATCTCGGTGCTGCCGGTTGTAATATACCCAAGCACGAACTGCTTCATAAACCTGCAAGAAAAAACAAGAATCAAAAACAGCAATTCAATTCACCAGTTCAATAATTGTGTGCTAGTATGAAAGGTAACATGGTGTTTTGGTTAGCATAACAAACCATAATGGTTTCAGCTTAATGGTGGCATATGAAACTGCTTATGGATCCAAATTATGTCTCTTAAACCTAGGTTCAACTGGAGTTCGTTTAGCTTAACGCTGGTGACAGTAATGGAAAATATTTCGAAAGCATTTAAATGTTTTTCATTTTGTAAAGATATATAACCTCAGTTTACCATATCGAGATTTCGTTATATCGAGATTTCACTGTATAGCCCACCTATGCTGGTGTGGTAAAAAATCAATTCTATATAATGGGATTTTGTTACCTTTTCTTCTGAAGAAACTGTCAGTTGATCACTAGAAATGAAATCGATCACTTGTTTGGATTCTAATTGTAAAAACTCCTCGCTCGCTACAACATCTGTGAAATATTGTTCAATATATGACCGTGCTGCGCTCACTAAATCTTGACACATATGTAAATCAGCAAATCGCATGATACCAAGACAATTAGTTGGATGTAACTGTGTCTTCAGAAATTCACAACATGCATTAAGGACGTCATTTAACTGAAGTAGCCCTGCTGCTGGTAGCAATGCCTATAAAAAGATACAATATATTGACATGAAATGAAGGAGTTTGACATTTTAACGAAGTAATGGCAGACATGACAGCCAAGAAACTCTAGTCACTGAAGCTTAGCGAAACTCATCTAGTAAGTCCAACCTATGCTAAGAAACTGAGAAATATTGTGAGCTTGAACTTTTTTCTGATTGTAAATAATTGTAGAGTTTTTACCTTTTTAAAGCAAAAGAAAAGAATCCGCTCGTTATGTTATTTTTCGTTATCATAATTTTCGAACGTTCAAATGTTTGTTTACTTTTCTAGTAAATTTAAGAGCAAATGCACATAAGATTCACATGAAGATGAATCATGTGGGTCACGAAATATCTTTCACTTTTACATATGTTATACCTTATGATAAAATACACTCACAGTCAAAATTTGCTTCATGCTTGAAAAAACACCCGAATTTAAATTTGGTGAATTCTGCATGAGCATAGATTTTTGCTTCCTCGTCTGTCAATGTATTTTGATTAAAAAAAAACTATAAAGATGAATGAATTTGCCAAATTAAATTCCTGTGAAAAGTTTGTTTTATCGAAATTTGTGAGGTGGGCTTGAAGCAGTGAATGGTTTTAAAATCCTCCCTAGCTACTAAAAGCCACTACATCTGGAACCCAATTGTAATTCAAGACATAACATTTCTCTGTACATGTTATCATAACAGTTATTTGCTTTCTTGATAAAAAAAAAAACCTTTTTGGAGTATCTTTACCTGTACATTTTCTTCTGTGATTTTAACATCTGCAGTGTAGCAATACTCTATCAGTAATTCCAATGCATCTGCATCCACTTCTTTCAATATGACAATATTCTGTTTGCTTTCAGACATTTCCCCAGTAAACATGGCATAAAAATATGGACTAGCGGAAGCCAAAGCAACACGATGTGCTGAAATTTAAAATGTAAAAATTAAAAGAAAAACAGATATACTATGATAAAACGAGATGTGGAAGCAAACTCTTTTTTTCATTGAATGTTTTCAGTGGACTGATGTGAATCATTAGAATTTTGTTTTCGAAAGTAAACAAAATAGTTTATTCATTACGAAGTCAACGTGAAAAGTTAAAGACAGTTAAAGACAGCCTGTGTTTCTTTACTCATTGTTACAGGCTGGTTGTCATAACATAGATAACTTACCTAAGATGTCTTTTGTACAGACACGTACAGTTACGTCACATAGGATCTTCTGTTGTCTCATTGTGTTCAAGATTTCAAAGGATTTTGTATGATGATTAACATTACGGAAAATTGGCAAGTTTACTCCAACACTTGTAGCTGCTACTAAACTATGCGATTCAGGATGTAAAGCCATTATAGACTTGAGACCAACCTATAACACATGTATATCCTTGGTATAGGTTACCACTTACCAATTGTTTCAAGGAGGGGGGAGGAAGTGGTGGGAGCTCCACTACAGATTGTAATAAAGGTTGAATTCTGGAGAATAAAGAACTTTATTGAACTAAAAAGAAACGTGCTATTATTAGCATTTTTTCTATTTAAAGTTTAATTGTCTCTATAGAAGATAAGAAAAGAATATCTCACATCACGAAGACAACATATATTTTTGATGCAAAAAGCAAGACAGGAAATATTTAGTAGTAAATAAATGAGTGACATGAATTCAGAGATTAATAATGTAATAAAGAATTAATAATGGTATCATGTGCTATGTACGTCATTTTTCAAATTTTAAAGATAAATGTTTTAATCTACAAGTAACACAATGTCAAAACAATAAATTAGAAGAATTCAGTAACTATAGTAACTATTTTGTTGTGAAGAACTGAGAAAAACAAAAGGTTTGTTTTTTACCCGAACAACCCAATTTAGAGACCTTAAACGACTCGAACACCACATATTGTGATACCCTAGGGGTCTTTGACATTCTACAGCTCTGATTTTAATGGATACTATCTGTTCAGATCCTCAGTGTCTACAACATGTTCTTCCACCCTTAACAGACTCATGTTAATGATCCATATGTGTAATTGCTTCCCTCAGTTAGTTCAAGAGAATGTCTCACGCAAAAAAAATATTGAAGTCAAATATTGTACATTGTAAAGATGGGTGACATAAACTTAAAGTATTGTCCAAATTTAGTTTCATATAGATGCTAATTATATACCTAACCCACAGCCACCCATCCCTAGTTAATTGTATGATGTTCACCATAATTGATATAAATAAAAAGATAAAAACTACCTGATGCCCTGCTATTTTTTTTTTAAGTGCTTGTTTACATTTTAAATGGGAGAGCAAACTTAAAAATGGTGTCCTTAATCTGTTCTCATACTTAAACATGACTTTTATGCCTGGTTCACATTGCCTTTAACTTGTTTGATGTCTAGTGCCATATCTGTCATTCAGGAGAAAACAACAGCAGAAAGTGCATCAACTTGATACTGCAGAAAAGAGAAAAATGCCAGGTGAAAAAAATGTCTAAAAATATGTCTCAAATTGAAATCCAGTTTTCTTAGCATATTATTGAATTTCCCCGTACTTTACGTAATTACAGAACACTAGAAGTTAAGGAGAAAATCTTTGATTATTATATGCCTATGGGATGCTCAGTTTTCTATAAAAAATGTGTGGAGGTGATTGTTAACGATACATTTTATTATTTCCTTATGAATCAGAGCCAAAGCACAAACAAATATAGTTCTTTCATCTATATATTAATACTATAAGCATTTTAAGCCCTGGTTGCGAGTCCTAAGTTAAATTTATTTAATAGACAAATGTGGCAATGGTTTCTGTATCCGTATGCATATTAGTATAGGGGGGAACCATTGCATTACGTCAAATGTTTCCGTTTCCGTTTGTTGACGAAGGAACCAGAAATAAAAAAGAAAGAAGAAACGTATGATTAAGCCAGATTAGTTAAAAGTTTTTAAAAATAACTGTATAAGAGTGATATGTCATACCAACAGACAAGGAGGTATGATGATATTTTTGCTTCAGTTTTATAATTAAAGATTGTCTTTATGATACAATAAATTTGTTCCAGAATAAGTGGCATATAGAGGTTTTTTATTGATGAGTTCTTTTTTTAATATGCCTGGGAAAAGTACAGCCAGAAAGAAACTTTAAGCGTCTGTGAAGAAATGAATTTTTTACATGGAAACACAAAAGATTTTTATGATTTTTAATTTTTATGTTATATGAAGTAAAATCTAGTATGCTACGCAATTAGTTTTAGACATGCGACACAGATCCTTCGTGAAAAAATTATCTTACGAGAACACGTAAAGTTTCTTTCGCATTGTAATGAACGAGAATTGCATCGGAAAAAAGTTTTTACCCGGAAGCTAGTACTTTTTGAGTTGTATAATTAAATTCCCAAAAACCGTCACATAATTAGGTGAGTCAAAATAGTATACTGTAGCTTCTAATATATAGAATACAAAACAGGCAAAAAAAGAGATATTATTGAAAAGTCACACTTATTGTTTTATTATTGCCGTCTAGACAGATGTGCGATCAAAATTTAATTTATTTATAACTGAATAGGGTCGTAATTTATTTGATATCAGTCATCGTTAACATCAATCATTGTACATATCATCAACTAAAGACAACATACATCTTCTTCTACTAATATGCAATCTTGCTTTTTTCTTACCTAACTTTAAAAGAAAGAATGTTAGTTAAATTTCTTGGGAAGTTCGTCAATGGATGTTTTTTTTTTCCGTATTAGTATAGGGAGAATCTACCATTAGGGGAATCTCTAGCTCCATCTTACGGGTTTTCATTACTTCATGGAGTGTTGTGCCTTAAGGAAGACATCATAAAACGGCCCGGAGGAGAAGGCAATGCAATGTTTTTTGCGTTCAAAAGTTCATCAAATTTTCTCAATGTTAATATCTTTAAATGAGAAATGAAGAGGCTGTTAGTGAAATTTTTGGTTTTGGTTTTAAATTTTTTTTATATCCTACGCTTTAACTTCAGTAATAAAGAATAACAACATTGGTATTTATCAGTAACTATTCTTTCCGACGAGTTAGTCGATGTAAACCTGTTATGTGTTTGTGTTATCAGTTCATCATTTTCTACCGATGTCTATTTTTTAATGTGGTTGAACGTAGCATTTTCGTATCAGTTAGTTTTGACTACTATGCCAAAATGTGTAGCTAGCAGTTTATTTTATTGTAGTATGTGGATTGATATTATTAAGGTTCGCCTTTAGGGAAACAAAGGTAGCAAGATCATTATTATATTGCTTTGATAGTGTTTGAATAATATCTTTTTTTTAGATTAGAAAATTGAATAGTATATAGATAAACGTAATGCAAGAAGAGAGTGAAAATGATGGTTGTATACATATCTACATGGTTTTTATATCATAATGCACAAATCAAGTTTTGGGTTCTAAACATTTCCACAATTCATAGCAGAATAAAGATTTGAAAGATAAAAACGTCTGAGAAGGTATTGTTTTCGTTAGCTATTTAGGAGGGAAATGTGAAAGTATTTTCTTATATTTCAGAAGTTTAATCGTGGTTAGGTAGGAGTATACATTGGTTAGGTAGGAGTATACATTGTATTGTCTCTTTTCTTAATCTCTGGAACTTTAGGTTTTAGTTTAACTGTACAACTTTAGAAATCTCTAATTAGGGCAGATGGCACTGAAAAATAGGGATGATAGCATTCTTTGAATGATCGATCCAAAATATTTATACAACAATTTTGTGATAAATATGATATAATTCCAACATGGAGAAACATAATAATCTTTGTATATACACAGACTTATCATGGCAGTATGGTGTGTAAAAACAATTTATGGAGAAAAACTGTAAAATGTTTTTACACGCTATACTAGTAAACTCATATTTTTTCTTTACAACTTTCATGAACAACCACCTACGGGATGCAAAATACGTGGTCGTTATGGATAGGTGGTCGCTATATAGAGATTTGACCTGCATGGTTGTATAAGACAGGTGGTTGCTTTATAAGGGTGTTCATTAAGGCGGGTTTGACTGTATAAAGAAAGATTGTGATTGAAGAACTAAAATATATTATATATAAATATGTTTGAAAAGGACTTTTAAAGGGTATTGGACAATGCAACTGATCCTGAATTACTACAACTCAAATCCAAAAAGGCACCAAAATTGCTCAGAAATATGAGACCACGTTGCAAACTCCTTTAATAAAGCTCAAATGTTTTACTTGAAGTCAAAGACATTGCTGAACGGTATATAAAGAACAAATCATCTTTCCCTAGATTGTTAAATGTGCAGTAAGTAAGAGAGATGCATCCAAGAGATGCTTTTCTTTTGAACGCTGTCCTCAGTGCCTACAACATGTTCCTTCGGTAAACTTGCAAATTGTTTCTTTATTATAGTGTTCAAAATATTAATAAAAAGTTTTTAAATTAGCATCAAAGGATTTGACCCACCCACCCATTAGCATTCAGTATGACGCTAAATTTTTGGACAAAATGATATAATGTTCATCCACCCTATTATAGCTAGCTATAGATAAAACAATTGGAACTGTAGTAAACATTTTAGGCTGTGTCTACATGTACAGCAGTTTCTATTGTTTTCTTTTCCATTATATGCACAACAGTTGACTTGATTACTCCTTTATTTAAGTTTTAAAGAACAATACAAGTGTTTGAATAGTTACACTCTGCTGTGCACAAACAACTACCAGGCACATCATATCCAGATGCTTTTTGGACTTTTTAAGATTATTATACTGGACAAAATATTTTGGTTAAAAAAATTATAGTGGGTAAGTGAAAATATCAGTGGGCAGCAACTAGATGAAAGAGGCACTAGCCCCTGCCTGGGGGCTGGGCTGGCAGGAGGAGAAGTTGTAACACACCACTGAACTGAGAGATCTGATTTCCCATCATTTTTCATTTCAAGACCGTTTGAAATTATAAATACAAAGTGCCTGGATGCCCTGTAGTTTTCTGATTTTTGAAAATGACTTGCCCAGCCATAATATAGTGTGTCACAAAACAAAGACGACAAAAAAATTCTGCCTAGTATTACACACAATATAATACAGTAAGATGATTAACCTTCCCAAAACTGGATAACTTCATCACTAAAAACGAATAACTCCATAAAGAGGGAGCTCTGCCTAACTCTTTTTTAGGAAATTATTAAATCATTGAAAACATCAAGATCGATTTTGATCAGATTGTAATGATGCCAAAAAAGTTATGCTCCCTTTGCAACAGATGTGTTACCAGAACTCACAGATCAATCTTGTGTGGTGGTTGCAACAAATGGTGCATATAAAGTGCGGCAATATTGATTCAAAACAGTATATAAAGTTTACAATTTAACACAATTTGAATGGTGGTGTCTCTCTTGCCTGGAATTAAAATCCGCACAAGGGAACCAGGACCAGGAGGCTGTCTGTCAATTAGCTTATGAACAATTAGTTAATGACTCTGAAAAACAGTCACGTGGCTTAACAATTGCTCATCTCAACATAAACGGTAATACAAAATTGATGAAATAAAACTGCTACTGGAAGAAACAAAACTAGACATTTTAGCTATTACTGAAGCGCATCTAAAAAATGATATCAAGGATGGAGAGGTCAGTATTTATGGGTACAACCTCATTAGAAAAGATCATAACCATGGTACCTCTGGATGGGGATGAGTTACGATCTACTACAAAGATACACTGAACGCATTTGAAAACACCACCTTTGCAAACAACAAGGACTTAGAGATTACTGGACTAGAGATCATTTCTAAATCTCAAAGGATACTTGTATCGTGTATCTACCAACCTCCAAGAGATCTCAAAGCTTTTTTACCCAAATATTTAAAACCGTCCCTAATTATAGAAATATTAACATTGACAAAATTAGGCACGAGCTAAGTGTTGTCCCCTGGCACATATGCAATGTTTTCAATGACGTTGATGATGTTGTGTATACCTGGGAGACATTATACAAAGGTGTACTAAATGAATACGTTAAACATCGAAAAGTCAAAGTGAGAGCCAAATCACACCCATGGATGAATGGTGTTATACGCAAAGATTTGAATTAAACGTTTTAAACTGTTAAAAAAGGACCAAAAGACTCCAAAAGGCTCAAACGAATGGGCTGCATACAAACATGCAAGGAACTACTGTACTAAACTCATGCGCCTTTCAGAAGCATCATACTGGAAGACTAAGTTTCAAAGTCTTTCATATTCAACCAAAAAATTTTGGCAGACCATTAATGAATTTTGTGGTAAACATAAAGTCACCAAAATCAGCCCACTGAAAGGCAAAAATGGAAGTGTCAATACTGATCCTGAAAAATGTGATCTCTTGAATACGTATTTCACAAATGTTGGCAAAATAAGTAAATTACCAGAAAATGCTGATCTAATGGAACATTTCTATTGTGTCACACCAACCATAAATGTTATTGATTATCATCCGGACAAATTACAGAAATGCTTCCACCAGGTGTTCAAAACAGGCTGGTGGTCACAATGGAATATCTTGGAAGGATGCAAGGTTAATTGGAAATGACTTGCTAAATGGCATACATTTTATTGCTAAGTCTAGCCTTTTATCATGCAAGTTTCCATCCAAGTACAAAGTTGCTAAAGTACGTTGTATCCACAAAAAAGGTAGCAAATTTCAGTGTGAGAATTATCAACCTATCTCACTTCTCTGTTTACCTGGCAAGTTGTTGGAAGCGGTTGCTACTATGGATATAGACAGTCACATTGGCAACAATAATCTCTTAACAGATCATCAATGGAGACTCCGTAAATGAAGATCTCCAGAACTCCACCTTCTTAACATCACGAATTGGTGGAGCCAGCTCTTCAAAAATGGTAACATCATAGGAGTACTTATGATTGACTTCAGCAAAGACTTTGACAGTGTGTGTGTCACAAGACACTGGCTAAAAAGATGATGGCAATCGGGATATCAGGAAGTTCATTCGAATGGTGTGAGAATTACCTTTCAGAGCGTAAACGGTTCACTGTTATAACAAACAGCCAATCTGCATTATCTCCTGTAGAGCAAGGTATACCTCAGGGTTCATTGATGGGCCCAAGGTTTTACAGTTACCACTCAAACGATCTACCAGACGTAGCTGAGGAGGACGATGAGGAAATCGAGATGTTCGCAGACGATACTACTGGTGACTCAACTCAAAAGTAAAAAAGCTGAAACAAATGCAAACATTGGGCAAAGAAACACTTTGCAAATTCTATTATACACCAATTGTACCATCAGTTGTATACAACATATGTTTGGGGATATGGTAACCTAGGCAACTTAGACAACCCAAACCGTCTACATGGAGAAGCAGCACACATGATCTATCGACTACCAAATAAACTCTCCACTGATAAATGTCTTCAGCAGACCAACTGGTATTCTTTGCACTACCTATACAAGCGACGTTTGTTGTGTCTGATGCATAGGATATATTACAATGATATTGATGAATCAATCTACTGAAGATTTGAACATCAATCAGAGGTACGCAGACCTTCTCGACGTCAACATCAATTCAAAGTATCACCAATCAAATCGTTCAAAGACCAGAACTCATTCTTGTACAGAGGTCAACGAATATGGAATGCCATGCCAAGTGAACTCAAAGAAACCGTTAACTATGAAAAGTTCAGTAAGAAACTTGGTGGTTTCTCTGAGAAGTTTTCTTCTTATTCATTTCAATATAATACTTTCAATATTCATACTTTATCTTTAACTGAATTTATGAAAATTTTAGATGAGCTTGTTACCCAGATTGTGATTGCAACTAATGTCACTTAATATTTTGCTATCAATACCCACATGTCATTTTGCTTTTGTACCTTTTGTGTTATGTTTTCTAATTTCTTTTCTCTAAACCTCCTACCACTACACCCAGGTATATAGGTGGGAGTTTCAATACTTTTATAATTTATATCTACATGTATGTATGTATATATATATAAGGTAGTTTCATCTAAGTTCGACAAAACAACTTTACAATCCAATAAATGAAAAAGGAAACCTAAAAGGATGTAAGATATGAAATACGATATCCAAACAACATTAGTAATAAAAAGATAAAGACATTTCTTTACTTTGAAGATAGATAAACAGAGGAGAAAAGGAACAGAAGGATACGTCCGTGTTCAACCATATATTCTTTATTCGACAAAACAATTTTCAAAACAATTTAGAGATAAAACACGGAACAGTGGAATAAAAAATGAGATATCGTAAAAACCACGTGCCGTAATAATCCCAAAGGAAACACTGGAGGTGATATTTCTTTTCTTTACCGCTAATTACCCTTGAAGATACTCGTAACATTTTCATAACTATTACATCACGATACAAACAAACTCTGATAATCAGCTGGTTATTAAGCATGTCGAAAACAAAATATCGCACCGAGGAAGGGAAAACCTCCCCTATATGGAAATCTGCTTTCAAAACGGGGATTTAAGTCATGATTTGAAGTCCCATGGCCAATCTTTCCGTTCCAGTAGTAAACAAGATGTGGTGATAACAGCACGCGTGAATATCAACAACTTCATTTCGTTCGTGTTTTTTGTGTTTGGATTTGCTTAAAGAGGTTTCAGACTCATCTTGGATTTACCCCCAATTATTAGCGATATTTCAAATTTAAACAATTGGGTGAAAAGTACGTATTGTAAGCTTCCTTTTTAAATATTTTTCATTTTTTTTCGTTGATTAATCGCTTCAATATGAACGTGTGTCAAATATAGAAGCATGTCGAATGAAAATACCTTATATATATATGTGTGTATATTTTTTTTGTGTATTATATATATATATTCTTCCTTTAGTGCAGGTCTTTATGTTATGTTTTTATCTTATAAACCTTATCAGTTTGTTACTTACACTTTGCCTTCTTACACCATAGATTTACTTGCTAACACCATGTAGGCTATTTGCTCGATACTTCTATTGTGTCAACTAACCTTTTTTACACGCACCTCTCACTTTCATACAACCTTTTATTATAAACAAATTTTAGTTTTTAATATCTTTTATGTTGTAGGTCCACATCAGCTTTATATGCTACCTTTTTGTGAAACCTTCATTACCAAATAAATTAGTACTAGTACTAGTATTAGTAGTAGACAACACACAACAGAACACAACACAACAACACATCACAACACACACCACAACACACACCTTCTTTGACACCACGCACTGAATTATGAGAAAATTATACCTTTCAGGTGATACGCAATGATAAATTGTCAAAATATGATTCTTTCAAATTCTTTTACTATCTTTATCGTCAAGTTTGTTTTCTCTAAAAGCGCTCGTCATATTCGTTTACGAGGAAGTTTGATGTTGGACAGCCGCCATGTTTACATTATGTAATGGAAGTAAATAAACGCCTTCTCAAATACCGAAAAGCTTCAATTAAACGCCCGGGCATTTACGAGTAATGGAAAAAACACTCTGAAGCAAAGCAAAAATATAGTCCAGGCGCTGTGTTGCCAAAAAGTGGCTAGAAAACAACTTTTGTGATACATACCTTAGAACCAAATTTTGTTTTTAATTAGTCTTATTACAAAATCTAAGAGTTTCCGCGATATTAGTGTGCAGGTGGCGAGAAATTGGGCGTTAAAAGTATTGTTATCAATTGATTCGTGTAATTTCGATTTCAGCCGTTTTCAAATTTTTTAATATCAGTTCAATTCATTACAGTCAGTGTATCGTATCCAATCCAAAAATGAGGAAAAAGAAAGGAAGGTTAGATCCAGAAACTCCAAAGTTTAATCTATCGTGTTAATTATCGTTTTTATCGATAAATCGGTTTCTAAAACCAATAAGCACGATATAATTTATTACTTATTGTAACTTTGGTTCTTTTTAAAACTAAAAAAATCGGAAATGTTTTTAGCAACAAGTTTTTTATGTACCTTTATTATTGATTTCTTATCGAATAAATCTGCAAAAAACGAAATGGTAAGTAAATATTTGCTGATTGAATTGAAAACATAGAGGTTATATATGCCAATATCTATTTCAGTACACAAAACCAGGTACAAATGTAATTTAGGTATATCTGGGTAAGGATGCTGCAGAAAACACACAGAATGTAAACCCAACTTAAGCAATGGATACCGGTATAGAACCTAAGCTAACTTAATGGAGGAGAGTAAATTAAGAGGAGGAGAGTAAATTAGAGTAGAAAAGAAAAACGTGCAATAAACATTTTCAACACTTCATGACACCTGTACTCCTCCACTTTTATCGTCTTAAACAGCCTGGATCTGTCGCTGCCAGGATAAAATTGCTTCCATCCCTGGATTAGTTAAATGTTAAGAAAGTTAGGAATGTTAAATGTAATGTACAAGTAAAGCATCTATTATCAGCCATTGCTGTCAAAGTGGAAATCCATAAAAATCCATAAACTTCGGTGATCTAAGGATCCAGGAATGGAATGAAAACAATGGAATGAAGGCCAACCCGAAAAAAAGTAAAGCTATTTCTTAGCAAAACAGAAATTGCCAAAGCAAATATATGTAATAAAACAATTTCAATTATGGCATATCACTGGCATGAAATTTGGGGAATCATGTTTAGACGGACGTAAAGTGAACTTAATCATAATATCATCTTAAATCATCGATGAAATTTCGATGGTGCCAAACAAACTCCTGTTTAACATTCATCGGAGATTCTGTGAGATATTTAGTAGCACCCAAGATCTTCCATTCGCAGGAATATCAGTGGTTGCTTGTGGTGACTTTTATCAATTACCACCGATTCAGCAAAAACCTCTGTTCTCAGAATTTAATGACCACATATTTAATATCGTTCATTGTTGGCGGTACTTTAAAATTGCTGAACTAACCCAAGTCATGAGGTGATCAAACTTTTATCGATCGTTAAACAGCATTAGAATAGGTACAATCGAGAAGAACGTAACTATCCAACAAACGCAATTCATATTTGGGCTGAGAATGTTTTAGTTAATGAACCGTTAAAACCGTTAAGGAACGTTGAACATCGTTTGATCAAGAAGGAAGCATCGTTACTATATATCTCAAAATGAAAGATAAAGATATAAGCATGAAAACAGGTAATGCTGATTCTTATGGTAGAGCTCATAACTTAGTACCGTCCCCAGTAAAAAAACGGCTGCAATTTCCATTAGTTCTTTCCTGGATTTGCACGGTACACAAAGGTCTAGGTAAAAGATTTCCTAAAACTGTATTTAGTCTTGATATCCTTCGACAACCACGATTCAATTCTGGTCAAATTTATGGTACCTTAAGTCGTGTCTTGACATCTTGACCTGGATTGTGTATTTTTGGAGATATTGACAAAAAGCATGTTACCACCGATCAAAGAGCGACAGCTGAGTGTGAATTATCTTAGGTGCTTCATCTGTCAATCATAAAGTTTTGACAGCACTCATGTAAGAGATATCACGAAATTAAAAGATCTGATTGGTTTATTTTTTTCCATTATGCTTTCTGCATAGAAACATGTTTCAACGACCGGAATTTCCATTTCAGAACGGAGAATTTCTCGATCATCTGATTAAAAGCATTACATGTTTTGTCCGTTCCACCTCTGGCAACGGAAAACGTTTATTTAATGAGTAGTAAATAACAGGATCTTGTCGATATAAGTTCATCTGACAATTTTCTCCTCAATGGAGGCAAGTCAAGTAATGCTTCGTTCTTATGAGACTTTCCATCGTAAATTCATAATGAAGAGAAATTGCCAGGTGAACATACTCCGAAATTGCATCAGTTTCCACAGTGGAAAATGAACACTAAAAGATAAGACATTCTAATTCTCTTTAAAGGACATTGTCCTATGGACATTAATAAGGAATTGTGACTGTATTGAAATATCACATTTACAAACAATAAGGAAAGGAAGGAAAAGCAATACATACAACAAAAAAATCTAACAGCTCCTTGGAATTTTTGTAAGGGTATATTCGATAAATATCAATAAATATTAATAAATATTAATAAATATCAATAATCACACAGTATATAATGAGAGATGAAACAACACAAAAAAATAACACACACACTTTCTGATAATTATATATCATTCTTCGTTTGTGCCAGACAAACGTAAATAGTAATTCTTAAAAGGAAATGTGTATTCGAGGTATACCGCAGCATTTATATAAAGCGGGCAAATTGGGTGCATAAAAATGGGTCTGCTTTATACAGACTTTACCTATGAGAATTTGACTGTTATTCCGAACACGCACGCTTTGTGGGGGATACAGTTGTCATGAATGCGATGATGAAAGCAAAGTTTGTCTTTCAATGACTGAAATTTGTCTTGTGATTGTCAGACGACAGCTGCAGAAATATAATTTTTTTCTTGCTATGTCGTTCAGCACTCGTGCGATCGCTGGATATAAAGAAAAGGTTGATAGACATATGTCGATATTTACTTGAACCTCATTGGTGTAAAAGTCGGCCTCTACAGGTATTCTATTTGTTTAATAACAAATTGCACTGTTGCTTGGTAGCATATTTTTGTTATACTTCCTTGCAAAACGATATGCATTCGCATGCGTACAGACCGTGTATCACATATTTACAAGATCTTAAATCTTCACTAAATGATAGTGATATGAGAACCAGATAATATATTACTGGTATAGTATTATAACATGATCAGCCATCATTCTTTTTTAGGTTTATTGTTCTTCCGAAAGCTATTTCTTCCACGAACTAAATCAGAATAAATGTTATTATTAAGAGTAAAAGCCCGATATCATTCCACAGAAAAAAGGTATTTGTTAATTAATGCAAAATTAAACGGAATCCTGTAAAATTAACTTGAATTTTAAAGAAAAACTGTTACACATGCAATCATATTGTATTTTCTCAAATGCTCAAAATGGCCCGATTTAAGCCCGGGAGTTGGGCGAGGGGAGAAGAGGAAACAGGGAATAGGATAGAATGTATGAGTTTTAAGTTGTTGATTACCTTCAATTTTTTATTCTCGAATACAAATATATTTTTTAATGAAACAGTCGCTTCAGATCACAATCGAAAGGTTTTCTTTGTTTGATCGAATTCGTGAAATCGAATGTTATTCCTATCCTCGAATTCTGATTGGCCATTTCATGTTCAACTTTCATGTTGAACTTTTTATAAGTTGCAAACGTTTTTTTATAAGGACCTTTTGAACAACTTTTTGTTATAGACTAGCAAACTTTTTGGGAAATGCGAATACCAAAAGCAGAGAGAAATATGAATATTTTCGATCACTCACAAGCTGCAGTTCGTATTTGTGATGTAATTTCTTTGTGTTTCAAAGTAACTCCAAATACATCAACGTGGTATCGATTTTCACTCTAAGAAATGGAAGGAATTTATAAGTACAGTGGAACCTTCCTAAAGCGGACAATATTTTTTGTCCCGGACGAATTCTATAGGAAACCCTCTTGTTGCACCCTCTGTAAGGCGGACACCTCTATGAAGCGGACCCTATATAAAGCGGACAGCTTTTTACAGTCCCGCACGAACATTTACGCCGAAAATGACCTCTATAAAGCGGACACACAAAAATAAATGAGATACAGAAATTTACAATTTCTTTTTTTTTATTTACTTGTACACAATTATCTACAAGATCTTTTCGCTCCTTAAAAATGTTGTCGGTATTCATTCTGGATGAGAAAACTTGTGTAAGATAATCATCATCATAAAGTTTAAGAAAATCCTTTTAAAAGTAAAAGAAACCAAGCAATTGCGCAAGGTGGTTTGTCACAAATGTTTAACGCCTTTTCAAGAGAACAAGATCAACCAAAGGTAGGAAGTTCTGGTCTCAGTGTGATGCACTGGTAATTACACCAGGTGTGTTTAACCACCTTTCTGAGCATCAAATGCTCAAATCCACTAGAATAACCACCTAAGCACCGCCCTGTGTAATTATACTTTGTCTTCAAGAGACAGGAAGTCCTTCTCTAAGCATAGGTAGTATATGGTTTTGGAAGTTCTGAGGGCGTATATTATCAAATAAGCACCTCTTAAGCACGCCAAAAAATGATCAATTAAGCGCCACTTAAGCAGTAAGTTAAAAGGACGAAGACGAAGAGTAAAAGACGGCAGAATGTAAGTTAGCAAATTTATACCTTCATTTGATTTATGTAAGAAAGGATTTCTTCATCAGATAGGGCGTAGAATTCTTGCAACATATCTTGTAATGCTTTTCCGACATCATTTGCCATACGTACATCACCACAAACGTAAAGATGACCTTTCTCAACTACTAACAGCTGACCAACCAATGCTACATTTTCTTTCAATAAATGTTGAACATATACCTTTAAATATGCAAATGACATTAATGGGTATGGTGAAGCGATACATGTAAAAGCTTCATAAAAAGTGTATGCAACTTCATGGTTTTGTTTCTTCAACTGATCACATGCTATATTCCCAAATAAGATACCTTAAAAAGGTTTCGGGAAAATCATTTCTTTTAAGATGAGTTTAACTTAGGGTATCTAGCATGCGCCATAGAGCATCATACAAAGATTTACCGGCCTGTCAAATGTTCGGAATACCGTAAATGACCGATTTAACACCCACTCCCGAATAATCGCCCGAACTCGAATAAACGCCTAGTGTAAGACGTTGTTTATGCAAAGAAACGCTCATGCCTAAATTTGAAATTAGGGAATAAATCAAAAATGCAATATTCACGTTCTGAAATATAAATATTTGGTCAGCGCGGAAAGCAGCTGATCTTTCATTAGCGTTTGTACATCCGCCCGTAAGTGTGTGACACAAATTCCCTGTTGATGAAAATACAAATACACAAAATATTTCCTGGGTGTCCAACATATAACATTCTCTTAGCTATATAAATTCATTTCACACCCACACCACACACATAATATGGAGTAGAGAGAGACCCTGGTTGTGGTGGCAGTTTCTGTACTTTTAAAAATTGTTGGGTGGTGTCCTGTCTTGTGTTAACTTAAGACTTGTTTACTCTCCTAATTTTATTTTAAAAACAACAAAACATGAATGAAAATTTACATAGTGGATAATGATGGTTGTTGGGGGATGACAAAAATTAAACTTAAATAGCAACACCCCTTATACACAATTTGGACTAGTATTAACAGTCAAATAAATCAAAGAACATAATTGATATTGACCTTGATATTGGGTAAATATAAATCTTTCCCGTGAAGGAGCATAAGCCGCCAATCTTTTCTTTTTTTTTTCTTTTGAAGGTTTTTGTTGTTTTGACTATATCGGTGTATTAACTGATTCGTTTATGCACTAAAAATTCTATTTTTTCCTAATACGCTCTTATAAATTTCACCAAAAATATGACACTGTGACAGAGTTTCTATTGAATTTGTCAGAGCAAATCCGAGAATAAAAGACTTTTTATCATTTTATTTTGATAAAAATGATCCAAAATAAAGAAAGAAACTTTATATTTCCACTTAAGATTGTTAGCTTTTCCTATTAAATCGTGTTGAAGACAATGACTTCATGTAACAGACTTTGCAAATCTTTTGCATTTTTATGTAAAAATTCATTTCTTCACAGGTGTGTCAATTTCTTTCAGGCTTTACTGTATATATACCAAATATATACTTCAAGGTGGTAAGAAAATTTCACTGGAAAAAAATGGATTTCACGTATTCTTAAAATGAAATTCTTGTGAAAGGAAAGAATACTTTTTGCCTCAATGTCTGTCAATGTATGCATGACAATATTTAATTTTAAAAAAATATGAAGACTAATTATTTGCAAAATTAACGAAATTAAATTCCTGGGAAAAGTTTATTTTATCTCAATTCGCGAAATTAAATTTGCACGAAAACTGCTACTATGGATCAGACTATCGACCTGTAATGGTTCCAAAGAATGATTCATTATGATTCATTTTTGCAGAGCAAGATAATCGTTCCAGGAGTGAACTGCAACTAAGCCGAATATTCCTACGACACTTCCTTTTGACCTCAAATTTGTGAAGTTTTGCCCATTAACATTTGAGAGATTATCAAAATAAGGGTTATTGCAGAATTTCTTTTTAAATTAATCAATTTTCGTTGTTTTTTCAGGTTAAAATAAAAACAAAATCACATTCCCACTAAAATTTCTAAAAGTACTTGTGAAAATTAGTTAGAAATTCATCACTAGTGGATCTGAGATTGTAAAACAGTTATATAATTTATATTTTAGGTCCTTTGTTGGTGGCATCATCTCTGGTATTATCTCGTATCTGCTGCCCTAACTCCTTCTCAAAACTTGACCTCGCCAGAAGTACCTGGACTTGTCCAAAGTCTTTGAACTTGTCGGCCTTATCTGAACTTGACTAGATTTTTTACTTTCAGATATTTCCAAAAAATGATTTCCATTGCTCAATTTTGCATAGCTATCTTTGTCACGTGAGAAGTATATATTCTTCAGTTTTTTACTTTGTCACATATTTTGTTACATTGTACTAAACATTTTTTATAATAGATTGAGTTCACAATACATGAATAATTGTATTCAATACTCCAGTATAAGGACTTCAGGTTGAAAATCGACAGTTATAAAGGATATCAGATTTGGAATAGAATTCTTTGTTTGGCCCAAATTTTCTTTCTTAAATATAGTTCTTGCCGCCGGAGGAGAAAGGCTGTGAAATTTAGTAAATACAAAGCGGAATGTTATCTGAAGTGTTCTAGTTGTCCTTCGTAATGTGTACTACGTTTCTGGTACCACGCTGACCTTCAGGCCCCAGGGCGTCTTGTTTTTTATGTTTTGACTAAAATGTTGATATATTATCTATACTTTTCGATTTTTAAATAAACGCCCAGGGCGCTTAATCGATCATTTTATTTTTTGGCGTGCTTAAGAGGTGCTTATTTGATAATATACGCCCTCAGAACTTCCAAAACCATATACTACCTATGCTTAGAGAAGGACTTCCTGTCTCTTGAAGACAAAGTATAATTACACAGGGCGGTGCTTAGGTGGTTATTCTAGTGGATTTGAGCATTTGATGCTCAGAAAGGTGGTTAAACACACCTGGTGTAATTACCAGTGCATCACACTGAGACCAGAACTTCCTACCTTTGGTTGATCTTGTTCTCTTGAAAAGGCGTTAAACATTTGTGACAAACCACCTTGCGCAATTGCTTGGTTTCTTTCCTGCTGGTATATGTTATCTTGATTTGAATTACGACAACCAAAAAAAAGAATCGCATTTCTTTGCGCGACAGTGGTTTGCTTCTCATACATAAGTTGCTGCCAAAACGAACGGAACGGGGCAATCCCTGTTCCTGGCCCAATCATGATAATGGGTACCGACGGATCTTCTGGTAAATGAAATTTGAATGCTCTATAAAAGGAACAGGATAGTCAATTTTCTTTTGATGACATCCCGTTTGCCCCAAAATTGCGGCGAATATATAAATTAGGGACCCCCCTACACCCCTGTAGACATTTTTGTAAGATGCGTTTAACTCAAAAAGAATCAGTTGCCCTCTTTTAAGTGAGTCTTGATTAGTTTTGCAGTAAACATCACATCCTCGGTCCCATTGCAGCAAATTTACTAATTGATGCAGAGGATACAAACAATGCCTTTCAACCCTGATGGAAAATGACGCAATAATAATACCTTTTTAAATGATATGGCACTTTTCCACCAGGAGTTAGTGAGTGCAACCAGGAAGAGCAAACTCCAAAGTGTTGTGTATCTTATAAGAAAGAGTAGCAAAAACAATATTAACTAAACATGAAATTTTTAAAATTGCAAAATTGTATGTGGTGCTTATTGGATTTTGGAAGGGGTCCTTTTACTGCAGGACTTGAACATTTATCTTTACCTAAGGGGTGATAATCAAAGAGTTTACAAACTGGAGCTCTGTTGTTAGGTTGTTAGGGTAAAACCATTCGATGTAGCTACATCGACAAAATAGCTGGCTACCCTTGTGCATTAAAACATGAAGGGATATCATCGAAACAAACAACATTCTAATTCTCTATTATTATTTTTTGAGTTAATCCTTTTCTATTTTACTCTATGTGCTGTTTACTCAAGTGACTTTCAATCCATTTGACAGGGCCACAACTAGAAAGTTTAGCGACGGGTCTATAGGTGTGTCGAAATTTGTGGACGAAGATGTTAAAGCATAAAAGAAAATAGGTGCAAATAAGTCCGTTGGTGATACAGACTGAAAACAGAAATTACATTAATGTGCTCCCTGACAATTTTTGAAATACTTCTGCCAGTGAATAATTTGACAACTGTGTAAATATAAAGGGAACTCACCATTGATAGTGTAAGAGACGCGAGCAATGGTTATATGTACTTCGTTTGGATACATTTTCGGTGATGATGATATCGAATATGTTCTCTGAAATTAGAAGTCATACCAAAGCCATTCACGATGAGAACATGCGGATACTTTCCTTTTTAAAGGCACATCAAGAGCATATTCAACTTCCATATAAATGAGACAACACATCGATCTAAGTGTGCCGTAGAGATCTAACTTCTTCATTACAGAAATGCGGTTCTTTATCAATCTTAGTGCGAACGTCTGGTCTGGTTCCGATAAACAAGGAGTAGAAAACTCTCTCATTAAAATATGGCATCTATCATGTAAAAATTAATTTGTGCTGCTTCTATAGAGTGCGGCCTGTCAATCATCATGCAACATGTGCGGACATTTGCTCGCTACTTCACAAACAAAGTGGAAGAAGATACAGGATTTAAGAATCTGGACCAGAATAGTAATGGTCAAGCAACCCTTGATACAATCACTCTCAGGATGTTGCTTGGTCATCATATTCTCGTTTGAACGTGAATTCAACAAACCGATTTCAATACTGGAAGGTGGTAGATCAAAATTGTAGGATGAATTTTCACAGACGTGAATATCTGCAAAACTTCCAAGATACTTCGATATTGTTTAAACTTCCAATCTTCGTACATGTCTGTATTCTAAGAATAAATGAAAAAAAGTTCGATGAATATACATCTACATTCCTGTCAATTTAATACACTCGCAGAATTGACATTCAGAATCTTGAACCTAACTGATCACAGTACGAAGTCGCAGATGTTCTTATAGCACAGTACGAAGTCGCAGATGTTCTTATAGCACAGGATAGTGATATAGAATTAAATGATTTAACCATTTACTACACGTGTGGTCATGACGTCTTCATAACACCTTCATCAGACGTTGTACTTACAGTGGCTAGCTCAATCAGTTGTTTCTTTTCATTTTCATCAGAACAGTGATCAGCAAATGCACTTAAAAGTTTCCTGGTAGGTGGTGTTGTGATGTCCAAGAAAACCGTGAAGATTTTTCGAAGTGTGGATGGCATAGGGATCTTTTCAATTGTCGTGCAAGTAAAGTTATCTAAATTATCAAAACAAACAACATTGTATGAGCCTATTTGTTTTCGCTATCTAACAATTTGTTTTATTTTCGACTTTAAATAGTAGTCCTGTCTATGTTATTCCTGTTGTTGCGTGATTGAAGCAGGCATGTGACTTCTATAGCCCAGATAGGGTTTTTAAATGCTCTAGGATCTCCTACGCAGGATCATCATCAATAACAGTTCTTTGAAAGGCTACCCTGGGTAACCATCAAGAAATATCCATAATGGTCGGTCGTCAACATGCGATCCCATACATTGTTTAAATCAATTTTTCGAGCTCTATAACTTATCTTTCGCAATTCAGTGATTTTCTTTTCTTCCCTCTTTGCGAGAGGGAAAGTACGGGTGGGGGAAATGAACCTGTAAAATGTTTATACACGTTATAATCTGCTTGGGGGAGTGTTTTTATGGAAAGTATTCCCCGATGTATTCTATATATTGTATTTGTTAATGCCATTAAGCTTAAGTTTCATTTTCCTATCTTCTTCTATTTGGATCAATTTCTTTAAGAATCATAAAAGAACAAAGAGGGAGTCCAGATAAAAGAACTGTTTTGTCCGATAAGGTACCGTAAAACCCGACAGATAAGCCCTCTGGCCTTATCTGATTTAAAGTAGCTTTTTTGAGTGGGCTTATCCACGGGATAATTAAAACGTCAGGCTCCTGTACCTTCGAGTTTTTAGGTCAAAGACCCATATATCTAAAAACACAGTTACGTTTATGTCGAGTCGTGCTTCTTGGCGTCTGTTGGCTGTCTGGTATCGGAATTGCTCATCATTCATTTCCATTATCATTGGCTCACGTTGAATGTCTTTACATACTTCATCTAGTAGTAAACAGGTGATGCCACGAACTTCATTGTGGCTCATTGTAACAAAGCCCCACTTTTGCAAGACAGTGCAAGTTGAAGGTCGAACTTTCTTACCGCACGCACATTCTAATGGAAGTTTTGGGAGTGTCCAGTTTAACGGACTCGTAAGGCATCCCTGAATTGTTCTTTGTTGAGATCATAACCAAGTTCTTTAATGGGAAAACTGCTCAACCAAAACTGCTCCATCCATCGTATTAACTGCAATCATTCTCAATCCTTCTTCATTAAATGATGCTTTAAGGTGATTTAGGGGATCTAGCTTTTCTTTGTTCGTTCTTTATTTGGCCAATCGTTTTTCCAATGTCATCGTTGTTTTCTCCTTTGATTACGTTCTGTTTTGTAAGCAGTCTGCAATTTTGATATTCAATCAGTGCAATTTGACATATGTTCTTAATGCCAAGGCCGCCCAACTTAGGTAGTAACGACCTACCTCTTGATTCTTGAGCTTCGAAAACTTCCCTTCCCTTCAAAACCTTGCAATTAACTGCATGACTCATCTTTTTTCATGACAGACATGACAACATTACCACAAATTCGTAATAATAATAATAATAATAATAATAATAATAATAATAATAATAATAATAATAATAATAATAATAATAATAATAATAATAATAATAATAATAATAATAATAATAATAATATAGTAAAAGAATTTAATGAAAAAAAGGAAAAATTAGATGTAAACCTGTTTTCTTTTTGCAGATGTTAATGCTTTCATCAAAGTCCAAATCACATATAAGCGATTCTAATAACTCCTTCACCATTGTCCTGTCATTTTGAGGATATATACATATATGGTCTCCTGGCCAATAATTGAGATCTTCTGACTCTTCCACATGAAGACAAACCAAATCTGTGACACGTCTAAAATATTACATACAGAAAATATAGCACTAATCTTTATACAAAGCAGTCAGAGTTCAGTGAACTTCAAAAAGATCATTAGAATTTGTAGCAGGAGGTTTGAATCTACCAAGTCATTATCTTGAATTCAAACCAACACTGGTCAATCTTTCTACATAGGAAGACATCTCTTATAAAAATAATATTTTACCCGGAATCAGGATGCTGTAGATTTGAAACTGATTTGACAATGGCCATTTTAACATCTTTTTTATGAACCACTGATAAATCTACAGAATGAGTTCAAATCCATGATTATAGCAGAAGTTATTTATTAAAGGGAGCACAACCCCCTTCCTCTCTACACATAAACCCTAGGGGTCTTATTAAATTTTATATAAATGCAGATCAATTTACTTGCTTTTAAAAATAAGGGAAACTATTGGTGTAAGTATTGCACCTTCAGAAATTGATCATGGATACATTCGTACTTTTGTGGAATGCATATATTGTATATGACGTAATGTTATAGAAAGAACTTACTTCGTCCTAAGTCTTCCTCCTTCATTGATTCGGCGTTTACTTTGATAATCTCAAATAGGTTTTCATTCAAAGCCTTTGTGTTCTGGTTCAGCCAATCTTCAGGTACGCTCACATCGCTCAAACAAAACAATTGGCATGTAGCCTAATAGAGCAGACTCTTTGATGGTCAGAAAGAAGATATTGACAATAACAGATACAGAAATTCTTTTTAACACAAAAATAGTATTTTGTTCATTATTTTTTCAGGCAACTAATAAACGTTGGTCTTTTATGGTTAACTGAACAGATTCAAAGATTGGAGAAACAACATTACCTGAAAACAATCACTTGCCCAGGCGTAGAAGGTATCATCCTGTCTGTTCAACTCATCCCCTTCTCCAATTGGGAAAATTTCTTCTCCTCCAAGATTTCTGAATAATTTATTTATGGCCTTGCCAAATGAGCAAAAATTAGGGTAAGCTCTCGACCCTAACGCAAAGACGGAATATCTGAAACATGTTGAAAAGTAAAGAAAATGGCATTATAATAATTGCAGTTAATATCGAAGCTAAATCAAACCATTCCAGTTGTGAAGAGGATACAAGTTAGCCTGACTCCTTAAAGACGAAATCCTTGAATCGTCAGCTTCTATTTTATAGATAGTCATGTAAGTAGCAACTTACCTTAAATTCGGTAGGGTTTTCATGCAACTTAAAGGGTATAACACGTATTCAGATTCGCTGCTTTTCTGAAATCTATAATGAAGTGTATTATAAAAAAAACCCTTAACAGAACGACAGAAGTGTAGAAGTTCTCTGTCTTCCTGCTCTTGATTCTAAGCAGAAGGCATTACGATAGTAACCTGTTGTTACTATCTTCCTTCATCCGCAAATTTGGAGTTACGTTTACAGCCACTCCATGACGTCGGCAGATGAACAGAAATATTTCTTACCTTGATGACATATCTTCTAAGTTTTTAAGGAAGCTCTATGATATAAAAAGGTCAGGTATCACACGGATGCTCCTCATTCAGTTGTGTAATGATTTATCAAGTCAAAACGATCTATTGGTCAAAGTATAAAGACCAATTCAAAGTTAAGATTTCGTCCCAAAACTATGATTTCTGATCATCAAATAACATAGACAACAAAGTGAACGATGAGAGAGGTTGACCTGATCACACGAATTCAAATAATTGAGGCCAACAAACATTTTTATTTGTTATTGTACATAATCAAAGAAAAGTCAATGCACCTTTCCTGAATATCTGCCTAAACACCTATAGCTTGCCAAAAGTTCCTAACAATTCTCGTTTTGATGCATATTATTGTTCCACTGCAAAGTATTTACACAGCCGGCACCCAACGTTAGAGAAAAGTTGTATGGGTTTGGTTGGGTTTACGTTATCCAACATTATTTCGTTAAACCAATTTATCATTTTTCTCGATCACTTCTTCTTTTTTTATCAAAATTTACAATTTTCGGTATTACAATATTACAATATTACAATTTCCAATTTCGAATATATATATATAGTTATTTTTTACTACTGTATTTCCTACTCGGCATGGCAATCAATGCGACTTTTTATATTTTGCTCGTCAGCATTTCAATTTCGACATGGTTTCCAGATAAAGAAGTGATGTTATTGTTAAGTTTGATATTCTTTAACCAAGTTTCGTCCTCATCCATGTTGTTATTATTATTATTATTATTATTTTTTTGTTCTTTCTGCAATAAGAAGGCTCAATCTCGCGTTAAACATTGAACATTCTCTCACCATACCACCCACGGTATTTCATCCTCTCCCCATACCACCCACCGTATTTCTGATTCTTATGCTTTTTTCTTGTTCTTTTCCTCCTGTTTTTGACATTTTGGAAGACTTCTGTTAGTGTTATAGGTTATAAACCCTTATGTCAAAAGAATGCTTTTTGGCCTCGAATCCAAAAGTTTCTTGCTCTTACATCTAGTCTGACTTCGTCACCATCTTTAAGTTATTGATTCGAAATAATTATTCGTCAATGCTATTAAGTTTGATTCAACTGATACGTCTTTGCACACCACAGTTAACAAAGATGCAGTGAGTTCTCGAATATTGTTGTGTCTAAGGATGACGAAATCTCCTTTCTTGCAGCTCATACTGTGTTGGACGGTGAATTTCTTTCTGAACATGTAATTGGCAGGTTTAGTATTGGGCAACCATATCTTATTCGGATTGCGTCCCAGAATTCTTCTTGGTTTAGACCGAAGCCACGTTTTACTAGTGGCAAAACATTAAGCCGACTAGATGTACCCTTTTGCCAATTTAATTCTTTGAGTATTCCTCCTGATGATATTTCTAATTTAACTTGTTGGAAGTTTTCGAGGTTTTTCTTCTTTCCTTATCTATATTCTAATAGCGACTGTGCATCCACTTTTTAGTTTGGTCAGTGTGAATAAAAGGACGTTAGTAGTGACTTTTCTTTGTAATATTTGTGTTTCTTTGTAGATAATCTGGATCGCCCACAAAACTGTATGTTTTAATGTTCTTCCTTATCTTTTTTATCTTTCTACTTTTCAGTTTTGTTCATTGATAGTTAATATTCAACCAATTTCTTTGTAGACACGAGACAAGATTTTCTCAGATAACACAGGACGCACCCTGGGCCTAAATCGGCAAAATCATATAAAGTTTGGAAGCGGAATGGTGGGAAAGACTACGATGGTTTCGTTTGGACGCCGCGAAACCAGAGTAGTTTTCCTGCCGTTCGGCAAGAGTGTATCATCAATGTCACAGCAACAAACTCAGTTGTCTATGCATTTAGGTAAGCATCTCTAAATGAATTGACAACTGAAGAAGGTATGAAACTATCATACATTTAGTTGAAAGCTGAGATATTTCTAATGAGAATTTTCAATAAATATTTGGTATAAGTTATTACAGTGACAAAAAAGCAAATTGTAATTTTATTATATACTAACACACTGGAAAACTAATGGATTTTCGTAAGTTGTATGATTTCATACAGATACTGTAAAATTCCTTACAAATTGGTTTTGAGTTTACAATGTAAGGCCTCCTTACAATTTTAGCTTAATATTTATAAGTTGTTGTCGGTAAGAAGCACGTCAGAAACTATGTTTTAATTTACATAAGCCCAGGATCGGAATTTTACAGTATGTTACTGTATATTAAAGTTTATTTTAGTTTATTTTAGTTTTTTAGGTAGTTTTATTTTTATTTTTTTTAGTAGTGTTATAAGAATAACTGTTATTGTCAATGATTTTTTCATTCTCATTTCCTTCTCATTAACTCTTATTATTATTCAGACAGATAATGTTTTCAAATTGCAAGTTTGAGTATTTCTATCATTTTTCTTGGAGTTTTAGGTAAAAACGAAACAGTTGAGATAAGTTAGATCTAAATATAGTATTCTATATAGTAACATAGCATTAATAATATATCTACTTTTTTGGTCTTTTTACACTTTCAGTTGTGTTTGTGTTTGACTAAATCGTAACAGTTGAAGAACACATCACTTAAAATCAAAAGTTTACGTTGCATCACGTGTTTCAGTTCCTTCCATAAAAAGATGAGTTAAAAGTCAAGATAACTATCATAACTGTTTCCATTCTTATAATTTAATTGGATCATATTTTTTATTTAGCATTTTGTTTATGGTTATGGACGACGATGATGATAATTAGACGACGACATGAAGACATGGCCACGAGACAACGACGATGATGATTATGACGATGGAAACGAGGAAGGATAATAACTTCTGTACACATAGATCGAATACACGATTGAAGAAATTCAAGAATTTACGTCTTTGCCACCGTGTCAGAGGTGTGATGTTGCTTGATACCGATGACCCTTACATATTTTCATTATGTTTTATCATTAGTGTATATATGTCCGGTAAATCTGCATTGGAAACCGGAAATGTTCATTGGTCAATAAATTAATAAAATATAATTTTGCGCTGTTTTTTTATCTTAAAAAACTGCCGTCTATAATTCCATAAAATTAAATACACACTCTTTAACACTTTATGCTTCTGTCTGTTAATATACTTTAAAGTATAATGTAAATATCTGAAATTTCAATTAAAAGGATTTCATAAGACCTGCGCGTTTCGAGCTCTATAGCGTGGTACTACTTATCCTTTGCAATTCTATGATTTTATTTTTCGTCACTCCTATATTTTGAAAGAGGAGAGCACGGGTTGGGTGAACTCATGGGGAAAGTGAACCGGTAAAATGTTTTTACCCGGGATACTAGTCTTATATACTAATAGCGAGCTGTGCATACCACTTTTATTTTAGAGAGTGATAGCGCTTATCTTGGTTATTTAGTGCTATTTTACATTCTGAATTCATTTTTTTCTTGCTTCTTTTCTATATGACTTCTTTCTTTTTAGATTAAAAATTTAGTGTAAATAAAAATTATGAAGAAGAATATTGAATGTGACAATCATGGTTTTACATAATCAAGGTACAAGCAATTGGGATAAAGCATTTAATGAATTCATAGAAGAATGATCCTTTGGTTGTGTATACTGAGGAGGTATAATGTTTTTTTACGATTCACATTTTAATTGATTCAGGTATCCCGGGCAAAGGATTTTACGGTTTCACTCAATAGCTGGAAAATATGTATATATAAACCATTTTTAGGCTGTATTCTTATATATCTTATCATAATCCTTGAGAGTGAACTGTAAAATGTTTTTACACGGGATACTAGTCTTCTTTATTAATATCAAGCTGCATCCACCTTTTAGTTTGGTCAGTGTGAATAAAAAGACAGGGAACGAAATGTTCGTATGAAAAATGCTATAATTGAAATTTTAGATCGTGCGTAACTGAGTTGTGACTTTAATGGCGATTAGTATTATAAGAGTAGCAACGTCAGTGGGCACATTGCATTGCACCCTAAATAGAACGCCATTTTCAGGGTCAAATATCTCAATTACCAATGAGAATAGCTGACGTCACTTTGGGCGTGCGATATTGGCGGTGGGGTGTCGAAAAATTTGGGTCTAAAACTTTTTGGGGACGGGTGTGACGTCATTAGGATCTTTGATCGACGATATCTCCGTAACGGTAAGTCGTACACAGGCGATCCCATAGATTTTTTGATCATGTTTTCGAGCTCTACAACTTAATGATACTTATTCTTAGCAATTATGTGATCTTATTGGGCGATGGGGCGACGAAAAAAAAATTGGGTCTAAAACTTTTTGGAGACGAGTGTGACGTCATCAAAATCTTTGATCGACGATATCTCCGTAACCGTAAGTCGTACGCAGACAATCCCATACATTTTTTGATCATGTTTTCGAGCTCTACAACTTAGTGATACCTATTCTTTTGAATTGTGTGATCTTACTTTTCGTCACCGCCATATTGTAAGAGAGAGGGTAAGCACGGGGGTTGGGGTCAGTAACTCAGGGGGAAAGTGAACCGGTAAAATGTTTTTACCCGGGATACTAATCTATATACTAATAGCGACTGTGCATCCACTTTTTAGTTTGGTCAGTGTGAATAAAAGGACTGGGAACGAAATATTCGTGTGGACTGTTATAATTAAAAAATTTTATTTTTCGTCACCCTAATATTGGAAAAAAGGAAGAGCACGGGCGGTGGGTGCAGTAACTCATGGGGAACATGAACATGTAAAAACTTTTTACCCGGGATACTAGTCTTCTTATACTAATACGCAATCTTGCTTTTTTCTTACCTAACTTTGAAGGAAAGAACTTTAGGAAAATTTTCTCGGGAAGTTCGTCAATGGATGTTTATTTTTTGCGTATTAGTATAGGAGGAATCTCCCATTAGGGGATCCCATTAGGGAAGCCCATCTAGCTCCATCTTACGAGTTTTTATGACTTCGTGGATTGTTGTTCCTTAAAGGAAGACATCATAAAGCTGCCCGGAGGAGAACGCAATGCAATGTTTTTTGCGTTCGAAATATTCTCAACGATCATTTCCTTAGTGAAAAAAGAAGGGAGAAGAAGTGTTTTTGTATCTGTTGTTGGTTTGTTTTTTTATTTCTTACAGTTCAAAAGCGAAGAATAATATTGTTTATATTATAAAAAGAAGAAGATGAGTTGTTATGATGCAGAACAGAAAAAGACGAACGAAGAAATGAAACGAAGTATATATTGTGTATTGAATTAACGAGTGGAAGAAGAAATGTAAATGGATTATAGTAGAAACGTGTACTGAAAATAACAACTTACTTATTTATTTACAGTTATTAAAAATGGATGGTTGCACAGAAGAAGTTGTCAAATGATTTTAAATTTATTTCTTTTTGGTGGCACCGATCGTTTTGTAAAGTAAACGAGTGGAGTGTATAAATCAAAAATTTAAATGAAAACACGAACACAATGTCGTTGTTTTTGGTATAAACGTGTGCTGGAAAGGAAAGCGAAGAAACTGTTAATTGAATTGGAGGATTGTTAACGAAGTGGCATTTATTTTTTACAGGTATTAAACATGTTGTGGAAAAGCTGAATTATTATTTCTGAGTTTTGTTTTGCGTGTGACGCAGTAAAGGGTGTTATACTACGCTGAGATCTCCCGTGTTATTGTTGTTGTTATTTTTCAAGCGAAGTTTTGGTTTCTGTTTTCAAGAAAGTTCAAGCTCTCCCCCATTATGATGATTGAATATCCAACACCATCCTCTCCTTACACCCCACATTGTCAGCCTGAATTATAGGTTTTTATACTGTACTTAACACATCCCAGTTTTTTTAGCTTTTCCTTTCCGTTGCTTAAGCTATAATTTTATTGCTATATATATTTTTAGGTAATTCCAATTTTTATTTTTAAGTGTGTTTTATGTTTTGTTAGTGGTTGTGTGTGTGTGTGTGTGTGTGTGTGTGTGTGGGGGGGGGGGGGGGGGTAGGGTGGGAGGGGGGGGGGTGTAGCAGGGAGACTACTGAATATCGTTCCTTGTTTTACTCTTCATTGATTACATCTGCTTATTCTATGATGGCATCTATATCATAGTTCTTAAAATTTAATCTCTGTCGTTTTTGTTTTTTGTTTTATTTTGTTTGTGGGAAGGGAGGGAGTGTGCAATATGATTTCTTTCCAAGTTGCTCTTTTGATGCATGATGTGCATTAGGGGAGCCTATTGAATATTGTAACTGGCTTTACATATGTTGTTTAGGAATCCCCAGTTTGAATTTAAGCCATGATGCTTACTTGATCCTATAGTGGAAAAGTGAGGAAACATGATTATTTATTAAGTGCTATTTTACATTCTAAAAAAAGTTATTCTGTTTTTGATGATCATGTGCTTGCTTCTGTTCTATATGGTTTCTTTCTTTTTAGATTAAAAAAATTGATATTAATAAAATTTATGACGAAGGAGAATGAATGTGCTAATCATGGTTTTACATCATATGGTACATTGGGAAATCTTTTGGCGAATTCATAGAAGAATGACACTTCGGTTGTATCCTTAGCAGGTATTATCTTTTTAGCATTCACATTTTAAATCACATTTGATTCAGGTATCCTGAGCAAAGACATAATTTTACGGTTTTACTCAATAGTTGAAAAATATAACAAAAATATAACAAAAAACATTTTCAGGTGGGACCGTAAAATGTTTTTACACGGGATACTTGTCTCTTTACTGATATTGTAAGTTTGCTCGATGTGCCGACGTAAAAAGATTTTATACTTTTTTTTTTTTTTTTTTTTTTTGGGGGGGGGGGGGGGGGGGACTTTAATGAGAAACTATTACATTGCGTTCCCAATATTACCCAAATTTAAATGCAAATATTTCACTACAGTGGGGTGGTGGTGTGGGGAAATTGCCCGGGTGGTTATGCTTCGGGGGTCAGTTTACTAGGGAAAAATCATCTAAAAATATCAAAAAGTTTCGATGGCTTCTTAAGTCCAATCGTAAGCCAAAAAGTCATCACACTTACATGGTGTTATGCTTATAATACGAACTATTTTGAGGCTTAAAACTACATTGATATTTGTCGCAAGGCTTAAAACTATCGTAAGGCTTACGAACCAGCCTTAACGAACCATTAACGTTAAGACAACATAAAAATTAATGTTCAATTAACATTAAAATAATGTTGACTGCCGGCTGGGATTTTGCACAACTGCAAGACAGCATGCAATAATTTGTAACATAAAATCAAGGTCGTTGTAGCACAATGCACCCAAAATACGAAATATGAACAGAATTTCAGGAAACGTCTGAGAAACAATTGTAATACCTGTCCATTATCCGGTGCTTCACCGTTTCCAGAAGTACTGGCAATTACTAAGATACATTGATCGTTTCTAATATCAGAAAAATTGTATTCATCCATGCATAAGACTTTGGAACCAAACTGATATGAAAACAAATCGTTTAAACGTTTTGCAAATGATTCTGATTTCCCGGTCTCCGTTGCATATAAAATGGTTACTTTTTGTCGTTTCACCCAAACACCACCCATGAGAGATGTTGATAGTTTAACAGCTCTAAACAATATAAGTTGTTAATTATCGGTTGAAATAGCACAACGTTGCCTTATAAACAACGGTTGGATTTTATTTCAAAGATGATGTGATCTTCCATGGTTAAATAAGACCCTGTTTTAAACCCTGTCTGTTGTCTGTTAATATTCTAATTCATCAAATGAACGAATACACAAATAAATGAAAAAGTAAGATTGACTTTGCAAACATTATCGTACTTTGCAACATCTCGGAAAGACATTTTTTTTCCATTACTGTTTTCTCTAGCAGCATAATTCTTAACAGGGCTCTCTTGATATTCAAATGATGGCTTTAATTTGTAGTTAAGCATTTCCTGAAAAAACAACAACTGCAAAATAGATAAACAAAAATAAATAACAAACAAACAAGTAAAAAGTCTGTCGGTAAAAAAATGTTTTGTATCGATATGAGATCTAAAGTAAAAAGCACAGGATTGACTTTTAAATATAATTCCATTTTTTAATTTGATGCAGTACGTTTGAGTACGTTTCATTTATTGAAATGCTACACTTATTGAAATTGGTTGAAAATTGGCTAAATGCCTAGCAATCATAAAACGTGTACGCGAAATCTTGAAACATACTTTTCATAAAATTAACATGAACAGTTCTAAACCTATCATAACTTTTGTCACCTGATGAAACACATCTGTAGCTGCACCAGATAGCGGCGGTACAATCCACGCCCAATCTGCAGGACATCCACCCCGTAATTTATTCTAACATAATTAAAATATAATAATTACTATGAGGAAAGATGGGAGAATTTTGGTTTTATTAACAACAACACATATAAAATATATTTGTTGCAGGCAAATTTTTTAAGAAGCTGTTCAACCAACCATCATTACATACTTTTATCCATCTACCGTTTCAAATAACCGGAGTTTGCCAAGCCTTGTAAAATTAGCTTAGGTGATTGTGTTATGGGCCAGCATATATGCCTTGTTCTTTGGAACATTCTGAGAAGTTTGCTGCATTGAAATGGTAGGTAAACACACCATCTTTTTAGAATACACGTCATCTATCATAAACTGTTTTACTTTACATTGTTTAGACTATATTGAAGTAAAGTGATCGATAGCAACGTACCTCGCCCTTTAAATGTTTCATGAAAGAGTCAGAATTTGTGTGATGGTCGACAATTGTTACACCTGAATCCTGCGAGAAAATCAGATGAATTGATCTCTTATATTGCTATCCATGACCTTCATATTTGTTAGTAACATGGCATGTTATCATGATATGTCATATCAATTCAATACCAAGTAAAATGTTTTGCTACGCTATATTTACATATTTACATCTCCAGACACAAGTCGATATTAGAAAGTCTTTAAAATTCCCCGCTGTTGGGAAGTTTTCATTAAAGTTTTGCGTTTATTCATAAATCTAAGTACTTACCATGAAGCTGTGGTAAGTGGCGTAAGTGAGAGCAACCATGGCGTGATCTCTCCACATTGTACCGTTATTTGATGTATCAATGCCAATCAGTTCGGCAACAGGCTAAAATCGATAAAATGTTACTTAATTAAAATTTAAAATTGTCAGTTCTTTCAAATGAAAAAATATTGATCGATAGTATCACGTAATGGATGAAAATATAAAAGATCACCTTTAACAAATTGTAACGATTCTTGTCTGCCAAATCCCTTCCACCAATCTCGGTAGCCATGTACCTAAAACGTTGCAATGCTCTTACTATGCTTCGGACAATTTTACATAATAATTCCGCAGAAATTTCTTTATGGAAAAAGAACGTGTAGGGATTGCAAGCAACTTGGGTCTGATGTATTTAACCGAATAGAGACAAAGTAACATTAAATAGCATGCTATGGAATTGTTCTGTTAAATACCATCCATTGAACGGTGCAGCAGTGAATTCCAAGCCACCAACGTCTAAACACATATTTGACACCACTGGTAATGCATACCATTTTAAGTTCAAACTTTTTAATTGGGTATAGCTAAAAATATTAAAAGAAAAAGAAAATGGAAAATTACAAAAAACAGGATGAAAGGTGGTCCGTGACAATGATGGATTATAAAAGCTTTTCTGTTTATACAATCATCAGGATACCATTTAAATGTTGTTTTTATCAGTTCCTTTTCTAATATTTACAGATACCAATGCAACCCGTTTCCGTTAGAAATAAATTCCAGCATCAATACACGTTTAAAACTGCAATTTCTCAATTCTTCCTTTTTAGTCAACTGAACATCTAAGTATTAAAATAGGCCATTCAAGAATGCTTGCGTGAACAATTTTTGACTTTATATGTTGCAAGATTTCTTTGAGATATACATGTACCTTTTTTTTATTCGAATAGAATTTTCTCTTTAATCTATTTTCTCATTAGTCAACGAAAGATTCGATTCAGAACACAATCGAATGCTTTTCTTTTTGAGAGTTTGTGAAATCGAATGTTATTATTTGAACGAATTTTGAATGGTTAATCTCCAACCAAACCTTACATTTTCGATATACAATATCTTAATATCTTCAAAATATCATAACCCTAATCGTAATATTTTAATATTGTCAATATCTTCGACTTTGTCCGTTCATTGAATAATCAAAGGACCCTGGATTCATTGTTGTGCTTAATTAGTTGCAAATAATCAAAAATTTTAAAAGTTGCATACGTTTAATTGCAAGGGTTAACATTGTACGAATCATTGTAATACACTTAAGGATTTTTCACAACCAAAAATTGCTTCATGGTATGAAAGCGTTTTTGCAAGTATAACTTTATATTCTCTACGAGCCTGACGTAAAATAGAAGTTGCTGCTTTAAAGGATTACCTATTGCTCACTTTATGTTTATTTTATTATATAGGTAGCTCTCCATGGCAGATGTCAGCTCTCCATGTCAGGCGACAGGTTTGATCATTTGTTTAGTATAGGAATAAAACACGTAACACCAAAGTGTGTTGTGTAACATTTTAAACCATACGAACTTATAATATGAATTGTATCACTGACAAAAAATAACACAATGTGAGTCATTGAGTCGAAATGCAAAAGTGGTGTGGTCAGATTTCATGTTTTAACTTAAGCCGTGGAGTCGCAACCACTGCCGTTATGTATGTCGTGGAGTTGCAACTTATGTTCTTGGAGTTGTAACTTAAGCTGTGAAATTGAATTGATTTCTGTTAGGTAATTCGAAATTGAAAAGCATGGAGTCAAAAGTCAAGTCGTAGAGCCGAATGACGAATCGTTAAATCGGACAGTAATTTCAAGTCTGGTCCAAATTTTGTTCCAATATGTTTAAGGTTGATGGTGCAGGTCAAATGACCGGAGAAACTTCTAATGTTACGAAGGTATGCAAATTCAGGTTGGATATCTTCCTAATTCTTTTTACATTGATAATTGGAAAGTTATACATTTAAAGTAGTTCCGCTGTTACAAGTTACAGTTTTGAACATTGCTGTTACTGTTGACTACAGTTGATTAGGTATTGTTATTTTAATACATTATTTTCCTGATACAGAAACCTTAGTTGGTAATGTTAATGGCTTATCAACCGTTATGCCGATCAATACGGGAAAATATTGACCGAAGCTGGGACGTCATGGACCGAGCGCAGTGAGCGACCGAGGTCAATATTTTCCCGAGTATTGACAGGCTAATAAGGTTAATAAGCCATTTAGTACCTGGCAACATAATTAAGGGAAGAATTATAGCACTGCTAAAACTTTTTTGTTCTAATATTTAAAAGAATAACATATTTTCCTTTTGTTTTCTTATATTTTCTGTGCTTGCAATGTAGAGTCTTCCTCATCATTTTGTTACTTTGTTTACATATTTTATGAAGCCGGTCAATACAGAGAAATAGCGACCGGCCACGTGACATCAATTAACCAATCATAATGATCTATTGCGAAAAGACTCTACACTGCCAGGTACTAATATTTGGTAGTACCTTAACCTGGCAGAAAATTTAAATCACTGAATTACGACGACTTGATACAGATTTTGGCTCCATGATATTTGATTCGACATAAAAACTGTCACCATTACTTAACACGTACTTTGACTCTGCTAAATGATTTACGACCTTTCACAAAACGATATGCCACTACACGACTTGCATATCGACTCCACAAATCGTGATGTGCTCTTTTTAACAGTGATACCACGTTATTGTAACGTGGAAATGACTGCAATCAAACTATCAATTTTCATGTAACCATGCCCTAAACTGAATCGTCACAACCAATCTCTGCTGTGTATATAGAAATTCCGTGCAGAAAGAAGAAGGGCGAGCAAAGGGAAATCATTGCACGATTTTACAAAACTTACTGAGGATGAGTAATATCGACTTCTAAAATATATTCCTTTGGTATATCGAATAGTTGTGGTGGTTCTCCATTGGCTTGTAATACCAAAGGTAAAACATCAAATGCAGTGCCTTTCCCCGACCAACCAAGCTTTTCACACAGCTAAATAACAGAAAGACTTGGAGTTTTAATTGCCTGCGCACGCATATTCTGTATTCAATTCATATGTTCTGGTTAATTTACTTTTTCTTATTTAGAGAAGGGGGTAAGCAAATTATAAGTAGCATTGAAGAAGCTAGCACTGCAGCATTTTGAATTACATGAATCTGAACTGAATAACCTCAGTAAATTCTACTGTCGCAGGATCACCAATGATTGAGCCATCACTTTGCCTGTATCCTGCATATCTGATAAGCTGGTCGTTCCATACACGAAAATCTTTATCAACACCTCGAGTTCTTGTTGGGAATATTGTTATTGATGATCTGAAACATCCAAAATAGCATCTTATGTTGATTTCTAATAATTTTAGAGTCTATTAATAAGCAATTTTATTTCATAAAATCTCCGCCCAGATCTAATACTGGTGTAACGCCTCTTCAGGCCTTGAGGCTGAAGGTCATTATTCACTACCTCTTTCGCCAATTCACGCTATAGAAGATGGACGAACAGTAAGTAATTTGATATTTTTATTTGATTAAATCTATAAATATCTCTCATTCACTCCGTGTTTGGTAAGAGATGATTACATATTAAGTTACGGTGGTTGCTAGATTATTATGGTTCATCATTATTTCCGATTTTGATAATGTTTAAACGTTCATGCCATAGATAATCATCAACAAACAAAGAAAACAACACAACCTTACCAGATACCTAGGTTACGCTCGGTGAGGAGGTTGCTACAATAGGGGAACCCTCGGCTAAAAAAGCGAGATTCCAACTAGGGGAGGAGCCCACGATGCCTCTTAGGAACTTCCACCAGAGATGAAAGATTACATAAACAAATACTTAAAGATACAAATTTCGGACAAGAAGATTAAGGAAAATATTACGGATATTCATCCCATTCCATCAAATTTGAAAAGCGTTCCTGAATTAGATTCTTATATAAAGATTCTTCTGCAGGACAATGCGAAATATAATACAAAAAGACAAGAGAAGGTCTTGAAATCGATTCAAGAGAAAGTAGCAGTTGTATTCGGACCTTTATGCCGGATATGGACGGCAATTTATAAAGAGAAACAGCAAAACACTGGGGATGAAACCACTTTCAGAGATGGCATCCTTGTTTGAACAGAGTATGTTATTGCTCTCTCAAGCTTGCAGCTGGATTGCATACGAACGTAGAGAAAACATTCTTTCCACCCTTATCGAATCAAACGTTCAAGGGAAAGATATACTGAAATCAAAATCGAAATCTTTGGATGACGCTTCCAATGAATTTCTGTTTGGTGAAAGTTTTGAGACAAAGATGTTAAAGTATTCCAAAGCCCTTAAGAAGTCAGAGTCGGTGTTTACTGGACTTAAATCCACTACAAAAACATCAGGTTCAACGACTGCGTCATCATCAAAACAGCAGCCCTTTTTGAAGAGCCCTTCGTTTCGGGGAAAAGGCGGAGGGCGAGGATTCTGGAGATCTGTCCAAAGAGGTAAGAGCATTTCCTTTCTCCCCAAAATCTGTGTTAATACCAAAAGAGATCAGGCATCCAATCTTTTATCAGAAGTTCATCCATTTGTAAAGTTGTTTCCACAAAAAATAGTCCACAATTAGTCTCCGGCTGGGAGACTAAAATTCTATCTACAAAATTGGAAGGTTCTGACACAGGATCTCCAAATCCTGGAATATGTGCAGGGATATCAAATCCCCTTTTCATCGGCTCCATTTCAGTCTCAGATTCCTCATTCACCAAAACTGGATGTCGAGGAGCAAAAGTTAGTGGATCAAGAGGTAGAAGAAATGTGAAAGAAGGGTGCGATAGAACTGGTAAAATTTCCTTCTCAGGAACAGTACCTAAGTTCAATTTTTCTGGTTCCCCAAAAAGCCTCTGGTTACAGACCAGTCATAAATCTAATAAACCTAAACCAACACATACCTTACCAACATTACAAAATGGAGGGTCTTTCACTTCTGAAGGAACTGCTCCAAGTAGAGGACTTTATGTGCAAAATAGACCTACAGTTTGTTCAGTTCCAGTGGAGAGGGAGATTATACCGATTTCTATGTCTATGCTTCGGCTTAGCACCAGCACCGAGATTATTCACAAAGTTGTTAAAAGTTCCCATAGCACTACTGAGACGTCTCAACGTACGTTTGATAATTTATCTGGACAATTGTCTGCTCATGGCCTCAACAAGATTCTCGATAAATTTTTTGAAGTCAGTTTTACAACCATCCCATTCAATCCAGTTGTGGAGTGGAAGTGGACTCATTAGAAATGAATTGAGTCTTCCCCAGGACAAGATGGAGAAAATTATATCTCAATGTCAAGTTCTTTTGTCGTCAAAGAATGTCACGGTGAAAGACCTGATATAGATCTTAGGTCGCCTCTCCTCTTCGGCCATTGTGGTCTTACCAGCTCCACTCCAGTACAGGGATATTCAGAGGTAGCAAATATTGGAGTTATCTTACAACAAGGATCTCAATGCTCCAATTACCCTAACACAGGAAGTAAGAGGGGAGCTCTCATGGTGGATTCAAAATCTTCATTTGTCCAACGGCCGTTTTCTATTAACCTCCCCGCCTCAACTAATCATAGCATCGGATGCCAGCCTCCACGGCTGGGGTGCGTTCTGCAGAGGTCAAAGGACAGGGGGGCAATGGTCAGTCCAAGAGCGGAAGGAACGCATCAATGTTCTAGAATTGAAAGCGGTCAAGTTTGCCATTTTGTCATTTCACAAAATGTTCCCCACCGCGTTGTCCATCCATATTCAGATGGACAATGTGGTAGCACTGACATACCTGAAAAAGATGGGGGGGGGGGGGGGGTACCTGAAGCGAGAAACTAACCACAATAATCAGGAAGATATGAGAATACCTGATGGATCATGGGATCACGATTACTGTCGAGTATCTCCCAGGAGTTTTCAATGTGGAGCAAAATTTAATGTCAAGAAATACAAACGACTCGAGCGAATGGAAATTACTTCATCAGGTATTTCAAAATCTATGTCGAGCAGTATGGACACCGTGCACATACCTGTTTGCATCCCGGCTAACCAGTCAATTGCCAATTTATTATTCATGGAAAGCAGACCCTTACAGCCAGGGTCAAGATGCGTTCCAAGCATGGTGGACTACGAGGTTATGCTTTTCCTCCTTTTTCTCTAATAGGCAGAGTACTATGGAAAGTTCAAGCGGATCAAGCTACAATTATAATTGCAAACATGGCAAACTCAGTCGTGGTACCCTCAGTTATTACGCCTATCTGTTCGGAATCCAATTTTACTCCCATCGTCTCCGAACCTATTGCTCAATCCCCATGGGGAGAGGCATCCACTTGTTCCGAATCAAACATTACAACTAGTGGCTTGGAATGTTTCAGGCAGAGAATGCAAACAGAAGAAATATCTGAAAAGGCTGCAAAGTTTATCACAGATGCCAGGAGAAGTGGTACAACAGCTAATTACGAGTCGGCCTGGCGTAAGTGGACTAGCTGGTGTGGTAAAAAGCAAATTGATCCACTTCGATGTCCTATAAGCTTTGTGGTTGATTTTCTTTCCGAGTTGTTTGATGAAGGACTCCTTTATAAAACAATTGGAGGCTATAGATCAGCTATCTCAGCATGTCATGAACCAATTGATAGTGTTCAAGTGAGTAAACATCCCCTTATTTCATCTTTAATGACAGGAATATTTAACAAAAGGTTCTCTCAACCTAGTTACACTTTTATATGGGATTTCGATAAAGTAGTAAGATATTTGGGATCAGTTTGTTCCCAAAATATTTCAGATAAGATGTTAACTTTAAAATTGGCAATGCTGTTAGCTGTTACGTCAGCCGCTAGAGCACACGAGATTTGTTACCTAGACACAAAGTTTCTCATTAAACATCACTCTGGTTACATTTTTCATTTTGGAAAACTTACCAAAACAGCTAAACAAGGCAGACAACGCCCTCCGATAACATTTTACCTTTCAAGGAAAACCAGGAACTATGTGTTTGTCATTGCATTGATCTTTACTTGGAAAGGTCTGAGTTGGAGAGGAGAAAATAGTCAACTATTATTGAGTTTCATAAAACCTCATAAACCAGTGAAGTCATGTACTTTGGCAAGATGAGTAGTAAAGATCCTTTCTCTTTCAGGGGTTGACACATCAACTTTTAAAGCTAATTCAACTAGGTCAGCTTCTTCTTCAAAGGCTTACAGTCGGGGAGTTCCCTTAAGGGAAATTTTAAAAAGGGGTCATTGGACTAATTCTTCTTCATTTGAGAAAAGATACAAGAGGGAGCTTATGGAGGAGAATCCACAAGCTTACCAATCTGGTATTTTATAATTTCTTTGAACAGAGGTAGTGAATAAATAGCCTCAAGGCCTGAAGAGGCGTTACACCAGTATTAGATCGTTGGGCTTCGATTTTATTTATAAAATCGGGATTGCACTTCGGGCGCTATGCGCCCTTGCACAATCCTTAATTGTTGTTTGAAGTTAATGGGAAGATTATCTTTTAGGAATATAAAGGCATACCTCAGTTTACCATTATTGGTTCCAAATTTTATATGTTTTAAACAACATTGAAACATTTCTGTGACTGTGGTAACATATCGACAGTCAAACACCTGGAAAGAAATATCAGAAGTTTCTTTGATAGAATATACATTGGTGTTTTACTCTTATTCCCTAATCACCATTTAACAACCCTATATATTACGAAGCAAAGAACAATTCTAAATTCAAAATCTCCCGAGGAACAAAGTACATACATATTGAATTTAGACGTATAGAATATTATTGCAAACTCTCTTTGGCATTAAGTTGTACGAAAGAAGGAAGTTACCTGCAGTTTCCTCCAATGAATCCGACCAGAGCATCTCGCGGAGTTTCTCCAAGCTAAATGAGCACCAAAGATCAATTCATTTTCTTCCATATGGTATGTGCCACAGGTTTCAATTTGATGTAAAACATGTGAAAGCCTTTCCTTGTGCAAATCTGAGTTTTCACTGAAGACAGAATTAAATTATCGTCAACTTTCGTGATAACGAAACTCAGATTTTGAAATAGAATTTCACCACTACCTTTTCAATGATTTGAAATACTGCTTAAAAAAGTCAGTCGCTTCTTTCACGATGGAATTGAAACTTTTTTGTCCAGATTTTTCTGATGGAAACATGATGGAACCAATGCAACGGAGCGGTGTGCATTCTGAAGGCTAAATTTAATAGTATACCGTTAAACAGAGGATTTCAATTTTCTCGATGTTCTTGATCTGGAAGAAAATTACAACGTTTTTTAGTTATATGTATTTTTTTGAACTTTTCTATATTTTTTATTCCAATATTGCAGAAATTCAAGTTCTCAATTTTGCACGCCTTCACTCATAAAAACATCCTGGCGCAAGTAACCATCACGAAGACATTGTATTGAGAGCCCCATCAAATCCGTGAACCCATTTGTTTACAAGGATATTAACGAAAATCTAGTATTAAAAGCATTAAAAACAACGAAGGATGGAGGAGGACCATCGGAAATGGAGGATGGAGAAGAATCTCCGGTTAAGCTGTTATGTTTGTTACCAAAAATGACAAGAGGGTGTCATGTAGTCATGTAGTTAGAGAAGATTATGCTCCCTTTTTAACCAAAACATTAAAGAAGGCTATGGTGAGAAGGTCTCAGCTTGAAAATAAGCACTTCGAACTAAAAACTGAAGCCAATTACATAAAAAAGAAATTATATAAAAAGAAAAACAAAAAGCACTGTAACAGACTGTATATAAAAGAAAGAAAGAAATACTACAACAACCTTATTTTCAGTTATATTCCAACAAAGAATATAACTGAAAATAAATGCTTTTGGAAAACTGTGAAACTTTTCTTTTAGATAAAAGTACCTCATCAACAAAAGTCACCCTCGTAGAAAATGGTGAAATTACCACTGAAAACCAATGAAAATGGTGAAATTACCACTGAAAACCAAACTACTTTTTAATCACATTTTCCAAAATGCCACAAATTCTTTGAACATACAAGAAAATCCATTTTTACCAACAAATAGTAAAGTTATTACTGATCCTATCCAGAGAGCAATTAAAAAGTTCGAAAAAACATCAAGTATAGTTGAAATTAAACTAGAAGCCAGGGGGCTTGACGGTCAGCGCATTTAGATGTGTCAAGTTTAAACGATAATTTTCGCATAACTATTGCACCTGCCATGTGCCGATGAGTTTTTGGCAACCTAGAGACCACTGTCTGATACGGACCGGATATCGGCAAGGCAAGAAACCCTGGGTTTGAGGCTGGTTTCTTAGAGCAGTTTTTTTTTAGCGTCAGATGAACTTGAATGTTATTACGGGTACTATTATTTACTTTCATATAATAAGAAATTGCTGGTTGAAGTGAATGAGGGGACGGAATACAATAATTATTTAAATCTGCATATTTGAAGTCATTTAAGTTTTTGAACTATTTCGTTTAAATCCCATTGCGACTAAAAACGCAAATTCTTTATAACGAAATAGCAAATGGACCATTAAGCATTGCATGTGCACTATTTCCCAGCAGATTCATCAAAACGAACATCGCCTTGACAAAATGATCCGCAAGTATTTTGTCAGGAAAAAAGGACCGGGATTCAATTCAATATCGTAGGCTATAATCAAAGTCATACTGACACAATGAACAGGGTGTCCAGTCTTTTCGTTCTAAAAATCCAGCCTTTTGGGGCAAAATTTTGTATTTTTCCAGCATCGTCAAAGTTAAAAGCATCCATTTTTCCAGCTCTTGCCTGAATTTTCATATAAAAATCCAGCCTCGATAATACAGTTTTTTCAACGCTAAATTATAAAGGGGAGGTAAAATGTTTGCTATATGGTTTGAATTGCACAATGAAACAATTAAAGAACATCATATATGGATAAAGACGCAAATACTTGTCTCCAGTCTTGTACATAATCTCAACTAGAAGAAAAATATTTTTGTCCTAAATAAAAAAAACATTTTCCAGTTTTTCCATCTGAAATTCTTAAAACAGGCCTTTTTTCCAGTCTTTCCAGCCTCCGTGGGCACCCTGATGAAGTAAAATATCAGAACAAGCGAGAACAAGCCATCCTTGAGCTCCCAGCATTATTACTAAAAAACTTAATTACTTAAAAAACTTTGTTTTAGAAACCTGGGAGATTTCAGTAGCATAGTAACTACCAATTGCTACGCGATATGCTTCAATGGAGATCATTCATTCTAGGAGACAAAATTAAAACAAAACAAAAGCAACTGACCGTTTATCGTTTACTTAATATCTTTGATCATACTATTTATCTAAATTCCGAGCTTTGAGCTTTCAGTTACGAGTTTTGAGCTACGTGTTACGAGTTTTGAGCTACGTGTTACGAGTTTGAGCTGAGCTTTGCTGTTCACCTCAGTGAACTTTAGTTTTCCACCAAAAATTAAACTATAAAAGAGACTGAAGATAAACCAAATATTTGAAGAAGTATTTTGAAACTTGTCAGCTTTTATACTTGAATTTAATAACGATAATGGTGGATAGATTATAAATTTTACCAAACGACAACAGTTTCACGCACGTGAAGAAACTAGAAAGTAGTTCCCAAAATGCATAGCCTTTGTTCAAGACCACCGTTTGTTTGCACTAGTTAGGCGAATGAACGGTGGTCTTGAACAAAGGCTAAATTGGCAAAGAATAAATATAGTTTTAAATACTAATACTAATCTGATATTGAAAACTTAGGATTTAAATCTTCAATAGGCAGAAGAGAAATTGACTTTTATTCATTGGGAAACGTGCTTAAAAGTTAATTATTTAAATTGGAAACATAAAAGTGTTGAGGGCGTTACCACACGGGCGGAAAGAACTGCAGCATTACAGAATGACCGACAGACATACACGGGTAAATGAAAGATCAGCTGCCTCGCGGCGCTGACCAAAAACACGTAAAAATTGAATCATATTTCAACTTTAAGCAAAGGCGTAGCTAGAGTGCAGCCAAAATTTGTGGAGGAGAGTTTGGTCATTTAAAGTAGAAAAGTAAAGCGTGCAAGTAACCTAATCGACACTTAAGACTGAAAAGAAAGATCGTAACGTTGGACTCCTCCACTTGTTTTGACTGACCCTGAATACGCCTATGTTAAGTATATAAGTCCTGTTGATATTACCATTGGAATATCCCAATTATACTTGAACAAAGTAGGAAACATTCCTCCAAAAATCTTAAAATTAACTACAGAAAATGTCCAGTGAAATTTATAAAAATATTTTGAGCTTCAAAGTTTCAAAGACAATAAAGTTGGCATACATCGCCCCTGTCAAAAAGGAGGATACAACAAATGCTAAAAACTATAGACCTGTTAAAGTGTTAACGTGTTATCCCTACAAAATCTAGAATCTTTCAAAGAATCATGCAATGACAAGTTCTTCCTTTTATAGAAAACCTCTTATCTCCACACCTTTGTGGATTTAGAAAAGGTTACAGCGCACAAATCGCTTTAGTAAACATGATTAAAACGTTCAAGAAATCTTTAGATTTGATAATATCTCAGGAGCAGTGTTAACAGATCCTTCCAAAACATTCGACACCATTAATTATGAGCTCTTAATAGCAAAGTTAAATGCAACTTTTAGTACTTGGTCAACTTTTACAAGGTGTTCTTCAAGGTTCTGTATTAGGAACAATTTTATTTAAAATATACCTAAATTATTTATTTTTTATCTTAAATGCTTGAAGATTTTGCAGATGACTCAACTCTCTATACTGGGGATACTAACTTGAAATTTGTGCCTTGAAATGGAACATGACTGTGCCCTCCTCATTGATTGGTTTGACTACAACTACATGAAATTGAATACAGATAAGTGTCACTTTCTAATATGCGGCAATAAAGTAGAACAAACATTTGTAACACTTCATAATGATGTGAAATGGGACAAAAATAAGGTGAAGCTTCTAGATATTACCTTTGATAATAAACTGGAATTTGATAATCACGTGAGTAAGGTTAATCCTGAAATCTTTCTTTGAATCGTAATTTGCATATAGTTCTCTGGCTTGGATATTCCACAGTAGGGAGTTCAATAAAAAAATAAACCGACTTCATGAGAGGGCCTTAAGACTTGTATCCCAGTGGGCACGCATCCGTCCTTCAGACATCCCATGGACGTCCTCTCGTCCACGTACCATTGGGGACGTCCTCTTCAAGTCCTTGTTGGACATCCTATTTGAGCGGACGGATTAGACTTCACTTTCTCCGGGACCTCCAAAGTGAACGTCCATGGGACGTTCCTGTGCCCACTGGGATATATCAACTTCTGACGATTTACTAGAAAAGGACAACTTGTTTACAATTCACCACAAAAACGTGCAGAAACTCGCTGTAAAAATGTTCAAAGTTGTCCGAGGACAACCTCATAAAACTTTTGCTGAATTATTCGTAATAAATGATCAAAATAGATATAACCTTCGTTCTTTTTCTTACTTTAAACTACCGAAAGTAAAAACAAAACTGAAAGGCAAACATTCAATTAGATATATGGGTCTCCGATCATATAAAAAACGCACATGCTTGAAGAACTTTAAACGTCAAATAAAATCATAGAAACCAGCAAACTGTCCTTGTAGGTTATCCAGGGAGTATATTCCAAATATAGGCTTTATTTGATTTAATGTTTTGCTTCATTTTAATTGTTTGTTTTCAGTATATTCGGTGTAAATAGATCGACGTTGTTGTATACATATACTTTGTATATTCTGCCGAGTTAAAATAAAGAGATTAAAAAAGTGTTCTAAAGTACAGGTTGTGAAGCATTGATTCACGCCAAGAGAACAGTACTTGAACAAAAGGAAACAGAGGAAGTTATCTTAGTTGATGCGACTAACGCCTTTAACAGTATGAACCGAGAAACGTTGGTGCACAATATAAATTTATTGGTTACATCCCACAGCCAATTAAATCATGCCTAGTGGGCACGCATCCGGACGTGGACACGTCCTCTAGACGTCCTTTGGCCAAAAAGGACGTCCTTTGAACGTCCTCTTCAGGTCCCTCTTGGACATCCTATTCGAGCGGACGGATTAAACTTCACTTTCGACGTCCCCGGGTCGTCTCCGCGACGTCCTAACTGAAAGTCCATGGGACGTCCCTGTGCCCAGTGGGTCGTTGATTGTCAAAAAAGAAACATTCGGAGATGTCAAATTAGCGTTTGCAGGGAGAAATGTGAAAAAAACCCAACTGGTTAGAGACATCTCGGTGCGGCAAAAAGAAACCCAGAATTCAGGAAAGGAATATTGCGAACGAAAAATTAACTCCTCGATAAAAGAATTGGAATTGCTCTGTGAGATTGGCCTCACTGAAACACAAGCATCGTATTGTTGTTATGTTGCAGGATTCCAAAGTAAATATACCTATCTAATGCAGACAGACAGTCCATGATATTCTAAAGCCGTTGGAAGATGTAATTCGTACACAACATCACAGGCCAGCTGTTGAGCAAAGTATGCAAAGACGTTACAGTTGAGCCTGTATGGTTAGCTCTAAGTGGATAGCAACTGTACAAACAAAAATGTATTTTTAAACGTAAAGGTTTTTGACCTAAACGCTTCGAGGTATGGAAGAACATAGCTTAGGATAGCTCGAGAAAAACGAAGAAGAAAAAAAAAAGTATTATAATAACCGAGTCTTTGTGACATCGGAAAAGAATGTAACACAAATGAAATATATCGACATCGGAGGCTATATCATTTATCCGAACAAAACTTTGCTTCTCGATGCTGTTTGCTTCTCGATGCTATGTCTACATGGCTCAAGATGTCATCGCATTGAGCCTAAAAAATGCGCTAAAGTAAACATGAAATTTACCAATTTTCATATTAAAAATTAGATTTTCATGAAGACTGGAAGTATGTCTTAAACAGGAACAGAACGTGGCTACCATCAGAATATTGGAATGGAGATTCTGAATGTTAGAAGTTGGAAAGAAAGAAAGAAAGAAAGAAAGAAAGAAAGAAAGAAAGAAAGAAAGAAAGAAAGAAAGAAAGAAAGAAAGAAAGAAAGAAAGAAAGAAAGAAAGAAAGAAAGAAAGAAAGAAAGAAAGAAAGAAAGAAAGAAAGAAAGAAAGAAAGAAAGAAAGAAAGGTATGTCAAAATGAGTGAAGTCAAAATCTCTGCTTTGTTACAGAAAATAGTGAGGTATAATAAACACACTACCCAGGTTTCAAATTTTAATGATATAAGCGACAAAAGCATTACCTCTGCTGATAAATAGAGCAAGTCAACTGTTTCTGTTCCATCTGACAAGTTCCTCAACACATAAGGCACAGTTGAACTGTTTTTCTTTTCACCATTCGAGTTTTTCAATGTTGTTTTGATTTCTTGTCCATTTTGTAATGGATCATGACCATTGCTTCTGTCAATGCTGTTTTCCATTCTTCTCCTTCTTTTCTTTATTTTTTGTCTAAACAGCAAAGCACCATTTTCATCGTCAAAATGTAAAAATGACATACAAGACTAGACAATTTAAAAGACAATTTTCAAGAAGCATTTGAAACTGATTTCGCAAACGTTAGATACGCGTTTGATCATGATAAACATTTCATCCAAATCACCAATTTTTAAAGGATATACATTGTCAATAAATTGTCAAAAGTTGTTAGGGTTTTTTCATATGATCCAGTGATTCTTACAGTTAGACGACTGTTTAACATCGCCATACATCCATTGCAAGTTCAACCACCATCTTGTTGCGTGTTCAGGCGATGAGAACATATTGAAACACAGTTGAATGGATCTTTAAGCTCATGTAGTTTTGTTTAAAATAAAAAATGTGAACTGGCTATCACTTGTTTTTCTTGATGGATTTCCTCATCCTAGAGTTTTCTAGACTTTAATTGAAAAAGAGAAAAAAATGAAAAATTGTTATAGAAGAATGGAAAACTAACTATTTCTTACAGAGTTACGATTAACGCAAAATGTTTTGAATTCAAGTTACTAAAAAAAGAATTATTACAAATACTTTGAACAGGCGTTTCCGGAGACAGTATTTATAGTTATCTCATCGAGTGACTAATCTTATTACTAAAATTCCAATGCTCGGAGATTTGGAAAAGAGACAATACAACGTATACTCTTACCTAACCAATGTATACTCTTACCTAACGACGATTAAACTTCTGAAATATGAGAAAATACCTTCACATTTCCCTGTTAACAAAAGCTAACAAACCTTCTCAGACGTTTTTGGTGAGTGCGGAAATCAGCTGATCTTTCATTAGTGTTTGTCGTATGTACGAAATTCCAAGATTTTTTGTCCACAGTTGTAGGCTGATTCCGCAAAACATTGGAATAAAGGCTGTCCACAAACCGTGGTTAATGTATGAATAGTACACAAAACTTATATAAAGTAATTTAATTATTGTGAGTGCGGCCTAAAATACAGAAAACGTGCAATCCTAATTTGCGTTCCAGAGAACGACACAGTGCAGCACTGAAGGTTAGAAAATTCTTACTGCTTTTTTTTATAATGACATTGATTTGTGAGAAACTGTTCGATCCCATTTTTTATTCCCTCCTCTTCTGTCCCTCCTTTCCCCTTTTTGTGGCCTTCTAACTGTGTGACACACTTAAAATTTCACAAATTCCCTGCTGATGAAAATACAAATACACAAAATATTTCCTGGGTGTCTAAGAACAGGTAGCTATAAAGCGTTCTCTTAGCTATATAAATTCACTTCACACCCACATCACACACATAATATGGAGTAGAGAGAGACCCTGGTTGTGGTGGCAGTTTCTGAACTTTTAAAAATTGTTGGGTGGTGTCCTGCCTTTTTTTGTTAACTTAAGACTTGTTTACTCTCCTAATTTTATTTTAAAAACAAAAAATAACACAATTTGGACTAAAATTTACAGTCAAATAAATCAAAGAAAGTAATTGATATTAATATGAACCTTGATATTGGGTAATCTCTTTCCCGTGAAGGAGCGTAAGCTGCCAATCTTTTCCTTTTTTTTCTTTGAAGGTTCTTGTTGTTTTGACTATATCGGTGTATTTACCGATTCGTTTATGCACTAAAAATTCTATTTTTTCCTAATACGCTCTTATAAATTTCACCAAAAATATGACACTGTGACAGAGTTTCTATTGAACTTGTCAGAGCAAATCCGAGAATAAAAGACTTTTTATCATTTTATTTTGATAAAAATGATCCAAAAGAAAAAAAGAAACTTTATGTTTCCACTTAAGATTGTTAGCTTTTCCTATCAAATCGTATTGAAGACAATGACTTCATGTAACAGACTTTGCAAATCTTTTGCATTTTTATGTAAAAAATCATTCCTTCACAGGTGCATCAATTTCTTTCAGGCTTTACTGTATATATACCAAATATATACTTCAAGGTGGTAAGAAAATTTCACTGGAAAAAAATGGATTTCACGTATTCTTAAAATGAAATTCTTGTGAAAGGAAAGAATACTTTTTGCCTCAACGAAATTAAATTTCTGGGAAAGGTTTATTTTATCTCAATTGTTGCTACTATGGACTTGTAATGGTTCCAAAGAATGATTCATTATGATTAATTTTTGCAGGGCAAGATAATCGTTCCAGGAGTGAACTGCAACTAAGCCGAATATTTCTACGACACTTCCTTTTGACCCCAAATTTGTGAAGTTTTGCCCAGTAACTTTTGGGAGATTATCAAAATGTGTGATATTGCAGAATTTCTTTTTAAATAAATCAATTTTCGTTGTTTTTTCAGGTTAAAATGAAAACGAAATCACATTAATTCTTCCCACTAAAATTTTTAAAAATACTTGTGAAAAATAGTTAGAAATTCATCACTAGTGGATCTGAGATTGTATAACAGTTATATAATTTATTTTTTAGGTCCTTTGTTCGTTGTATCATCTCTGGTATTATCTCATATCTGCCGCCAGAACTCCTCCTCAAAACTTGACCTTGTCAGAAGTACCTGGACTTGTCCAAAGTCTTTGAACTTGTCGGCCTTATCTGAACTTGACCAGATTTTTTACTTTCAGATATTTCCAAAAAATGATTTCCATTTCTCAATTTTGCATAGCTATCTTTGTCACGTGAGAAGTATATATTCTTCAGTTTTTTACTTTGGCACATATTTTGATACATTGTACTAAACATTTGTTTATAATAGATTGAGTTCACAATACATGAATAATTGTATTCAATACTCCAGTATAAAGACTTCAGGTTGAAAATCGACAGTTATAAAGGATATCAGATTCGGAATAGAATTCTTTGTTTGGCCCAAATTTTCTTTCTAAAATGTAGTTCTTGCCGCCGCAGGAGAAAGGCTGTGAAATTTAGTAAATACAAAGCGGAATGTTATCTGAAGTGTTCTAGTTCTCCTTCGTAATGTGTACTACTTTTCTGGTATGCCCAACCGCGCTGACCTTCAGGCCCCTGGTCCTCTTGTTATCTTTCAAATCATATTTCTGCTATGAACTTTGGAAATGTCAAAACTGAAAACTCCACTCGTGCGTCATGATACAAAAACCATGTATATAGTTATATAACCAAGATTTTCACATTCTCTTCTTGTATTACATTCATTTATACTATTCAAAACAATATAATAATGATCTTGCTACCTTCGTTTCCCTAATTGCGAACCTTAATAATAACAATCCACGTACTACAATAAAATAAACTGGAGCTAGAGATTCCCCTAACGGGAGATTCCCCCTATACTTATACAGAAAAAATAAACATCCATTGACGAACTTCCCGAGAAAAGCGCGACGTCAGATGGCATATTGCATTGCACCCTAAATAGAACGCGATATTTAAGGGCAAATATCTCGAGAACCAATATGAATAACTGACGTAACGGTAACAGTTCGTCTTCAATATGGGATCCTATACATTTATACATATACTATACAATTGGGTCTAAAGCTTTTTGGGGACGGGTGTGGTGTCATTAGAATCTATGATCGACGATATCTCCGTAACTGTTAGTCATACGTAGACGATCCCATACATTTTCTTGATCAGCTTTTGGAGCTCTATAACTTAGTGATGCTTATTCTTTTGGATTGTGTGATTTTATTTTTCGTCATTCCTATATTTTGAAAGAGGATGAACACGGGTGGTGGGTTTGGTAAATCATTGGAGGAAAATGAACAAGTAAAACATTTTTCCCCGGGATACTAGTCTTCTTATATTAATCACGATCTGTTTGGTAAGTACAGTAAAAAGGATTGGTAACGAAGTGTTTATATGGAAAATAAAAAAGTGAAAGTTTAGATCGTCGTAACAATTTTGATAGCGATTAGTATTATAAAAGGAGTTGCGCTACGTCAGTTGTCACATTGCTTTGCACCCTAAATAGAACGCGATATTTTAGGGAAAATAATTTCTAATGGGAATAACTGACGTCACTTGGGGACCGCGATAATGGCGATGGGGTTGTGAAAAAATTTGGGTCAAATATTTTTGGGGACGGGTGTGACGTCATTGGAATCTTTGATCGACGATATTTCAGTAACGGTAAGTTGTACACAGACGTTCCCATACATTTTTTCTCTGTTTAACTTGGACTACTTATCCTTTGCCAATCTATGATTTCCTTTTTCGTCACCTCTATATTTTGAAAGAGGAAGAGTACGGGTGGTGGAGGCAGTAACTCATGCTGAACACGAACTTGTTTGTGAATTGTTATCTTAAGAGGCGTTTAGACTATTGATTTATTGAACCGATTTGGATTTCTATGACAAACCGGAATAACCGGAATACATGAAAACAAAGAAAAATCGATCGAATTCTCTGTTTACACTATTCGATTTGTAGTAAAATAAAAATCACCTTTTTGGAGACGATTAGCATGGGCTTTTAAAGCGAATCCGGAATAAAGTATCAAGATACGACGTAACTGAAACTCGCACACGCACTATCCACTACACCATCCAGTGTGTGAGAAACGAAGCGTTTTACCAACCAGGGTTTTTTTATGAAGTCACTTGAATGAAAAAGGAAGAGAAAGAGATCTGAACACGAGGTTTACCAAAAATATAACTGACGTTTCACTGAATTATTTCAACCTGTTTTATCGTAGAGAAAGGAAAAAAATATTGATTTATTGTTAAAAAAGAACAATTAATTCTCAAATTATTACGTTTTCCATGTTATCAAAGTGCGAATTTATTACTATAAAACACTTATTTAACACATCATCAATATTCGTTTTTCTTTCCATGCGATACAAGATGTTTCATTTTTGCATGAAGAAGAAGAAACTGGGAATATGATTCCCTGTACTTTCGTTAAAGTTGCTCAAGCGATGAAAACACCAGGGTGGGACTAGATGAAGTTGTTTGAAAATGTATTTATTGAGAATGGTAACATAAAAATAATTCGAAAAGTGGAGAAGAGATAAAAGCTTCGTGTTAGTAATCACAGGAAATCAACTCGTGGTTTTAAAAAATATTTTGAAATCAATCCGATTCCAAAATCATCCGAAAATTAATGCGATTACTTGTTCATCAAATTGTTCATCTTATCGATTTTCATATAACAGTAAACAAATCCATCTTTTTTCTTTTAATTGACTTGATTACTTGCTAACATACATCGTTTGTCCACTGCCACCACTGCCCTCATTTACCAAACAAATGCAAAAATAACGCTCTGACAGCCCTCAGTGCATTGTTTTTGTGAATTTTGCATAATTACCACAATTACCAAAATGTCCACTATGCTCTGCAATGTCTTATGTATGCTCGGAAAGTTTTTGCAAAGTTAGTTTGTCTCCTAATTTATTTCCTTTGTAACTACCTTATTCCAGGAAATTAACGAAGCACAATTAACGATCACGAAATTAGCACGAAGGAAATTAACGCAAATGCCCATAACAACTTATAAAAAAGAATTTAATTAACGTGAATCAGATCCACTGACTTACAATCCGGATGACACCAAAAAGATTTTAAAAATTATGAAAATTCGCGTTAATTTTGTGCCTCGTTAATTTCCTGGAATAAGGTAATTTATTAAAATTATTCAAAATGTTTTCCTCACAGAGACCAAACAAATGAATTTTTAGGCAATTGGAGGAAGAAAGATTCGACCGTGGTAAAGACAAATTTTCATTCAACAAAAATTCCGCGCGGACGCAGAAAAATTCCGTTTAATGACTTCACACGCATGTGCATTGGGTATTTTTTTGATCTCGGCGGAAAAATCAACTTTCAGCGGGCAAAAGAAAGTTAAAAATTATAATTTTTTTTTTCTACGTTGAAGTTCAAATTCAAATTTTCAATCAATGCTTAGCATTTTAAATGATTTCCTGAATTAGCCACAAAATTATTTCCATTCAAACCCATTTGTCCGCGCGGAAAAAAAGGCTGACCGGTTAATGGAAATTGTTTTTAAGTCTGACTACTTGCACAGAAAAAGTATATAAAAGACACACAGGATCTTTGTTTCATAGATAACTCTTTATTTACAAGAAAAGAACATTTTTAAAAATACTACCTGAATAACCCAAATGTTACTACACGGTTTTCTTGTGTTTTTATAAACTCGTTCGTTAGGTACATTTTTGGGATCCATTACATCTAGCTCTTCTTTGAAAATGTAAACAAAAGGTTCAATCTATTATCGGTCATCAAGTTTCTGAGATAGATCTTGCAAGTGCACGTATATAGGGAAAATAAAAGTAATTTTATTATTCCAAACCTTCCCACCACCTTTCAAAAAAAGTAAATAAATATCTTGAAAGGCAAAGCTTCAAGAACACAGGGGAACTTTTTTAGTAGATGACAAATATCATGGCTTGATGTTCATGTCACCAGTGTTGAGTATATTGTGACAGAATTTTAAAAGATGTAATTTTTAGGACATTTAATTTTTTGCTTCTCGTGTCCCAAGACCTTTTCTCTCATATTTCTCACATTGTTCCTCATACGATAATAACTTCAAGAATGTTCTACAAATATTTTTACTGTTGTACATATTTCCACACCAATTTTCAAACGATTATTCTTCTCATAAGCTGGCAAAAGCTGTGAAAGTTTTGTTTATTTAATATTGTTTTTAAGGGTGGACTTGTTTAAAATGGTGCACACAAAAAAACGTTGTTTGAGTATCTCGTTGGTTTTCATCGGGATTGCACTCGTCTGTGTCTCACTTACTACAGATCGTTGGTGGCAAAGAGCCTCGCCTGCCCCGCTGCGAAGTATACAAAGATCATTCATCTATATGTGGAAGAATCTCTACAAAGTGTGTTTTCATATTCCAAGCAAAATTTCTTTAACATGCAAGTCACTGAACGAACAGCACATGGACAGCGGTAATTGAAGCTGGAAAGTTTTTACATGTTGTTACTAAGTTACCAGCACGTGATGTCATGGCCTCATTTTCTAACCACAATTCGAAATTGTTTTTGATATTTCTTTTGGAATAATTTCATCGATTCTGATGGGTTAATCACTTGACGCTAGAAGTGTCGTTCTTTTGCACATAAAATTAAAAACAGCTTTATTCATTCACCAATCCAATCAGCTGTAAAAAGTGGCATTTTCAACACTTTTCAAAAACATCACGAGACAAAACATCGAACAACAAAGATTTTATTTTTGAGAAAAAATTATACAATGAATTACTTCCACGAGATGTTTTTTCAAAACATAGGTGTAGTGGAAATCATTATTGTTTATATGTCTGGTGAATGTTTTTTTTAAATTCTTATCAGATTGGATGGAAGCAGTCCGTGTTCTCACTTACCTTACCTTAACCATTGCTGGTATTGAAGTCATTGTCTTAATTGTACTGCTGCTCGTCAAGAGAAGATTAAACATGGACATCATTTTTTGTTTTTCACTACTATCAGGTACTATCAGAGTATGCATAGTTATGCGTTAGTTTCATGCGTAAAAAAGTCGTTAATGTCTCATCGCGCCAGAAATTTCCATTTTTTGATCTGGTGTAAATTTTTTTCTGAGTTCTAATTAAGCCTATAATGCGCAAGACAAATTGAGCAAGTAGCGCCATCTAAATGAAACGCCATCCAAGTGATGCGCCATTCACTTTGCATCTTTTTTTCTCCTTCATCTAACGTTTTTAGGTGTTATGATGATGTCTGGTTTGGCCATATATACAGATCAAAACCCAACACACATCAAGGTTTTCGATCTATTTGGTTATTCATACGTGTGTGGATGGCTTTCAGTAGTCTGTTACTTTTTGTCCAGTTTCTTGGCTGTTATGTCCCGGTTAGAGAAGAACAAACAAAACGCTTTAACTTCAAGAAGACTCAATCATACAAAACGAGTCGTGGTGATGGACGCCAAATTAAGAAGATAATCAAGACCAATATACAAACATGCTATAAAGAAATGGAATACTGAATTTGTTAAAAATATTATTACTTGACGATATCTAAGAATCCTGGTTTCGTTTGATGTTTCGCCGCGGCACTAGACACTATAAATTTTTGACAGTTATGAAACAATTAATTAGTACAAATATTTGCATTTTGTATAGGCGCCGGCAAACATCAAGCACACTCATTGGCGATTTCTCTTTTTGCCATTTTGAGCCTACTTTGGTGCTCATTGCTCTCGGTCCATGATGTCACAACCTCGGTCAATATTAACCCTATGAGGGCATTACCGGAGAATATTGACTGACGTCAAAGTAAAGCCCGAGCTTGGGAGGGCAGTACGTGAAGGAAGTCAATATTCGAAGGTGATGCCCGAAATAAACAGTTAGTATATGGATTATTACCGGCGCTTGAGTTTGATTCTTTGAAATTACTTCGCTTCGTATACAAAAAAGTCTTAAACAAACTTTTTTTCTCATTTTCGTGTGACATTCGATATATTATAATATAATAAAAATGCATACAATGAGACAAAACTTGAAAATACTTGATAATACACCTATATTACAGTGGAAATGTCTATATAACCTCGTTCCCAGGGCTTCTTGCATTTTCGGAAGGTCTGGGGGGGAGGGGCGACGAGGTTAAGGGCCTATACACATTGCCAAACTATCCTATTCAGCTTCGATTTGCGATAATTAATGAAAATAGTAAGCAAAATATATGATCAAGTAACTCGTGAAAACAATACAACACGTTAAAACGAGATGGAGGAGAGTGGATTGATGGAGGAGGGTGGTTTGACAAAATGTTGGACATTTAAACTGAAATTCGGGAAAGATGGTTTTCAAGTTCAACTAACAATTCGAAATATCAATTAAAATTCATCACAAAAAGTACAATTTAATTGATTTCAATTTTCTTCACAATTTATAAAAATCAAGCTTAACGTGAGCGTTTAACTTCCTTATCTATATTTTGCAACATTTCAAAAGAAAGCTCTTGTAGTTTTTCATGCATGAAACAAATGTTCTTTAGCAAGGATTCACATTCACATGTTTTTGAGAGAAACAAATTGCGTTTATATCAACTCCTAATAAGATGATTTTCAAACTACTTTGAAGAATTGATGAAAAACACAATGAAATTATCATTCACAGTTACGGTTTTGTTGTTTTTGGCGTTTTTTGGAATATCAAGCTGTTTTGGATACGTGTGTATAGGAATTTTTGGTATTAAATTTAGACTTATTTTAGTGTAGGTTGACACTCTTTTTTTTGTCGCGTCTAGTCTAAATAATTAAGTTTTACAGGGAAAGTGTGAACAATTAACGTTTGACTTATACATGTATGATATAATAGCTCTTCTGGGTGCAAAAAGGGTGCTTTGAACACTTTTGGATAGTGGTAAAATGTTATAAAGAAAAAGAATATTTCATTTAAATGTTACCGTATTAAATCTTTAAAAACGCGCTGGTAATTCCCACTTTAAAGGTAATTCCCACTTTAAACTTTACGGTCACTTTTTTGTCTAACTTAATTCTAAAGTGAAAATATTTGAATTAGACACGACAAAAGAGAGACGTATGAACCTACTCTTGATTATGCGTGGTTTTTCAACATAAGAATAATAGTTTGTTGTCTTAATGGCGAGAAATTTCCCTGTTGTGTTTGTTTCAATATCAAGTTTTATGATTATCAGTTTTCAGGTCTTTTCGAATTAAATACTGAATTTCATCATGAGGTATAAACCAAAAGGAATTAGAACTCTTATTTAGATTAGGTGAAATGACCCGATGGGTGAAAATTTTGCACTTTATTTATTTATTTATAAATGTTTACCAGAATCGCCTCTATATTTTTGGGAATGGTTTGGTAAAAAGGCTGAGAAAGCGGCCATAGTTGTCAGTCAGAGGTTTTATTGTATTTAGGGTAATTTTACCCTTATAACCCTATAACCCTTATAACCCTACCTTATAAGTCTATATAAAGATAACTAGTATACCGTGTAAAAATTTTTTACATCTTTCCCAATAAGATGTTTTTACACGCTATACTAACCATTTGATAATAACTCTACGAAATACAAAAACGCAGTCCAAAACGCCGCCCTAAAATCTTTCATCGATTCATGAATTTTTTACCCGCCATACATTTTTACCAAGCATTGATAACCGGTGTATTGAGGTAAAACTATTGATTTCTCCTTTATTTGTCGCCAAAAATAGAATTCACAGAACACGGAAGAAGTTTGATTGTTAAAAATGTTATTACATGTTTACGTCGAATCATATTTAATGTAAAGTTTTACTGAAGAAATCAATTTGAGCCATAACTCAAAGCCAATATGGGCCCCAAACGGCAACAGTTAACGAAATAATTATGCGTTTAATGTCATATATATTAAGCCCAGCGAAAAATTGCACACAAATTCAATTGTGACCGACATGTAGTCGGCAATATATTTTAACGTCATGATAATGACGTCATAGTTCCAAGTCCCTCAAATAACTTGCTACAAAAAAAATTAAGAAAATAAGAAAATTTAAATAAAAGGCTGTATTTTTTCGACTTCTGAATCCTAACCAATTCTTAATTCTTTCCACTTTCTAACTTTATAGTTAACCAAAAATAATTTCAGACTTTGTGGTAAACATATTCATAATTATCAATACTAAATCTCAGATAAAAATATTCACAAATTGTAAAATATCTCACTCACCCCACACTACAATACCCATCGCAGAATTAACTTTTGGAATATATACAGATTTACGTATGTAAGATATAAGGTATTAACTAAATCTTAAAAAGAATCATACCTCCGAAGAATGTTTCTTTCTTCAAAGCTGAGTTTTCTTTCTCTATAAATTCCAGGAACAGAGAGATCGCCAATTAGAAAAACGCCATCGGTAATTAATTTTACTCACTGCCAAAACCAACAGATTAATCAAATCTCTAATCTTTTATTACTTCTTGACTTTCTTCTTTCTATCATTGTATTAAAAAATACCATGCTCGACACTAAATTTTCTTTCTTTTATTTGGAAATCTAAGAAAACAAACCAAAACTGGATAAAATGCCGTTTGATACGTCTTCAACCTTCAACATTACACACCATAAGTCGTTAATGTGTAAAAACTATTCTTCGTAATAAAAACTCGTTTTTTTTATGCATGTTTCTTATTATTACTTCGTCTTAAAAAATGTAAACAAACGCTTCTTTTTTCTTCAAACAACTATTTTACATTCGTTGTCAATAGGTGCTACGTTCGATTGTAATTCGAAGTCTCCGCCTGATATGCTATATCATGTCTTCCCTTACGTATTTTATATCATAAAACAATTATAAGCACTAAGCCGGAGTGCCTTATCCTAATACGGAACAAAAATAAACAAACATCCATTGACGAACTTCCCGAAAATTTTTACTTAACGTTCTTTCTTTCAAAGTTAGGTAAGAAAAAAGCAAGATTTAGTATTAGTATAAGAAGATGACCTTTCTATCATTTCGGTATCTCTTTGATGTTATCCGTAATGCGCTTTTCAAAACTTTTCAAAAAACCATTGTATCGTCGATATTATTTTATGGGATCAAATGGATTTCAAAAGTTAAGGTTGGGAAAACAAAATTTAAAACTATTATCATTTCGGTATCTCTTTGATGTTATCCGTAATGCGCTTTTCAAAACTTTTCAAAAAACCATTGTATCGTCGATATTATTTTATGGGATCAAATGGATTTCAAAAGTTAAGGTTGGGAAAACAAAATTTAAAACTATATTTGCACATAGTTTTCAAGATAACATATGATTTGTATTAAACTTTCAGTTCATATATCTTTCAAATTAAGACGTGCCTCCATTATGCTACATTTAGGGTATCCTGAGTTAAGAGAACCTTAAATTACTACGTTATCGTTGTATAATCCTAACCTTTATGCATAATTATGACATTTGCTTTAAGTGCATTCCTGACATCCACTTCATATTTCTATAGGTGAAGCAATGGAAAATAGAGAAACGAGACCAATTATCTCAGGAAGTGCTATTTGCATGAAATGTGACAATGGGGTGTTGCGATTCCTTCCTTGCAGAGACTGGAAACTAGCAAACTTTGTAAGAAAGATAAAAGTTTAGAATTATAAATTAATTGTAACAACAGTTTTTTTGTTTTGAGACACCCTCTGTTTTGTGACAGTCCTCATTTTGAGAAACCCTTCATTTTGGAGTTTCCACAACAGTATCTGATCAAGGACAAGAACGGAGCTACAGTAAAGAAGAACACAAGAGCATTTTGAGTCCTTGGACTTCCATCCATATTGGTAGGTACTTTTGCCTGTTGCAAGTCGGCAACTGGGAAGTTGACTTACCGCCACAGATATGTATAACATTGCTCTAACTTGCCCGAAGACCAGTCTCAGTCACTGGCTCCAAAAAGGCTGATAATAAAGCGCAGCGGAATGAAACATCGAGGTACGACATGAATAAATGAAACATCGAGGTACGACATGAATAAAACATAAACACGGACGCTCTTGAAGGTACTGTTCACTACACCGTCGCTGCGAGAAGTCAGATTATATTTTTATGTTTTATCTCAATAAGAAGTCGTGAATTAATATGATTTCAGTGTTCTCCTGGTACAAGTAAATTAATATAAAACAAATATATAAATAGTGAAAATGTTCTTTCGAACAAAATAACATTAAAGCATCTTCAGTTGTTCCATATCTTTCGAAGAATTTTCTTTAAGTATGTTTTAGTATTTGTATTTAGCCTGTTTCGTGAAAAACAGTTTTTTCTGCAAATATATCGTCCTTCTTGACACACCATTTTCTGTTGAAAGTTGAAATCCTCAACACTCCTCATGCATTCATCGAAGTTATCTTCACAAAAGTTTTCCGGACAGAGTTCAGCTGATACTGCACTTATCACCAAAATGAACAGACTGAGTACAATTAAGTGCATACCTAAAAGGAAAAGCAGAATATAATTGTTTTGTTTATAGAACAATTAGAAGGTAAAGAAATGTGAGAGTTTTGAGAAAAATAACATTGACACCAAATGATATGTTCAGTTCTGCAAGCAAAAATGAGTAAGCCAAGCCGTGTGAGCTATTTTGCCAGATCATAGATATAATATAAAAGAAATGGTCTTTGTGTAACTTCAGAGCCAGAGAAAGTCTATATAGTCGGTACATCAAAAATATCTATTAGTATGGCAAAAATGATGAAAAGATGAGAATTCTATTCAAACTACATCCGCTCCTCATTTTTCTGTTACATTATAATGGCTTCCACATTCTTCTGAAGAACCTACCGCAAGAAAAGTAGATAATGTTTGCCTAAGCCCGAGTCACTAAAATGTTAAAACAAGGCGGAGGGTGTATAAGCATGGCGATAGCAGAGGCGGATCTAGAGGGTATGTCGGGAATTGTGGAGAAAAATGTTGGCTATTAAAGCATAAAAGAAGAATGTGTAAAGAATCCCTGATACAGACTGAAAACAGAAATTATGTTAATGTCCTCCTCCACCATTTCAACATAACATGGATCTGCTGCGTTAATGGTGTGCTGAAAAACCTTTTCATAAATTACGTCACAATATCTATCACCTCGTTTCTAATCTTAATAAGTACTGTGTACTTCAGCGTAATAAAATAATTTCGTTAAAACTTTTCCCTCCGAGGTATCGTTTCTTTTCGTAAACGACTCAAGCGTCATTAATATCCAGGGCAAAAACAAGCCGATGGAAGTTGTGACGTATTTTAAAACAGGTCTATTACTCCTGTGTGTTTCTATAATCACCAGTAACATTTTTTGCTACCAGTAACAACATACATTGCCGAAGGAACTTTTCCGCTGACTTAATGTTTTCAAACCACCTAAGAATTGAGATTACAGCTGCCATATTTTCTGGTAGAAGCTGTTGAAAACTATGCAGAAAGACTATCAAATGATCTCTCAAGATTTAATAAAAACACTTACTTGAAGTTAGTTAGTGAAGAACAAAATCTGCCCTTTCTTTTTATTGCAATGTAATGCTATAGTTGGATTCAATATTGTGTTTGTTAAGAGCCAAATTTATATACAATTTTCAATAATAAAATATTAACGACATTTTTAATTAGTTATGAATAGAACAATTTACTTCTAAAAGATAGATTTTTCTATAAGTGAACATCAGAAAGAATTGGTAATGTGTAAATAAGTACAGAACTGGTTCAAAAAGTTTGTCACGTACGCTTCAAGTTCTTCCAGTTATCATGTGAAAATATATGTGGAAATATATGTCAAAAAAACTCATTACCATCTCTTCTTCCATTTCCTCTCATCTGTTGTTTGGAATTTAATTTAGTTTCATGTTTTAATAGAACTCGAAGATGTGTTTACATTTTCAATTGGTATTGATATGGAGAAAAATAGCAGTTTGAAACTGTTTGTTATTAAAATAATCCCAAAACAGATAAGATAAAAATAGCACAAATACAAATGTGTCCAACGATCATACAGCATGCTTTTCAATTTTAACAATCCTTCTGAAATGACAAATTCAATACCATTGGTTTGAAAATAGATAACTGGTTTACCCAAAGAGAATAAAAATGTGAACTAGAATTTCATATTTCATATTCATATTTTATATTCATATTTTAGAATTCATATTTCTTATGAAAAATCGAATCGAATCGAATCGAATCGGTACAGTTGACTAAGCATACATCAAGCTCCTTGATGATTGATGGTGGGTGTTTGGAATTTGCGTTTATGTACAAGGGTTTGCTGTTTGGCTTTCGGTAGGGAAAGTAATTTCCAGTGGTCAGATCAAGTGTTATGTCGAGAAAGTCAGTTGCTGGCAAGTTGGTCTCAATGGTTATCAATAGGTTCTCTTTTCTGAAAAGCTATGATTTGTTTCCTCACACGGTCTAGTTTTGGACCATTTGCGTTAGTGATGGCTGCAAGGCCATCGTCACGATACAGACCAATATACTCCTTTGGGACAACCGATGACAGTTTGTTTAGAAGGTATAGCCCAGCGAGCTCACATATCTCCGCTCCGCCAAAGCTTCCCATAGTGACGTTAAACATAGAATTTTCACCTTTTTTGTTATTAACCCACCCATGTAAACCAAAATCCACTGAAATGTGAGACACCCTTTATATCAAAGGAATGCCGACATTAAAGATTTTAACAATAGAATTCAAAAGCTTTAGAAGTTAGTTGAAGTTGTTATACGTCATGGTGTTATTGACATCGGCGGTATTTATCGACAGATGTTGTTTTTCCGGTTTTTTTCCAATTTGAATCACATAGCTTCTTTCTACATTTTGACAGACGACACATGATTATGTTGCGGTAGACCATACGTTCTGTTAATTATTTATTTATGTATTCATTTATTTATTTTTGTACACTTTGCCAACACGCACCGACTGAATATTTCAACTTTAAAACAAGTCCGTCGGAGCACGCTAACACTATATATTCTTTATGGTGGCCGAACAATAATTGACGGTTTAACTTCATAGATAGCTACATAGATTTTTTCCATTAGGAAATGTTTACCACTTGAAGTCATATTAATCTGGGATGATTTCAAATTTTATCTGATTGCCCTTTTAGACGCAGTCGTCATCGTCAAATTTGTTTTCATTGGTATGTTTGATCAAGACCGATCCTTATTTATCTTTAGTTTATTGGTCAGCGCGGAAAGCAGCTGATCTTTCATTAGCATTCGTACGTACATAATTTCAAGATCTTTTGGCCACAGTTGTAGGCTGATTCCGCAAAAAAATTAGAATAGAGGCTGCTCACAAACCGTGGTTAATGTATGAATGACGTAATGTATGAATGACGTAAATTAAGTAATTTAATTATTGTGAGTGTGGCCTAAAATACAGAAAAACGTGCAATCCTAATTTGTGTTCCCCAGAACGACACAGTAAAAGCATTCCGCTGAAGGTTTCAACCTTATACTGCACTATTATTTCAGAATACTGAAATATTACCAGCCGCTTAATCTCCAGCACTCAAGGTAAGAAAATTCTTACTGATTTTTATAATGACATTGATCTCACTTTTGATTTATTCTTTCCTCTTCTGTCCCTCCGTCTTCTCCCTTGTGACCTTATTAGTGTACCACCTAAAATTTCACAAATTCTCTGTTGATGAAAATACGAATACACAAGGTATTTCCTGGGTTCTAAAAACAGGTAGCTGTAAGCTACAGTTTTACGACTTGTCGTTCTCTTTATAAATAAATTCACTTCACAAACACAAGAATAGGGCAGCCTTCCTGGTTGTGGTGCGGCAGCTTCCGTACTTTTAAAAATTGTTTGGTGTCTTGGTGTCCGGCAGTTTCTTATGTAGCTTAAGACTTGTTTACTCTCTTAATTTTATTCTAAAGAACAACAAAAACATTTGGATGGTAAAAAAGACTTTGTTTTGTGTGCTCCTCAATTCATTATTGGAATTAAGTGACAATATGACAGGAGGAATATGTTTGAAAAGGCAAAAAAAAAAGAGAAAGCAAAAGAATTCTAGTTTTTCTTTTGTTACCAACATCCCACCCCACTTGTCACTACTATCAACACCATCCCACCCCACTTGTCACTACTACCAACACCATCCCACCCCACTTTTCACTACTACCAAAAATGCTGTTTTAGTTGTCGAAAGGTTGTTGGTGATGATGGTCAAAATATGACACTATTTCAGTATGACAAAATTATGACACTGGACTTTCTATTGAAACTTTATTTTATTTTGAAACTTTACATTTCCACGCAAGATTATTAGCTTTTGCGATCTTATTTTGTTTATCCATCAAAAAATTTCAAAAAAATCGTGTTGAAAGCAATGACTTCATGTAACTTTCCATGTAAATATTCACAGCTGCTTAAATTTCTTTCGGCCGGTACTGTATATACCAAATAAGGTGGTAACAAAATTTCACTGGAAAAAAATGGATTTCACGTATCCTCAAAATTAAATTCTTGTGAAAAATTAGATTTTACTGAATTCATATGAAGTCTTTCAACGTATGCAAAATATGAAGACTATTGAGGAAAGTGTGTTTATCTCAATTCATGAAATTAATTTGCACGAAAACTGCTATATGGATCAGAAACTTTCGGGCATCGAACTTTCAGGAAAATAAGTTTCATGAATAAATTTATAGCAATTTATGGAGCCTTGTACCCAACACTTTCTTTAGTTTTAAGACATCGCATATCAAAAAAGGCACAAGACCTCCAAAATTAGTTTAGTTTAACAAAGATGTTAAACCAAGGTTCCTTTGTGATTATAAACTTTCTCAAGTTTCGCAAAGGTTTTTCGAAAATCAGCTTATGGTATGCACTTTCTGATCCTAAAATACGGTTAGAGACTTTCTGGCTTAGTTGCAGTTCGCTGCTGGAACTATCGACCTGTTTCATAAACCTGTAATGGTTCCAAAGAATGATTCATTATGGCTCATTTTTGCAGGGCAAGATAATCGTTCCAGGAGTGAATTGCAACTAATCGGAATATTTTTAGTAATTTTTTCTTTGACTTTTTTTCAGTTTAAATTGCAAAAAAAATCTCATTAATTCTTCCCACTAAAATTTCTAAAAAATACTTGAGTGTGTCTAACGGACTAACGCTACCTTTTAACTTTTCGTCTGTTGTTGTTATTTTTTCTTTCATTTAAAAGGCAGAAGTAACAAACCAAAGTTAACATTAAGCATGTGAACTATACAAATTCCGAATCTCTCTCAAAAGCTACTTGGAACCACATTTGATTAACACTTTGACTGGGACGAGCACATCCTAACTAAAAGTTATCATGCTAAACTAAGAAAAATGAAACAAATATAGAGATATCTTACTAGAGTTAAAAGTGCAGTCATGTTTATTTCATATGTAAAAACAACAAATGTATTAAAAAAAATTATTTTGCTTAGCTTTTCATACTTCAAGTACATCCTCAAATTCCTCTGACAAAATCCTTACCTGAAATGCGTATTCTTTCCGGAATAAATCGTAATGCAGTTTTATGCAACATTACGGAACAACAAATTCGTACTATACGTACCAAAATAGGACCAATAATAATGATTATTATTATTATTATTATTATTATTATTATTATTATTATTATTATTATTATTATTATTATTATTATTATTATTATTATTATTATTATTATTATTATTATTATTATTATTATTATTATTATTATTATTATTATTATTATTATTATTATTATTATTATTATTATTATTATTATTATTATTATTATTATCATTATTATTATTATTATTATTATTAATTATTAATTATTCTTTATTTAAAATCTATGACAATAATAAAGCTATATAAATGTTTTAAAAAATATGCTCAAAAATTAAATAACAACAATAAGAAATACCGTATTTCCTCTAATAAACGCCGCCCTCTGATAAACGCCTCCCTCTATTAAACGCCGCACTTATAGCCAAGCATTTGTAATAAACGCCGCCCTCTAATAAACGCCGCATCTTGAAAAGCGGCGTTTATTAGAAAACAGACTAAACAAGCAACAAAAAATAGTTTACACGAGTTGGACTTGTTTTCTATCAACAAATTCTTCCACAACTAAAGATAAAAACGAATATTGTTTTTCTCGTACTTCTTTTTTACCATTTACGATTGCGTGCACGTGATTACCGTCAATTTCAATGTAAAATGCTATTAGCTTAGACAGTTTTTTAGGAAGAGAAAACATTGTTGTTTAAAGTCTGTTTTTATTTGATTTTTCATTTTGTAATAAACGCCGCCCTCTGATAAACGCCGCCCTCTATCAAACGCAGCATCCAAACTCTGCAATTTGTAATAAACGCCGCGGCGTTTATTAGAGGAAATACGGTATAGAAACCTAGTACCTGCAGTAATTGCTCATGTTAACAGCGCAAGCAATCAGACCTACCTACTTCTGTTTATTATGGACTATTCATAAAAAAACATTGTGCTGGGACGGTGACAGAGTTGTTTTTGTATTTGTTTGTAAACTGAGGGCAGTGAAATGCTAGGTAAAACAGATGTTCTCTGTCTTAGTATCAATGACTTACTTATTAACATACCTTGAGAGATGCTTTCCTTAGCAAACGTCCGGGGTGAATAGGGTTTTCAGGCATGATGGATAAAAAAATCAATACAAAAACACAACAGTCGCATGACTTCTAGAATCAAAGCAGCAATTGAGACAAAAAAAAAGTCGTTTATATCATTTCTCTGTGTTGTTAGGTACAGGTAAAATATTATAACACCGATCACATGTCAATTATTTTTATTGTCTATCAACAAGCATCTTCAGTTGTTCCATATCTTTCGAAGAATCTTCTTTAAATATGCTTTAGTATTTGTATTTAGCTTTTGTGAACATCTGATTCTGCAATCATGTTCATGTCTTTGACAATTGAATTTATGTCGAGGAAAAGGTAAAACGCTAACTTTCTCCACGCATTCATCGAATTGATCTTCGCAATATTTTCCCGGACAGAGTTCAGCTGATACAACACTTATCAGCAAAATGAACAGACTGAATACAATTAAATGCATCCCTAAAAAGAAAAGCAGCAATAATTGGGAGAGTTTGTAGTTCTCAATGTTTTAGGTTGATTATATTAATAATCTAAAGAAATGGAATGAATCGAAGATTTTACAAGAGAGAGACAGATTGACAACATATGGTGCAGATTTAGTATTCAATGGTTTGGTTGCAAATGATGCGGCAAAACGCTTTTTCATATCTAGATCAAGCAATAGTTTCTGTAACAACAGCCCACCAAACTTAGTTTACGGCAAACGATTTGGTAAATGCTAACCACATGATGGTAACCAAATGCTAACCACAAATGCTAATCACAATTTGATATGATTTCTATTGATCTGTTTGAACGATCAATGCCGTGCTTGAAAATAAGCCTCGATGTCACAAATGGGGACAAAAATGAGTTAATAATAATTCTAAGTTTATTCAAGTCTGCGAACATTTGGTAATAAAAGAATGGTATATATCATAGAGATGTCAAAATCTAACGCTTACTTGCTTACATGTGGATACCAGTTAAGTTATCAACAAAAAATTCACTTTCATCACTTTGTATAAAAAAATGTATGATATACAAACAGGACGTACTTCAATAATTGTTAGGACAAAGAGACGGAATCAAAATAATCCTGTTGTTGTTTTTGTAAAGAAACATATACTTGTGTCTTGACAAAAGTTTACGCGTTGATGATACTCAGAAATCAACAGCAGCCAGAACATACTGAATAGCCGTAGAAGAGATTGCAAATCGTGTCATTATAGAAAATAATTGTATGATAAATGTGACAACCCTAACTTAAAAATAATCATCAACTGTACAAAATTACACGGATCTGATTGGTTTAGACGAAGTCTGAAGAGTACAATTAATCGTTAAAAGGTACTCTGTAGAGTACAAATACATCTAAAAATACATTATGCAGGGTAGTTTTCAGCAAACAATTCGAACTTAAATCTATTTTACACTGACTAAGTGATTTTGTTTTCCTTCTTTTAAATAACAACAACACAATGCAATGGTTTCTGGTCTTTTTAATTGCTACGTTTCTCTGTGTCAATCAAAAGCAACCATTACAGTGCTTCACTGTATTTTGTTTCTGTATATTATTGACGTCTCCTACAACAACTTGGTTTCAAAACACTTTTTATAAGATGATTACCTAGTCCTCCGTACTCGTAAAATAAATTAAAGATTTATTCTTGTTACACATAATCAATCGTTAATTGCACTCTAAAACGCTAGTACAAACTCTTTTTAAATCATTTGGCTTACATGTTGACATGTCTCGTGGTTACAAAAACCGAGCATGAAGGACAATCTACGCACAGGAAAAGCATCAGACTAATCAAAAAGGAAAAATTTAAATAACAAAGTTTTTCTAACTTTCTAACACAATTAGAGGAACATAAAAAACTAATGGGTTAAGAAGTAGAGAATTTGTATTCAAATTGATGTACTAATTACGTCCGCTCTTCGTTTTTATGTTACATTATAATGGCTTCCACATTCTTCCGAAGAACCTACCGCATTAACAGTATATAATTTTTGCCTTAGCCCGATTTCAAAAAGACCAAAGGTGGTATCAAGAAAATTAGTATTGTGATAGTAATAAAAATCTGAAGTTAAGAACTGACAATTTCCACTCGGTATCGCCAGTGTCGTTTTTCTTTTAATCACTAAAGATTTTTTTCACCCAATAACATTATTTTGTTACCAAATTTGCTCTTGTTCCCTTGACTTAATAATTTACAAGGCACTTAATAAAGAAAAGTGAGATACAGCTCCCATTCGTATTTCTTAAATGTCCAATGGTAAATACGTAAAAAGGCCTTCAACAAGCACTCGAAAATTATAAAAACACTTACTGGAGCTTTTCATATATAACGTGAGTTGATTTTAGTTGCCTTTGTATCTGAGCCAAATTTATATACAATTTTCAATGATAAAATATTAACGACATTTTTAATTAGTTATGAATAGAAAAATTTACTTCTAAACGTTAGATTTTTCTATAAGTGAACATCAAAAAGAATTGCTTATATGCAAATAAGAACAATACATTTTGAAAAATTGTCATGCACGCTGCTTCGTACTTCCTGTATTGTATCATAGTGTTTAGAACTTACCAGAAGAAGATGTCTGAAAACTCCCATCTCTTCTAACTTTTCCTCACGTCAAATCTGAAGTTTGATTCAATTTTAAATGTTTCAGTTTTATTTTATGATTGTTTGATAACAACTCGAAGAAATGTTTGAAATTTTCAATTGACATATGAAGAAAATTCTCTGCTTGCAAGGAAGTCTCGAAATAGATTATAATGTTAAAAATAAAAGTGTTTGGTGAAGAACACATGAGATGAATTCAAACGTTCGTTTACAACCCTTCATACATAGGCGTATTCAAGTCAGTCAAAAAAAGTGGAGGAGTCCAACGTTATGATATTTATTTTCAGTCTTAAGTGCCATTACGTTACTTTCACGCTTTTCGTTTTAGATGACTAAACTCTCCTTTCCAAATTTTGACTGAGCTCTGGCTGCGCCTCTGTCATAAGTTCGAGCATGAAATTTTATGGATTGATGTGAGTCAATTGAATTAAGAAGAGCAAAGGCGGATCTAGAGGGTATGTCAAAATTTGTGGAGGAGAATAACCCATAAAAGAAAAACGTGCAAGTAATCTCATTGGTGATACAGATTGAAAACAGAATTTAGGTTTATGTGCTCCTCCACAATTCTTTGTGTCTCGGTTCTCTGCAGTAGGAAATTTTAATTAAAGCTTGATTTCCAAAATTCTCAAAAGAAAATTCTGCCTGGTGGAAACGTAAAATAATTCTCGCCACTTCATAATTCTCACATATTCGCACTTTTGATTCCGGTGTGAATTTCAGTGAGAAAAATATCAAAACATTAAATTCTCACGATCAAAGACGTTCTAGAAGACAATTTTCGTACACCATTTAATGTCTTCATTTACATTTCTCACTGTTGGAAACCAAGCTTTAATATCCCACTGGTGTAAACAGGGAAAACATTCAAATGTTTTGATATTTTCTCAGCGAATTTCTTGTAAGGAAATTAGTGAAAAATCGCAACTGGAAATTCACCAGTGTTAAATTTAGATTTCTCATGAGAAATTGGGTGAGCCCATTAAATTTCCTACTACAGGGAAACCGAGCTTTCATTTTCTTTTTTCATTTTTCTTTCATTTTATTGCTGATTTATTTTCATGTTTTTGTTGTTCCTGTGTTTATGGGAAACATTTCATTACTTATCCCAAACATTTTATAAACTTATTATAAATCAATTTTCACGAACATGAACATTAAAAATTCACTATTCAAAACAGTATTCACAGATCATCCGTAAGGAAGGGTAAAAACTGTTAGACTTTGTAGATCTCTACATTATCAAGTGAGCTTATTGTAACACAACTGTATCCTAGATACATTGCAAAACCCTGTAATTAACGTCAATCTCCAAATAAATATTTGAACATGATCCTGGATTATACGCTTATTTGGACAGTATGAAGAAATAAAAGAAAAATACGGCCCGTTGTAATGTCTTTATTGGTTACGCAGAAAACTAAAAATCGATTTAATTTCCAGTCCTTCCCATAATTGGCTCTTACACTAGAAATTCGAATGAAAGTGTATATCTAAGCTGAGTTTAAACAAGTGAACTCACAGCAAACAATTTTTGTTTTTGATTTTGATTTTTATCTTCTTATAGTTTCAGGATAGCTATATTAATAATATAGGATTTTCGTACGTATCTGGACATTGTAAATCGTTGAGTATTTTTATTGCTTTTTTATGATTGTTTACAAGAAAAACCAGCATTGGTACAGATACCGACAGGATGCGGGTCCAATATTTTAATCTCACGGTATACCGAGAAAACACTTTGAGCAATCAGGGATTTAGCCAGAAACCAAAAATCGCTGAATGCATACTTTTCATATTAAGCTGTAAACTATTTGTCTCGATGTCACAAAGAAATAATAATAATAATTTGTTTTTGCATTGTTGTCATAGCACCTAAGTTGATTAATAAAGCTGTACAGATTGTTGACGGATGACGGATGTGTGAGAATGCAAGTTTCATTCAAGAAGAAATGCAACAGTCGCAAATCACTTTCAAGCAAACTGACAGTTTTGCAAAGATTAAATAGTTTCAAAAACTTGGGAAAAAAGATAGTCTTACCAAGTAGGCACGTGATGTCCTGGTAACCTAGTAACCTAGTAACCTAGTAACCTAGTAACCTAGTAACCTCAGGACAACTTTTAGAGGTCCATAAAGACCTCCATATAACGTTCAAACGACATAGTGTAAGAGACACTTGCAGACGTACCCATGAAAGAACGTAAAGCAGTCAATGTAAAAAAACGTTCATTTGTCATTAGAACATACCATACCTACTCTTGTCATCAGCATGTAATTCTGTTTGCTACCATCTTTATAAGAAAACGTTACACATCACATCATGACGAGAATGTCAAGATTGTAGGTAAATATCGTCTTAACACATTAATACATTATAATAGACAAATAATATTTAAAAATATTTTTTAAAGAACTTTTAAGTAGGTCTAAATCTTCAGAAGTGGACGAATCTGAAACATCAAAAGATTTTAGAAATAATCTACAGTATAAACCTGGAAAATAGGCAAGGTGATTTACTGTCAAACGCCATTAAAGTTTCTCTCACTTTAAAAATGGCGGCGCATTGAGAACAAAAGAAGAAAGATGCATAAAAATAACTAATGAGGGTATTTACTATGATAATATAAATTGTATGTTCTCTCCTATTTTAATATTTAATGAACCCATTTGAGTGCCGCGTTTTTTATAAAGTACCATCTCAAAGTGCCAGGGAAACATTTTTGTTGAAATGACTTGTCCTTAACAGTGTACGCACCTTTTTGGAAAAATAATTTTTCTTGACCTTAATTTAGTGAGCACTATTTTAAGAAATATTTGTTTTTGACCCTAATAATGTTGTGCAGTCTCGAAAATAATTATGGGCACTAAAATAAAATAAAGGACTTTTGACGGAAAACTGTCAACTGTTATTAGTGGATTTCATTGTGGTACAAACAAAATCTATATCATGTGAATTGACCACAAAGTAGAAATGCGTAACCTAACATTAAAAGGAAACCACTTCAATCATCCCGAAATAAAGAATCTGTAAAAGGCTGTTGCCAGACTGATGACAAAACTTTAATACCACAAAGAATTTGCATGGGGATGGCGAAATTCCAAAATTAACTGACGTCATGAGAGTTGGTATTGGCAGTTGTTTTTATGTAAACATTTTTTATTCATAGCAACGAGACAAATATTCTGTACGTTCTTTTTTAAGTCTCGATAACAAAGGGGACATTCGCCAGATAAGCATTATGGTTTTAGAAATCTGAAATAACTAACGATAAATAACCATCAATGTGGCGCAGACCAACTTTGACTTGGAGCTTTAAACCTAGGAGATAAACTATTGTATACAGTGAGAACATAGGTGATCAGAGAAAATATCACTTTCGTTTAACTGTTGGTTCGTGCTTCTAATAAAGTTACAACAATTTGTAAATGTGTGAGGCATTATCAAAATAAGTTAAATTTTCTATTCTTTCTGATGGTCTGATAAATTATCATTAAGATCTCGTTAAAGAAGCCACACCACAATTAACGTTCACGCATCATCAATATGAAAAGATTAATGTGAAAATTACTGTGATGCCGTTAATGATCTGAATCATCAAAAATAAAATCTGGGAGAAGGCCGCCTTATCTTCAGTTTGTTTTACGTGTTGATGTAGTCATGACAACAGAGAATGAGAAAGAGACAAAAATAAAAAAGAGTGACTTGTTAGTGATTTTGAATGAAACATTAATAGTTACCAGGCCTATATTACAGTTTGCACGTGCCATAAGTCATTTCTGAATTATATGATCAATGTTTATCCTGCATGTTTGCTCCATCAGCTACTTCGCCCCCATATTTAATTGATGAGTTATAAAGCTGATTTGTTTTTTATACAATACAAACATTTGTTTTTGTTTTTGTTATGCAGATTAAGGTATGATAAATGGTACCAAGAGATGTGTAGGTGTATTGTTGAAATGTTGATGATGGAGAAATCACGTCACGTCATGTCATGTCACCATTCATTTTTCATCGTTTTTAGAAATGGCGCCAGCGGCTGATATAGAGGCTCGAAATCGAGAATTTTAGCTATTAAACCATAAAAGAAAAACGTGCAAATATCGATACTGAAAGCAAAACTTATATCAATGTACTCCTCCACAATTTTAGACAATTTTTGGGTACGGCATACAGAAAAGAGGGGATGGGATTCCATCCTCACCGTTACGCACCAAATCAACATCCGTGGTCATTAGACATTCGTGGACAAATTTAAGAAATATAGAGTGAATTTGTCAGACTTCATCTGTCAATTTGTCAGACTTCATCTGTCAGGGACAGTTAATTTCAATTTGTGTGGCTAAAAAGGCTTTGTACCCAAAAATATTTCTTATTTACTTAGAAAAGTCATCACTGTTAAAATGGCAGAATGTATGACACTGATTACCAGAATTTTTTGCGTTTAAAGGATAATGAAAATCTAGAACAAATCATGTTACTTCAGTGAAACGGAAAAGCTATGGCAAACAAAATACAGTCTTCTGCTATCAACAGTGAATATTCTCCTAATAAGTTAAAGTAAAGCTAGAATTAACAGTTGGAAAGCACTCATAGGAAATTCTCATAACATATCTCGCTATTTCTTTATTGATAGAATTTTTACCATAAAGGTAAAATATGCTTGATATTGACATATTCTCGGGTAACAATGCACGATTGAAAAATAAACATACATTAGGCACGTTGGTTACAAGGTTCTCGTTCGTTTGGTTGGGAAAGCTTTACAGTTGTGATGGAGTTGCGATTATAAATATTTTACTTTAATCGATTGTAGTTGCCCAATGATTAGTGAGGTAGCCAAAAAGCGTAATGTGATGTTTACTTTATCTAAGTGGTATCAGACTCCTTGATAAACTTTTTAAAAGAAGTGCCCAAAATGTTGAGTGACGTCCGACACAAAAATAACTACTGTAGCATTAGAGACAGAAAATCAGGAAGCATTAAGACATCTGCGAAGGAGTTGCGGCAACCAACGTGCCTGAGTTTTCCTGTTTATTTTGCAATTTTTGTGGTTGGAAAAATCACTTACTAGAAAGAACACATTGTTTCTCTCGAAAATAGTTATTGAAATCTGTTTTCTTACGATAGCATTTAAAAGAACCTGACACTAGTTTATTGAGAGGAATTAAAAAAACTTTTCTGAAAGACTACGAATGGCATTACGACTCATTCATAGAGATTTTCATCTTTTCATCGAAGATTGGAATTTTGTTGTCAATTTCACATCAAGTTATGAGAAAATGAAAATGTAAGAAGAAGATAGAAAATATTACCTCTTAATGCCATTGTTGTTTAAATCGCCTCTTTTTCGTTTGTGATATTTCAAGACTACTGCCAGTGACTTATATGCAAATATTTTATCTCAAAGATCTAGACCTCCCAAACTGTGGATCTTAATGTCTTTATTCAGTGAGTTATGATTGTAATTCACAAAAAGAAATTACAAAGGTGTGACCACGTATGCACTTAGTGGAGATTTTTAAGGTATGATTCACACGAAGACGAACAGTAAAGAAATTTTTAAGAACCAAAAAAAGTGACCTATTTATTTTCGAAATAGTACTGCATACTTTTTGCTAATCTTTTGAAATTAATTTTTAGAAAACATCAAGAATTTACCTGCAGCCCAACGTTTAAGGTTACCTTAAACTAATTAGAGATATCGTAACGTGTGTGAAGAGCCAGACCATATGGTTTATGCTTAGTTAAGATAACGTAGCATGCTCGCTGGAATTTCATGCAATATACAGATAAGAACTTTAAGATGAAAAGATAAAAAAACAGCAAATGTCTCGAAACAATATGCTAATTTTATCAATTTGTTTTGATTTTGTCAGAAGCTGCACCATATGCTATTATGCTAGCAGTTATGTGTACTTTATAAATAAATTTCTCTATTTTCACAAAGGTTTTTTTTTATCGTTTGATATTATCACTGAGAGATGAAGAAATATCATATTTAACATACTCTTTGTGAGACGTGTTAAAACCGCAACGGCCCCTGTTTGTGTATTTTTGTATCCATAGATATGCAGCGATCCCATCTTTGTTACCATGGGTTACTATCTCATGCTTCACTTTCATTTAATGTTTATTTTTATTTTTATTTTGTTTATTTCTTTTCTACTTTTTTCTTTTGAAAAAGAACAGCAGGTGATTTTTATAGTGATAAACATTTAGCATTCCATGGAGAAATATACAACCCCCAACCAGCATGTTATTGAGAAGCCACTCTTAGAAGCGATTCAAAGGCGATTTCATGCAATAATACACTAATTAATGTCTTTTTTGACTTATAAGTATGCGTTCAATAGGAAAAATGTCCAATGACATTTCCCATTATAGAGGCACATATCGCAAAACATGTTATAAGGAACTGCATCTAAATCAACAAAAATTGGTAAATCATTAATAGGTACATAGAATTTAACAAGCGGCGGGGGAGTAACTATATTTGCATTTGTTTTGATCACATGGTGACTGATGGACTGACACTCCTTTACAGTGGCCAAAAAGCAATTACCATTCAACATCAGCAGTTAAGGGGGTTCATCTCCAACAAAATGGAGATTTGAGATTACATATATTTAATAGACACTTCAAATATATTATATAGGATCATTTTCTGAGTGTCTTTATCAGCATTATCAGTTTTATGATTGTTTTTTTTTTGACATTATGTCTGAACAACGTGAAGTGTGTTAAAATAGACATTCTGTGCCTGTCAATGGAATGGCATGTTTATTCCATGAACGAAGACGATATTGCTCTCACATGATTCATAAACGGCGATTAAAATTTTTAATTTCTCGCATATGATATAAATATATATATATGTTTCTGTCGACTGAATTTTTTTTGTCAGTAACCAGTACCAAACCGGCGAAAATAGTCTAAGAAGTCTTAATTTGCTCTCAATGTCCGCTTTTCTGATGCAATTCTTGGCGACTTTAAGCATTACCTCCATTCTTTTTCTGCCTTCAGTCCTTAAGACCATTAAGGTAAACCGAACTACCCAGGATCTATTTTACCTTAGTGGGTCCCACGAAATTCAAAATTTAAGCGAGAGAATATGTAAACAGAAAGTAGTAACATGTTTTCACCATAAATCTAATATTTAAGTGTAAACAAAACAATTATATTTATACTATACAATAATGGCAAATATCATTTTTAAGAGAAAGTTCTGGTAAAAGTTTACCAGAATAGAGTGTCTGTGAGGATTGCTAAAAAATGATAGATAGGATCGAGAAAAGTTCTGCAAAGTTGCACAGAACATAACTAAAAATATTAAAGAATATATTTTTATTATCTTCGTTGCACTAAAAACTGTGTCTGTGCATCGAATATTGGCAACAAAAAACTGATCGGGATTTCTCTCCATGTTGTTTTGACCAGCTAACTTTCCACGGTCAGAAAATTAATGGGGGGAGGGGGAGGGCGCGATTAATAAAATTATTAGTTCAAAATAAAAAAATATTATTTCTGGTCCACATAATTCATGGGCTTGCCTCAAGTGTTCGCACTCAAAATGCGTGATACCTTGGGTAGTTTGGTATGTCTTTAAAGCTACTGCCTTCAGTCCTTGTAAAAAAATTAGGCATTCATCCGTGAAGAAGGGTGGTAGTTCGACCCCACCGAACGTAAAATAAAATCAATTATTCTTGGCAATTGTGACTAATGGATCGTATGGAAAACGCTTTTATGCTCAACCATGAATTTTAACCAATCACGTTTTTATGTAGTATTTTGTGTAGTATTTTGCTATTTAACTTTTGATTAAAAAGGCTTTTAAATTAACCCGAAAATTATTTCAACGAACAGTATTTAGTTTGAAAATCATAATCTTTCCAAGCAACATTTATATATAAATGCATATCTAATCTATGACTTATTTAAGGAATTAAGAACTTTCGATAGCATCTCTTTTTAAGAAGATAATTTTTATGGAATTCGCACTAAAAGATGATAACGACCTCTAATCAAAGATCTAATGACTCACTGTTCTTTCCCATGAGATTGCATCCTTTTGTTCATAAAACTTTATGCAGGAAATGAAAAAGTAAGTATTCACAAAATATCGTCTGTACCAGATATCCGTACATTGGAAAGTGAGCTCGTCATGTAGGCTGGTTTGAATACAATGAAATCCTAATAAATTTAACAACGGGGAACACTGACATAGGTAGTCTTTTACATGATACAGTAGGCTCATGATACACGGAGAAAAGTTTCTCAGTTGTAACTATAGTTTCGGCGATCAAAAAAACGCACGGTTTACATGAACAAAACAAAAGGCATTACAATTGCTACTTCTGCTAAGTCATTTGTTTGGTTGAAAAAGACCAAATTTCTAGAGATGATGATTCATTCTTTTAAACTTTCTTTATAGAGTTTTGACGATGAAGATAAAATGCTTTTAAATTGTTATTTGGACGTACTTCAATATATCTTCAATAAGAACCGTGTGAAGAAGCTTTTAGTTCTACAGTAGGCCAACGGTCAAATTCACTTGAACAATAAAAACAAGAGCAATAAAAAATATATAATATTAAAACAATGAAAATGCATGGTTTACTTCCGTAACAACATGATGTTTCCGTATCAACATGATGATGGCCTATGTGGGAATAGATTGTCACAAAGGAAGAAATCAAACCATAATCATTCTTTTAAAGAGAACATTAATGGAGTTCTCAGTTGATGTGATATATAGCTATCTACGTTAATAGCCGGTCATAAAAGTACTCAAGACGCAATTCAGATTTGCTTACTTCAAAATATTCATTTGGATAACTCTATTAATAACTATCTCGTTATTATAGTTTTTAAGAGAATTTGAAGAATTCATGTTTTCAAGTCCTAGTTCTAAATTTAGATTCTACAATGTTCGTTTGATAGCATTTAACATAACATAACATAACATTCTTTTAACACACTCCAACTACTCGCAATTTTATTGCTCTTGTGGTTAAAACATTTTGGCAGGGACCTTTTGACGTCACATCATGACGTCATTTTTTCTTTTTCTTTACTTTACTGTGTTTGAGCTCCATCACGTATAATCACTTTCTGTTCGTTCTTTGATTCTGTGATATTTCATCAATAGAAGTCTCATTAAGCATTATAGTTTCCGCGCTCTGTAGATTTGGCTAGATTCTAGCTAGCTTATTCAAATATTCTGGAGGGTTCAAAATTTTCGCTTGCAAACATAGGGGCTGTTCATATGGATAAAAATAACCTCGATAAGCGGGAGCTTGAAAAACAATTTCCTCGGTAAGCGAGGAAATGACGTGCATGATGTAACGGTATATGAACAAAAGAATAAATACAAAATTTTGCTGACTAAACGCAATTTTTTTTTTTTCTCATACGAATGCAATGTAATTTTTTATAGCATTTCTCAAGAGAGGCGCAATCTCGCCAAGTAGAGCGTAGAGAAGTTTTCCAGGTAATTTTTATGTGAACAGGCCCATACTGATCTTTTAGTATGCGGCTATGCAAACCTTGTACATTGATATCAACAACGAGTATTGGATCAAATGATAGTTAAACTGATTTGAGAACGTATGTATATACTTTTTATGGTCGTTCATAGTAGAGATTGAAAAATAAATATCGAAGTAGATGGAGGGGAGGCTTGTTTTAAAATAAATAGCATATTTCGTAACAACATTTTCTGTGAAATTTTTATATATATACTTCAAATATATACTTCAAGTGCATTCTTAGCATTAAAAGAGACGCGAAAACTCGATAAAAGTTCATTTTTGAACAATTACACCATTTTTTAAATCTAAGAAACTAGAAAATGGCTGACCATAGACGTATAATAAAAGAAGGACTTACAACTATCATTGTTCTATTCAAACAAAGCGTGTCTCGGTTTATTGAAATTTTTACAAAGGCAGTTTTAAAATTCCTTCAAGCACAGTTAAAAATACATGGTTTTATTGGCTTCTGAGATTTTAACAACTAACCAGAGATGTTTTTGAAGATATTCTGTTCATTTTGTTGCCAATTTTAAACTCCGATTCCTTAGGAACTCCTACAGCCTCAACCTTGAAACTTTCAGAATTGAGGGACAAGATATTCTTCTTCCTGTAGATTTCGTGGCGTTTCCTGGCATCTGTCTAAGTTGCGAATTTTTTGTAAAAGATGTATCAAGTTAAATACTACATAACTCGTTAAAATTCGCTGTATACGCCCATCAGACATCTTGAAAACATTAAGTAGTTGTTTTGAAGTACTAATGAAAATCGAAAATTTATATGCAATTCACATTTCTTTAATTTCTGCGATTTTCCACAATATGTGAAAACATGTGTGATCAACATTCGTATAAACCCGCCCATGTGAACAAAAAATGCGAGACACGCTGTATATCAAAGGAATCACGACATAAAAGATTTTAACAATAGAATTCAAAAGCTTTAGAAGTTAGTTGGAAGTCCTCCTCTTGTTATACGTTCATGGGCTCACTTAGAAACTTCCTTATTTTAGATCATTCAAATAAAAAAACATCGTTTCTTCTGTCATGGGTATTGTTTCTGTTTCTTCAGGCCCGAAATATGAAAGATTATAATGGATTTAGTATTGTTGGGAAAAATAGTATGATTTAACTGCAGTCTGTCTTAAACGGCTGGAAAATTGACTTTTCTTATGAGAGTAGTTCGAGTGAAGTTCAGCCACGTACCCAGGTTCTCTTGTGGGTGAACGTACCCAGGTCCTCTTGTGGGTGAACGGTTAATATGAAGGGAACAAAAACCTGTAAAGATGTTCAATCAGATGAAAAGTTATTTATTTGCGCAGATATAATATTAATATTGTTCGCTTTATCATTTACCTTTGACTAAGTTGCCCGCAAGTATAATTTCTTTTAATTCACGTACAATTTTTTACCAAACAGCTGCAGAATTCAAACACAGTATTATTCATTTGTACATTTAAGAGATAAATACACAAGTACAACTATATTATATAAGAAATCGTTCTAACATCTAATTGTGACGAAAATGATTTCAAAATCGATTATATTTAGATCGTACGTGACAATATTTGAATGTTCATCGTAAAAAATTAACTTGAAACATAACGACTTCTCCACCGTGGTGCTTTTATCATGATGTAAGTAGGAGAGCGCTTGTGCCTTTGCAATATTCCTTGCATACAATTTTGAGGGTCTTTATCCATTCTGCCACAAGTTATGGGATAAAATAGCATCGGAGGAAAAGAGATTTTTTAGCGGGAAAACATTATAATCTTTCCATGATGAACCAGAAAACATGCACACGGACTTTCTTTCACTCAATTTACAAATTGTAAAGTTTAACAACGTTTTAGCTGAAATACTGCCAGAAACATTGTTGTCTTTTTTCAAAGAATGGAAATTCTAAAAGTTGTTACAGCAATGATAACTTGGGTCCTTGGGGGAAGTCATCCAGCTCCTGTATCATTCGCATAAAGGAACAAAGATTCCCAATTGGAATCTGAAAACTCTTTGAAAAACTGGAAGATGTTTTACAATAGTATGTGAGTGTATTACAAAATAAGAGAATGTTTCCATCAAACGGTTGATCATTCTTGATAAAGAAATAGTTTCGTAGAATAATATTCTATAATGTTTATGTTGTCAGGACCACGCCGGATCCTTTTTTTGTAAGTTAAAAATCTAGAATTAAATTGTAATGAAGAACACAGTGAAGGAGAGTTATTGGTAATATAAATACTTAGAAAAAAAGTGTAAAAATACAAAGCATTAATATGAAAAGTGTTAAAAGAAGTAGTATTATAAAAATGGTGAAGAACATATTTTTTTTTACTTCAGTTTGAAATAAAAAATTCCTTCCCGCTTTATTTTGGCTTGAAATGGTTTCCCACAGTGTAATTGTTGAATATTTTTCAAAAATCCTCCTTTATTTCGGAGAGCACGTTTACTGAAAAACAGCATCTTGTGAAAAATTCGAGCTATATGCGGTCGGGTGATTCGAGATTTTTCCCTGTTTGCATGGATACTTGTGTTTTGTTGTATTTAAAAGTTATTTCAATGGATATCTTCTGACGTCATTGTTTTTATCAGTACCACTAGTTTTGGGGCGTATTCTTTGCTCGAAGGGAAATCGGAGACCGATACAGTATACAGGAGTTAAATTTCCAGGTGGCATCATTGGTTAATAACAGAGTTTTACGAACAAAGTTAACATTCTTACTTCCATTTAAAAGGCGTGGTTAAATAAACTGCAAAACAAAGAATTAGAGCATTGTGCTGCGGGCTAGTTGTATGATGTGTTACATAACTGTAGTTATGGAAACGGCCAAATTCCGTAAAATTTTTCTTTCGCTTTCTTTGCTTTTATCTTTATCTTTTCATTCTTCTAGAGAAGTGTTAAAATAATGGCAAATCTACTTATTCCCAAAACATCTGAGCACCACTCAAGAAGAGGAAGTTGGCAAGCATTTTCAAACAGGGCATACTCGGAAGACCAGCAAAGACGATATAGTTTGTCAGCTAATGGTCATCGAACGATGAATGTAAGAAATTGTAATAACAACAGCGAGAGCACTTCGTGTTATTTCACACGTCTGAAACAAAGCTTGAATGGAATCAATGCAGCTCATGTGAGTTTCTCTCGTTTATCTCGTAACTCTAATTTTATTGGGTTTGTTATAAATATGAGTCGCATACGGGTTGTATTTTGCAATACGATTCACATGCAGATCAACACGATTCACATACGAGTCAACACGATTTACATACAAATCAACACGAGTCACGTACGAGTCACATACGAATCAACACGAGTCAGGAATTTACAATTTTTGAGGCAGATTTTATTTCTTACACTCTTAAATTTTAATATCATCAAACATTTGACGTTGTTTGTAGAATAAATGGACCTGTCAACTCCAGGCGGTAAAGTTGATTCCCTGGGAAGCGAATTCCCTTGAGAGAAGAGGATGTCTGAGAAACTAAATAGTAAAAAGGATATGCAGAAAAACGTTGTTTTCATTTATTTATTTATTCCATTATTTAATGTTGGTGTTACAATAGAATTGGAGAAAGAGCTAATTTAGACCAACAAATGCTAAAAATATAAAAAAAAAAAAACAGTTCCAAACTCATTTACAAGTGATGCAGACAGGTTAACTGATCTGAGTAAGCTTTGAAAGTAATATTAACATTTATTTGACTGCCTCATCAAGATAAACAGCTGTAATCTTTGAAGGGTGTTTACGTTTTAATACAACTACATTAAACAACAATGGAATTTACTTTCGATGTAAGGAGGGAACCAAAAATATTTTACACCGCAATTTTCGATTTTCTAAGTTCAGGAAACAATGGATAAAACTAAGAAAATGATATTAGAACACTGCTTTCAGGCTATGGAATTCGCGCGATTAATGAAAATTATTATAAGTTCAAAATAAAAAAAGATTATTTTCTGGTCCGCATAATTCATGAGCATGAAGCACGCTGTGACTTGCCTCGAGTGTTCGAACTCAAAATGCGCGATACCCTGGGTAGTTCAGTATGCCTTTAAGGTAATTGATTTTCCGTTAAGTCGGACACGGTTTAAGTCAGACTTTTCTTTAAGTCGGACTAAAACCTTGTCCCCCTTGGGACTAAATAAGTAGAGTCTGACTTAAGACGAAGTTCGGATAAGTCGGACTCCCGATAAGTCAGACCGATTATTTCGGTCCCCTGAGAGTCCGACTTAACGGGGTTATACTGTAATTGATTTTCGGTACTGCTTTTGGTTAATCTTTTGATGTTGTGACGTGGTTTATTAGTAGAAACGTATATTTTTTCAAATGAAAGAACGAGAGAAAAATCAAATATGGCTCAAGCACATCATTGGTAATAATAAATAATAATAAATAAATATAAATAAATATAATAAATAGTCTTTTTAAAGAAACGTTTGACAACTTTGTATTATCTATAAATTTCTGAATATGTTTTCAGTGTAACCCACAAAACATGCATTACGCTTATCACATACCTTTTGGAGGAATTCTGGTCATGTACGCATTTTCGGTTCCATTATTTCTTCTGCTCAAATGTTCGATTTCAAGGTTGTAAGAAACTAGGCAGCTTTCACAATGAATGGATTAGAATGAATGTACAAAAATATAAAAACATATACGAAACAATGGATCGTGCACATTCTTTAACAAGAGATCTTTCAATGGAGCGAGCATGAAATTTTTATTTCGCAAGATTCCTTTATCAATATATATATATACCCGATTTTCATCTTCTCCACACTAGTAAGAGTAAAGACAGAAGAACGGAGTAAGAGAAAGTAAAGTGGATTTTCAAGAGAGCCGTTGATTGGAGTGGGGAGTTTTTTTACAAGAAAGGGGCGTTTCATAAGAAAGGGCCGGTTTCCACCATTCTCATGAAAAATTAAATTTCCAACAATATTTTTTCACTAATTTTCTCAAAACAAAATAACAAAACGTTTAGAATGTTTTTCTTGTTCACACCAGTGGGAAATTAAATTAAAATTGGGGGGCATCTGTTGTTGGGAACAGACCTTCTATTGGAAGATTTACCTTACTTTATTTCTAGTTTCCGGAGACTTTGACATCATAAACTGAAATTTGAATTTTTCTTCTTCATTATCATTCTTAAATTAAAAAATTTAAAATTATTTATTTGAATATGTCATATTTTCTTTTTGATGTATTTGGTAATATTTTGCTCGTCAGAGGAGTGAAAATCTACATAGTTACCATGTGATTTTGTAACATGTCCTCATATCATTTCGAACGAATATGCCAAATCACAGAATAGAATCTTTTATTAACATAAGGAATTTCACAAAATGACGTCATGTGAAGATTTGTTTTATAGTAATAAAGAAATTTAAAGCAAATACACTGAACAAACCATCCGTAAAGTCTAAGGGTATATTTACATTTAAAAAAGATAAGCAACATTTGATTGCTTTTAAAGCTGCCCGGTTTTGCGCCCGCCCCTCTCGAGTACTCCCTCTTTTAAAGTCAAACTTTTTGATCTGCTTGAACATGCAAATATTTGAATTACTCTTCTGAATCAAATTGGCGCTTATTAATTAACTGGGAAAAAAGATGGCGCTTTACTCGAAAAATGCATAGAATGAAAAATGCATTTTTCGCTTTTAATCATTCTATTTTATGGCTTAAAATAAGTATTTCTTTGGTGTTAAAATTCTTTATCGATTAAGCGCCTACAGTGAAATTTGAATTTTAAGTATGCGCCCAGGGCGCTTAATGGAGCATTTATATTAAACACCTTAACATCTTTCGATATTTGATATTAAATCTTGCACAACTTTAATCTCAACGTGTAACTAAAGCTTAATATAAAACTATATATATTTCATTTAAATTCAATTCAAACTATTTTTGTAACTTGCCCGAAATTTTTTTATGATTATGAATAGAGTAGACCAAATTACTGCAAGTGAGGGAAATCAACGGCACGTACGTTTTTATTTTTTGATATTATGGTAGACGTTTGAAAAACGGATTCGAGAAAACTTATGGATTAATTTTTTTGTCACAAACTTGGAGAGTCAGTATCTTCAATCGAAGCAAGGTTTTTTTTCAGCAAAATTCCAGTAAAAATGTTTTGACTTTCTCCTAGGAACCACTGAAAAGAACTTTTTACAATGAAGTTAGGAGAAACTGTTAGCAATCAGTCTTAATTACTTATGATGTAATACGTTCTTCTCATTTAGTTCTTCACAACAGCAAAGCAATGGAATTCAGACCAATCATTACAAAATAGTAAGAGATATTGTATTTTCCCATTTCTGACTTTCTTGTTTGTATATGGTTTTAAAGCCTTTGATAAAATTTAAGATTGGTAAGCTATCTTTGCACCCTATGTGTGAAGTCCCATGCGGTGGTTCTTCAATTTGAGCATATTTCTATCCTATGCTAAAAAAATTGTTCCTAAATGTTCTGGAAAACTTATATAGGTTTGTCTGGCTGAATGAAAGTTTAAAATCCAGAAGAAAAAAAAATCAGTTTTTCAATCAGCCTGGAGTATTCTGATCTTCTGATATTAAAAGCTGAAACATTCTGAGGTGATATCATGATATCATTCAATTTTCATTTTTGTTACATGGAAACAGTTTAACAGGCAGGTCGTTATAAATTCTCAAAAAGCAAATATTACGTCTTAAAAGATAAAATAATAAAATTAAAATAAGTTTAAATTAAGATAATTTAAAATTAGAAGTAGTAATCTTAAAAGTTGTAATGTTCTTGTTTAATCACCATGTAAACACTTTTTTGTGTCTTCGTGTTATTTTTAAAAGAAACCTAACCAAAGGCCTAGTTCCATAAGTTTTTTTACCAGGGTCAGTCAAAAAAAGTGGAGGAGTCCAACGTTATGATATTTCTTTTCAGTCTTAAGTGTCGATTAGGTCACTTGCACGTTTTACTCTTCTACTTTAAATGACTGAACTCTCTTCCACAAATTCTGACTGAGCTCTGGCTACGTCTCTGTTTACTTTAGACGTATGTTTAAGTTGCAAAACTTTCTTATGGTTTTTCTTAATATAAATCCAGATAAAAATAAATTCAAGGGACGGTTTTCTATTTATTTACTCTTCTTAAAATGATGTCTGTACTATAAAAATCATCAATTTTAAAATAGTCCTCTGACTTGTCTGGGAATAATACTCTCGTCAAGCTTTTTATTGTACCTATTTTTCATTGTACCTATTTTTCATTATTTCTATTTTATATTTTATCTGACAATTGACGAAAAAAATATTCCACTCTGAAATATCTTTCGAACAAGGGTAAATAGTATGCCAAGTGCACAAACCTTTGAGACAGACTTTAGTGTTTAAACAAATCTCAGCATGGTTAGGGCTGAGTTCACACTAATGCGAATAAAAATTTCGCTTTGAAATTCATCCATTTTAACCGGGCCAGATGAAAAAAAACCCCGTTTTTTCCGCCTGTCTACATCAACCAATCAAATTTTAGAAAACTCAGTAATAATTAATTTATTTCTGCACAACAATAACTTCTTTTTGTTTTGACAAAAGAAAAGATTTTTGAAAACGAGATCAAAAATTTTAGATGTGCACGAGCGTTGATTTTTCGGACTGCATCCGCCTGCTCGAACATAATCCCAGCTGCATTGCGCATGCGCTGCCGTAAGTAGCGTTTTTTTAATTGAAAGATCGACCAAAAGAAAATAGCTAAAAAGTAGCAACTTCTGTTTTATATCATAAACTTTATCCTTTTGTTATCAAGATAAAAAATATTTGTAGTGGGAAATCAAGTTTAATAGTTTCATACAATACTTTGAAAAGGGGAGATTATGGTAGTGTATATATAGTCTGAGAAGAGAATTTGTTGAAAATTAAAAATTATGATGGGTTTTTTGAGCATTTATTACAAGGCACTATTTTTGGGAGAGATCTTTGGAAGATACAGATGGGGTAGAACATTTTAAATCTGTTTGTTTTGCTCCTTTTATCCTAGGGTTTTGGTTTGTTATTTTTTTTTCAATTTTCTATTTTAAGATGGAAAGGAATCGCAGAAAACTATAAACGAAAGTTCCAGTTCACTTCGAACCAGCCCTCTCATGTCAAAGAATGGTGAGTACATTTTGTGCTCTCCTCCTTGTACATTACGGTGTTGATATTTACAGTCAGAATATTAACTCCCACCCACATCGTTAAGTTAAAATTGTATTCGCAAATATTCTTGAATTAAACCGTGGTTTATTTCTTTAACAGGGGCGGATCTAGTAAAAGAAAAATTATGAATAAAAATCAGTTTTATGAAGTTTCTTTTCCAGGCATAAATTTGACTCCATTACATGTGTGTATAGTGTTTTCTTCATTTTTTTCATTTGGATCTTCCCATATGAAGAAGACTGTGTTTAAGTTCCATTCTCATTGAAAATGTACACTTACGTCTATATGTAACTGTCTTTTCGAATATTTATTTACAAAGCACAGGACAGTTACACCTAAGATTTTGTCAACACCTAAGATTTTGTTATACTTGTGGGTCATGTGGCATGAAAATATAAAAATGAATAATTATGTCGATAAATTCTGAGGTGAGATAAAAGAGATCTCCTTTGTACTGATACCATATGTCACAAATCAACACTGTATACTATAAGCGTTTAAGCGTTGGTTGCGAATTCTAAGTAAAAAAAAAAAAAAACGTCAAATTTGTTTAATAGACAAATGTGGCAACAGTTTCCGTATACGTATGTGTATTAGTATGGGGAAAACCATTGCATTGCGTCAAATCTTAACATTTCCGTTTGTTGACGATTTTTAAGAAAGAGAAAAAGAAAGTTAGTCCAGATCGTATGATAAAGTAAGATTAGTTAAAAGCTGTAAAAATAACTTTAAGAGTGGTGTATCTTACAAATAGACAAGGAGGTATGATTATATTTTTGCTTCAGTTTTATAATTAAAGATTGTCTTTATGATACAAACTAATAAGTTTATTCCAGAAGAAGAAGGGTTCTTTTTATAATTAATCAATCAATCAATCAATCAATCAATCAATCAATCAATGAATTTATTTACCAATAGCATAATATATACAATTAATCAGATCAGAAAAATTAAGTTTCAAGGAAAAAAATAAAATAAAATATATATAATGCTAAAGGAGGGAGACCATTGCTACTAGCAAAAACTCAGACAAAGGCAATGGCCACCCCTTGGGACAAATACAGGTGGACAAGGAACAGGACGCACCAGACGACACAAAACACAGGACAAACAGTAGATCAGGAGTGTGAATAGTGGGAATGGAATTAGTAAGAAGCTAAGAGGCAATTTTTTAGGTTACTTTTAATGTTGTGGAAATGTAGTTAGCTTAGTAGGTAGTACGGACTAGATGTGATTCCAAGAACAAAGCGCATTGTATCTGATCGAATTTTTGCCAAAACTAGTTGTATTGACAAGGAGGAGTTTTAAAAGGCCAGATTCATATGCACCAGTAGTTTTGCCATGTAAGGGGTTATAGGCAAAAGTAGCTTGAATTGCATCAGGCATTTTATTGTGGGATAGATAATGGAGAAGTAGAACATTTTGTAAATGAATTATCTCCGAGAACTTAAGTACTTTAAATTCGAAATAGAGACTGCTTGTAGACTCAGTATGAGGTTTAAAAGCCATGAGTCTCATTGCGTAGTTTTGAAAGACAGAGACTCGTTTGATGAGGACAGAATTAGGTTGTCCCCATATTTGGCAGCAATATTGTAGGTGTGAATGGAAAATGGCATAGTAGATTAACTTCAATACTACAGGCGGTACAAGATAGCGAATTTTTGAAAGAGCTCCATTGGCACGTTTGAGTTTAGTTGCAACACTATTAATTTGGGACTTCCAGCTAAGATCATTGTCTAGGAGAACACCAAGGTACTTAATAGTTGGACGGGAATGAAGACGTTTCCCATTGATAAATAACCTAAAATCATAGTTTAGAGGCTTTAGAGCATGCTTAAAAATTATATATTCTGTTTTACTAGTATTTAAAGAGATCATGTTAGCATTTAGCCAATGGGAAAGGAACTTTAAGTCCAAGTTCATTTGTTTTGAGAGTTGTTTCAAAGAGTCACTAACATTAATCAAATTAGTATCATCGGCAAAATGATGGACATTTGCATATTTAATAGCATAAACTAGATGATTAATATATAATAAAAAAGTAAAGGTCCAAGCACCGAGCCTTGTGGTACCCCATGTTTGATAAATCTATATTCAGAATTCACTCCATTGATAGAGACAAACTGTTTTCGATTTGAGAGGTATGATCTGAATAGAGTAAGAGCAGTTCCACGAATTCCATAGTGAAATAATTTATTAAGAAGAATGTTGTGATTGACAGTGTCAAATGCCTTTTGTAAGTCTACAAATACCCCACAAGCATAGTTACCTTTGTCAAGTGCATCCATGATTTTCTGAGAGATGTTCAGCAAGGTTGGGACAGTGGAGTAATTTTTTCGAAAACCAAATTGTTGTTTATACAGTGAATTATTTGCTTCAAGAAACCCATATACACGTTTGTACAAGAGTTTCTCAAAATTTTTATCTATATTAGATAGAAGAGAAATCGGTCTGTAGTTTGTAAGCTCCATTTTAGATCCTTTTTTGTGAATAGGAATAACTTTAGCTATTTTTAAGTTATTTGGAAATACAGCAGTAGAAAAGGAAAGGTTAACTATTTTAGCGAGTGGAACAGATAGTTCAGTCTTTGCAGAAGAGAGGATGTTAGAAGGGATACTAAATGGACCAGTTGATTTCTTAAGATTTAGAGAAGATATACAATCCATAACTTCCATTTGGTTGGTAGGATAAAGAAATATAGAATTAGGCATAGGGTTATTCAAATAAACTGAAAAATGTTTAGATGATGGTGGAATATTTTCTCGTATAGATTCTGCTATTGAGGTATAGAAATTGTTAAAAAGTGTTAGAGATAACTGTAGGGTCTGTGACAAGGGTATTGTCAATATTGATCCACATAGGTGAGAAAGAAGCAGAAGGACGAAGAGAAATCAAAGATTTAACACCCTCCCAAATCTTGCTAATGTGTTTCTGGTTTTCATTGAAGAACTTATTGAAAAAATTGATTTTGCTTAGTTTGCAAAGAGAGACGAGGTTATTGCGATATTTTTTAAAACACTCGATTTTAGTAAAGGTTCTTTTTCTTTAATGAAGCATTTATGCCACTGGTCTCTTTTAATAATAGATGTAAGAATTCCTTTGGTGATCCAGGGGTTGGATTTTTTCCTCTTTTTGTGGTTTCTCAATATTTTAGGAGTGCATGTTTCTCCAAAAGGCACCCGACACTGTCGAAGAAATAGTCAAAAGAAATGCTAGGGTCTTCTTTGTGTAATTCAAAAATGGTATCCCAGCTAATTTCTCTAGTTTCCTCAAGGAACTTGTTAAAGGAGAATTTACTCCAGTCATGGACAGAGTTATTTATAATATGTGTTGGCATGGTAGTTTTAGGGACATTTTGTAGAACCAGAAACTGCAGGAAGTGATCTGAAACACTGTTTATAAAGTTACCCGAAATGGTGTTATATTTAACAGAATTAAAAATATATTTTCAATAACTGTACTAGAGGTATCAGTGACTCTTGTCGGGAGAATTATACGAGGGAGAAAATGATATGAGTAAAGCATATCTAGAAAGTCACCAGAACCATTTTGTGAGTTGGCTTTCTGAAGATTAATGTTAAAATCACCAATAAGCAGAATCAATTTATTTTCAGAAGAGGCTTTGTCTAGAAGTGGACCTAAGTAGTTCAGAGAAATGCAAAACCTCTGAGACATAAAGTAGAGCACCACCTTTTACACCTTTTTCTGGAGTATGTACAAAGTTATAACCAGGGAGGTTACAATTAGCATGAGGGTTACTATTTTGGAATCCTGTTTCAGTGATGCCAATGATACTGAAACTATCCCCAAGCAGTTCCATTAATGTCCGAAGTTCATCAAAGTGCTTAGACAAAGAAGATGTAATATTAAGATGAAACAGTGAGAAGAGCTGATTAGAAGAATCAAGAGCAAGATTATTGAAATCAGTTGTATCGTAATATTTACAATTGACTCCACTCAAAGTGTTAGGGATCACTTCTTCAACCTCCAGAGAATTCAGTTTGTCTAAAAAATCTTTTATTTCAATAGTGGTCAGATTCTTGTTAAATATCAGTGGAGGAACAGTTTGACCAAATGGTAGATAAGATGCAATACATTTAGAGCAAAACCATTTTTCTGAGGAAGGTGAATTTAGTAAGCGATCATAGTCATTTGAACTAAGACCATTACATGAAACATGAACCCACTTATCACAAATATCACATAAAATATTGCCTTGTGATTAGAATGAACAGATTTCCCACAAATCCCACATGGATCCTTAATCTTGAACACAGATTAAACACTTACAAAAACACAAAACAAAGAAACAAAAAGTACCAGTAGAAGAAGCTAGCTTGAGCTTACACGGGTATAATGAACAACAGACAAAGCACAAAGGGAGTTTTTCGGATGCAATTTTATTTTTCTAAACCTGTTTTATTAGGAAAGTGATTATTTTTAAAGAAAGATTCCCTAGGGAACAGTATTTCAAAACAAGTAGAACGAGAGACCCTTTGGTTGATAAGAACTACGTAGAATTTCGTAAATTATAAAGATAAATAAAAGCTAACACGACACACAGCATGGCCGTCATTACAACAGCATTTTAATAAGCCAAAGTGACGGTATCGAACCAAAGCTGTACGATCAAACATCATCTATTCCATACATTAGTCAGGGAGCTGATGGTCAAAAATACCCGCAAATAAGATGGACCTCAAACAGTAAATTTTTTTAGGTTTCTTATGCAATGTAAATTCCAAAAAGTTTTACTGGAAGTTTTAAAATTACTTGCGCCGCCCTTCCAGGGTAAATAAGGCACTTTTACGTCACTAATGAGGGCGTTATTTTAAAATTAGCTCTCAGTTCGAAATTTTTTATGGAATTATAAAGTTAGGATACAAAAGTATCGTTTGTTTTTCAAAAATCGCCCCAAAACAAGATTTATGCGCATTTTCTTAACTAGGGCGTTGTGAGGGCGTCATGAACTCATTTCCTTCTTTTCATCGCAAATGATGATCGTTTTTTCTTTTTTAAGATGAGCTCATAGCTTTTTTGTAAAAATAACATGTTCAAAAGCTATAGATAATAGAACTTTTCAGAAATTACATCATTGCAAAGATCGCCTTGTTTCTAAGTTTCCTGAGGTGTCGTTTCTCTTTGTAAATAGTGAAAATATCATTAATATTCAGTATGAAGTGACGTAATTCATGAAAAGGTATATAGAGACATTGTAGTCTCTCAATTATTGTGACTCTTCGCCGTCAGTCTCTGATCCTGGCAAAGCATCAGAATCATTATCATCAAATTCATCTTCACTGTCACTAGATTCAGAAGTGTTGCTATCGTTGCAACAGGAGCTACAATTACATAAATCGGTGCAGTGCAATCCATGTGACTTGCAAATGCATGCTCTTGTGGCGCACATCGTTTTCTTGCAGTTACACGAGATAAGCTCGAGTATCTCATCAGGAGCAGGATTCCGAAGCATCCATTGGATTTGCAGTTCACCAGCTTTTACCTCCCATCCATAACCATCTGGAGAAGGAACTACTGGGGACAGCTCAAGTGATCTTTTGACGACAGCAGTTGCGTAAGACACTCGCTTGCAATGGCACAATAGTGTATCTCTCGTCGGTGGCAGTTGTTGCGGTTCCGGGCATTTCCTTTTTGAACAAAACTTTTCATATCATCTTTTCATATCGGGCATCGTTGGTATTATCTCGCTTCAAGCCATAAAGTTTGCACACAAATTTTTCGATCAGAGGAAAAAGCGATACATTAAAGACGAATGAGTCTCCCAGCGATGAAAAGGTCTGTATAAATTCTTCTGACGACTTCAAGATGTTAAACGCTTTTACTTTTCCAATACCATGAAAAGCACTTGTATAATCGTTTCCCGTGAATGCATGTAGGGCGGGTAACGCTGAACAAAGACCTGGTCCCAATACACTAGCAATTCGATGGATATTTAATACTCGCTTTCTGGCACCTACACCAATCCTCACGAAGACTCTTACATTGATCTTTTCCTCGAAGTAAAGGGCGTAAATTGCGATATCGCTGTCAACAGTATTTATGCAGACACTTTCCTCTCCATTTAACGCTGCATGCTTTGAGCAAAGAAAAACTTTCGTGTCTGCCTCCTCTTGGTCTGTTGACAGCATCACTTCTTCTTCGGTGCACACCACACCATCAACTACTGAAATCTTGTGGAAGCTTGATTCTACATTAACAAAAACGTGCTTTGAAGAAATCAATTCGGCAAACCTTGTTGGATGTGACCAGTCTTCAAAAATAAATTGGACTAATTCCAACTTATTGGCTGCATCTTTCAAATATTTTCCCCACTGCTTTGGTCGTTTCTGATCTCGTCGGCTGATCCTAACTCGCAGACTCCCAGACAGTCCTCGCCGAGATCTCTCGTAACTCTTTATAGAATTCTCCCGATACTGGTCAGTAACAAAGTACACTCTGGAGCTTTGACACTTGAGAATGTGTTGAAGAATGAACTCGGATACATCCCCAAAAGTTGCAAGCTGGATCTTTTCAAGTTGCTGAAAGATGACCATGCCATCGTGTATCATCGCTGACGAAGGTGAGAGTTCACACTCCAAAATGGGAGTTGATGACTCAATTACATCTAAAAAAAGCGGAATTCATTTAGATACTTCGTTAATGCTTAAGATTTAAAGACGGTGAATTTGTCCGGCAAGTAATAATTACAAAAGAAAATTAGGTTACCTAGCAACTTGGATTTAACAGTCTTTACCAGTCCTCCATCAGGTAAGCCTAGTGACCACGGTATTGGACCAAGTGAAAAGGATAAAACATGCTTCATTGATATCTCAGGTCTACTTTTGGCGATGATTAGCATTCTTGCAAATATACTTCTCTCGGCTGCAATGGTTAAGCTTCTTTCCTTGGACTTAACTGTTTTTTTAACTTTAAGATGCTGGAAAGTCTTCAAAGAGAGTCTAAAAGAATGAAATAAAAAGTATAAATCACACTAAAATCATAATAAAAGAATGAAGGAAAGTTTAAAAGCTTACCCATTCGATCTCTTTTTCTGCTTGATCTACGTAAATCATTCTCACTATCATTCTCACCACATCCAGACTGGGATTGGAATTTCTCTAACTTTGTTTTGTGCGTGTATGAATCAAAACATTTTTGATGAAATTGAGAATGAAAAGCAGAGGGGCTTTCCAATAAGTTGATGATTTTTTCATCCTTTCTAACTTGTGAGAGAGACCCAAAAAGAAAATGATAAGAAGTTTTACTTTTTACCGCTAATTATTCAGCAGCAGGTGTGCTAAAACGTCACTTACCTTGCATCCTTCAACTTGGCAAAAGCATGCTCTGTGAATCCCCGTAACTTTTGTTCCTTATCATACAACTTATTATGAATTATACAGGTTTCTTTCGTCGCTGCACTTTTTTTCATAAACGAAATAGAAAGTCGACTTCTTTTCTTCTTCTCCATCTTGTTTTATCTTTGAATTTCGAATATTTTGCGCGAGTCTTGTTCAGGCGTCCTCCCTCGCAGAGTATTTTTTAGATCCGGGGGTTACTTAAGTTTTGTTTTGTGAATTGTTTTGGTAAAATTGCTAGACTTGAACTAAAAACTACTTTTATTCGTTATAGAGTAATACATTATCCTAAATTAATGTATTTTTTTTTCCTAAAGAATTATATTTTTTTATTTACATCTTAATTTTTACATGTAACCCCCTGAAAATAAGCGTTGCAGTAGAAATAAACTTTTGCAAAGAAGTGCAGAAAGAACATGTTTGTTAATTAACATGGTGGCTGTTCGTATTATCTTTTACTCGTGGTAAATTGTGTTTTATTTTTGAAATATCTTTACGAGCAAGTAAAATCAAACATTCCAGTAAATGAAATACGTTTTAGTTTACTTAACAAAAGGTTTTGATCGTATTTCTGAAAGGTCCCATGATTTGTAACGCTCGGCGATATTTTTGACCATCTGCTCCCTGACTACATACGTCTCGCTTTTGTCAAAGGCGCGAAATAAAATGTCACTCCTTAATTTGGCAAATCATCAATATTAATGTGCCGAAAAGACACTTTCAGATCTTGATCGTGTAATATTGATATCGGTTTATCATCTTCGTTAATTCTAATTTTGACCGTCCCGTTAGAGGTCCAGAAAGCAAAAAGATGTTTATTTTTAAACAGTTTCCTACATTTTGTCCAAATGCCTCTGTACATACCACAAAAGCTTTCATTAACATAAATTTTGGGAGGTTCCGAAAATCCAAATATCTTTTCGACAGTTTAAATAATCGTCCTACCTTCCTTACCGATTCTATGACAGGCCTCAACTTCCGAGTTTGTTATTTTATTTAAAATCTGTAAGACCTTATTCTCCAAATCATCACTATTTACACTGGTTACCAGGGATACCATGGATTTCGAGACATTCTCTACGTGAGTACTGTTCTGAATGTCCGCAGCGTTTTCCAGAGATCTAATTCGGAGAGAAGTAAGTTGCTAGTGTTTTTCGATATTGCCAGATCACTACTAAGTGTATCAATTTTAGCGTTCATTTCGTCCAGTTTATCGTTCAGTTCTTTTAAGGTGCTATCAGCTTCACGTTTAAAATCTATACACATATTTATTAATTGGTCCTTGTTAAATTTACTAAGTTCAGATTTAGAGAGAGGCATGTTCAAAATAGCAAGTAGTAAAGCAGTACAAGTACAAATGACAAAGAAATATACGATGAAAAAATTTAATATAATATTTCCGTCACTGAACAGCTTTAGTAATGTTGACTTTTCAGTGCATTGGCAACTTAGTACTTAACGAGGAAACGTCCGTTCGTTATGGTGCCTACTTGCGAACTAATAAGATGCTCGGATAAAGTACAGTCATAAAGAAACTTTAAGCGTCTTTAAGGAATGAATTTTTACATGGAAACACAAAAAAATATTCGTGTATAAGATAATGTATATTCATTATTAAAAATCTTTTGTATTTTACGCAGTTTGTTCTAGACATACGACAGAACTGTACATGAAAATAAAACCGACCCTTCGTGAAAACTTATGCGGACACATAAAGTTCCTTCGGGTTGTACTGTAAATTGCAACTTAATGGGAATTGCATCGGTAAAAACGTTTTACCCGGACAGCTAGTCAACACTGTATGTCGCAAACCTATATCACAAATCAACACTGTAGGTCGCGAACCTATGTCATAAATCAACACTGTATGTCACAACAGTTTGACAAAATGAAATGACCTGATTGACACTAACAATGCAAATATATAAAAACAAAAGATGATGTCATCATGATGTCATTTTTCCAATTTGGATTAATGCAAACGTACCGATTGAGAACACAATAAAAATCGTTAACCCTTTTTTCAATCTCTTACTGAAATCACCCTGCTACTATTTTTATAATGCTTCCATTGTGGAATTTTACAACATGTGGTGTGGAAGATTCTTTTGTCAAATGAGCTTTTAATCCGCTGTTTCATAGTCAGGAAAATGTCTTTAGTTAATGTTGAGTATGTTTTTCCTGGCGCATGTCAAATTGCAGTTAAAATCCAAAACTAACGACTTCTAGCACATGACGTCATCGGTGTAAAACATGCCGTCATCAGTGACATCGTATTCCTTGTCAATTAAACAAATGAGCCTATACATACAATTGTGATATATTTTTAATTTGCGACATATTGTGTTGATATTTGTGAAATATAGTGTTGATGCTGGTGAAAATGACTTTTGTTCATCGCTGTGACATATATTACGACATAAAGTCGAAGTCGAATTGAAATAAGAATCAAAGAATTCACAGAATTTCCTAAAATTTTCCTCCTTTCGTATAGAATTTGTTAGTGAGTTGTAAATCTTTGCGGCCGTGAAATAACTCGATTTTTAGCGGCTTCAGTGTGTACAGCACAGCTGGTAATTTCAATGAACTCGTGTCATTATGTTATGATCGATCTATGTAAAGAAATGGTCAAACTTTAAGCAAACACTAGTCGCCAGCATTATAACAAAATTGCTTTCGAACTTTCGAAAGTTGTTTTAATATTCATAAATCGAATTATCGGAAATCCATAAAGGGGTATTTCAGAACCTTTGAAAATCTTGTAACGTATCTAAACGTATTTTTAACAAAAGTGAAAGAAATATTTCGAATCTAAACTTTATGGAGAGAATGTGTATTTTTGTCCTTCTTTATTTAACGTCAATATACTACATATCTGTTGCTAATCAAAATCGACGATATTGTAATAAAAACTTTTAGCAAAGCATAATATTTTTCAAGAGACAAATCCAAGATTTTTACTGTATTCTGTATAACATTTAGATATTTGTAAACTTCAGTAGTCAGAGTTTGCAGGTTCTTCACATGACTTTTCAAAGGCTCTCCTTAACAGATTCTTTCAGCACAGACGCAGATACAAAACAGTGTGAGCGATTTCTTTGTTAAGGCTCTGAGACGGAGAAAATAATTTATTCACGAAACGAAGTTTTTTAAAATAACCACAGCACATTTTCGTCCCTTTCTTTCTGAACAAAAAAAAGAAATTACAATCGCGTACACGGTTTTGGAGAGACGATCAATACGCTTCTGTCATTATATATTTTATTTTAAAAAATGGAAATAGCAAAAGTTGGAACTTCAGAAAGTAAAAAGAACGATAGAAATATTTTTGTATCTAACAAGAAAATCGAAAATAATTTTATAATTTTTATTTCTCATAACTAATCTGTTATTATATAGGAATATGAATGTATAGGTTTTTTCTCGGGACTTTATAACAATTTAGAAGAAATTGAAGAAAATTTACATGTGCTCAAAAACGTTACACGTCTCCTTAACACACTAGATTTGGATAAATTTGACTTCATTATACCTGGGTCTCCAAAGATGAGCAGACAATTGAGTTTACATAAAGATCCTCCAAACATGGGAACACTAGACGTGACACAATATCTTAACAGCAACGGAGAATGTGAGCTGAAAGATGGTGGTCCTGAGACCAGACTAGGTGAAGTCAAATTCTGTTTGGTCTATAGTGAAAAAGAAGAAAAAGTGAAAGTCATCTTGAAATCTGTGGATGTGCACGTGAAACCCAGCTCTGCAGTTCTCGGTGCTAACTGGACGTGTGAAACAGTCACGTGCGTTGATATGTTGCCAGACAAGAAAAAAGCACTGGAAATATCATATGGTACAGAATCTTCGCTTGATCTTAAGAAATCCGTCATGCTCGAGAAAACATTACGTTTTACAGTGTACGACAGTCGTAGGAGAAACACGAAGTTGCCTATTGGTCATGTCCTGTTACCACTGCGTGACGTCAGTAATAGAGAAAAAATTAATATATACAGCAAGAAGTTAGGCTACTATTCTCAGGTATGTTTCAAGGCTACCACAAAAAGAACCAAACTGCCGTCGACGCTCATTAGTGACCTGTTTGTTTATTTGTTTATTTGTTTGTTTTTGTTCTGTTACCATCTAGGCTGAATGTTATTATGCCATGTTTCGTTTTGCAAGCTTTCTTATTACGAAAGAACTTATTACGGGAAATCGACGAATTATTTCTTAGTCAGTCAGTATCCTGTTTAGTAACTAGCTATATATAGGTTTTCACATTAAATTCTCTAAATTTTGTTTAGATAAATGTTTGAAAAAATCAACAAACCGTGAGCGTGAAGTGCTTATTAGTTTTCCCCTTTTATATTTAACATTTTTGTTTTAAATCTAGCCAGCAGGATTCAATAAGGGCAATATAGACATCTCGATTGTTTGGAGTACTTCTTCGAAAAAATTGGAAATAAATGTTGGGAAAACGAGAAATGTAAAAAGTCCACATGGTGTCAATGGGAAAGGTATTTCTATTTTTTGTGCACTTTTTCTTCTGGCTACGCAATCGCATATTTCATCGTTCTCAGTTTTCCCTATCGTTTTGATTTTTTTTCCAGAACATTACGTAAAGATTCTTGCATACGTGTCTGGATCGAAACAGAATTCTTTTAAAACGAAATCTTGCAAGGCTACACCCGATTTAAACTTTAATGACAAGTTTTTTGTACCACTGACGCCAGAGCAGTTGAAAAATTGTTCCTTATTGTTTTGTTTATATATGAAGCATTCTAGTAAAAAAGTTATGACCAATAAAGTACTGACTGGACGAACAGTTATTGGTCCGTACATGCTGCGCAAGGACAGATATATGTCTCAATGGGAGAAAATGATTACCAGCCCCCTCGAAGAAGTAGAAGAGACACATACTCTCTATTTGTAACGATGAAATTCCGAAATTCCGAAGAGAGGTTTACTTTGTAGTATGTTCTGTATAATTATTAAGTAAATTACCGAATTGCTGGTGCAGATTCGAATTGCAGGTGGCCATAGTAGCAAACAAAAGTTATTCGTCAGTGAGGAATTGCTGAAATACTCACTACACAAAGAAGACTGGAAATGAAACAAATACAATATTATTTATTTATTTATGTATTTATCATTTAAATGTATATATTTTCTATTATCTCTTGATAGCAGTAGAAAACTTTTAACTTGTAGTCAAAATATTGCCCTTTCCGATTTTAATTTCATTAAGCGCTCAAAATTCTAATCTCTACTAAATTTTAGGAAGAGTCGTGCTAAATATTTCAAGTCAATACAGTTAACGATTCCGGAGATATCAAATTTGATAGAATGCCGCGGGCCTACCCGAGGTTTCAGGTTCTAACGTAAATCATTTCTTTTTACAGCAGTACCAAATTTTTGTGAACTGGCCATGACTCGAAACCATGTTTTTGGTTCCTTTTTTAATCCAACCTATATTTTATCATATAATATTTAAAAACTTCAATGATAAGATGATGAGAATAAGGTGTGAAAAATGGGCATATTGTGTTTTTCGATATCTAGGAACGGTAAAAAAAAAAAAGGAACAAAATGCTGTAGGAAAGGGGTTGCTATGAGGAATACATTTTGCATAATTCATTTTGTTAGATGTCATTCAAGATATTAGTTTCAATGGATCCAATTAAAAAAATGGATCAAAATATGTTTCCAAGGTAAATGTAAACGTATACACATGGATAAACACTTTTCGAACTCATTCAAATTTTATCTTTTGTTATCTTTGATACTTTTCCGCTTTAATATTTAGACCGTCATAAAAAATATACTGTTTCATTTCATTTTGTTTAAAAAGATATGTGCGGGAAAAACACATAGTGTATTTGTTCATTGAATGTTTATTTATGCAAAATAAAATTAAAATAAATTAACAATAGCCAGGTTTACACAATTCTGATTAATTGAAAATATTTTGATTTTTGAGAAAATGAGGATTAATGTAAACAGAATATTCTAATATTCTAAATATCTTATTAGACCTTTCTGCACCTCGGCCTGGTGATGATATTCATCGTGATGTTAAATTTTCAAACGGCCTCTTATACATATCAGGTTTGTCCGTGAATGTTTGACGGCAAACTTTTAGAAAAAAATGGCAATAAAAATCGGCATAAGAAGAGCCAATAAGGTATAGAAAATGTTTTTTGAAAATTATCAGCAAATAAAGCGGAAATAGTTTATTTTTATATATAACGCTTATGCATTCACTAAAACTAAATTGTATGCAATAGGAGTAAGGAGTTACTTTTGTCCTACCCACAATAAAGACAATTTGGTTTTAGACATTCACTTTCATGCAAGAAGAACTGTAATTATTTATAAGAGGCATGAACTATTGGCGAGAAAATATTTTTCATATATCATCGGCGGCTGAAGGCACGGTACCTTTTTTAATTGCATCCAAAAAACATGTAAACCTTGGAAACATATCCAAAAAATATTAGAAAGACCAAAAATGCTGTAAATTGTCATTTAAGAGAAAGCCAAAGTTCTTTATGATGAGATAATGAAATGCGTCTACGATTAAGGCTAGCATAAGAAATAATACGGTTTAATGTCACTAGACCGACTACCGCTTAAAATTAAAAATTCCGCTTAAAATTAAAAATGTTGAGAAATATAAAAAATGTCAAAAAGTAAATTAGATGGTTTTCGAAAAGCATATGAAGTATACGTATACATATATGTTCACCTTGAAAACATGTACATATCGGAAACGCATTAGAATATTTTTAAGGCTTCACCATTTTGTCAGTATAAATTAGAATAATGTCAGAAAACCAACAGATTCTAAAAATACTGACAATAGAGACCGAATAAACATTTGAAGCTTGAATTGTGGTAAAACAGTAATATTTTTGAAGAGGTCTAAACGTTAAGGCGAAGAAGAATATTTGCCTTGAAAACATGTAAACCTTGGAAACATATTAAAAATTATTTAACGCTCAATAGTTTCATTTGTATACATTGGAGAAAAATGACAAACAAAAGATACAATGTTGCATAGACTGGCCAAAAGACCAACTCTATATTCCCAGCTTAAAATGATGACAAAATAATCTACGAGAAGTATTTTGCAAAAAGTAAAGAATAAAGAAACAAATTCAAACTGTATTAAATTCAATTTGAAAAACTTAATAAACAACAAAAAATAACCAGCCAAGCTCTAGAGTGGAAAGCTGTGTGGTATGCATATCCAGAAAGCTGATAATATGTTATACCAAGCACTATAATAATTCACAATTAAACCACTTATTAAACTATATGAAATAAAAGGAATTACCTTTTCAAAACTTTTTCTTTCAAGTTTCAGTGTAAAACACTGACTTCTTCTTTCAATATATATATATATGATGGGTGGGTGTAGACAGGAGGGAGCTACGATGTCAAAAAACTGGACGGTGAGGTGAATTTATAATTTTGCCTTTGAACGAACTCCAAACATGTATTGAGATGAAAAAAGTTTACCGGACACGTTAAATTTATTTAAGGCCCTTGTCCGGGAAATTTTTAGGTCTAAATGACGTCATTCTAAAGGGAAAAACTTAAGTTTTTCAAATTTCAATGTATTATATACCATTCGATAGCAAATTTTATGTTGATTAAAATTATAAGAAGATCTAGTAAAAATAATCAATATTTAAGAAGTTATACGTCATTGAATTTGTTCTCGTGACGTCGCAGCATATAACAAGAACATCGCATTCTGAATAGATTTCAGAGACATTTCCAAAGTTTTTTCCTGGTTGAAAGATTTTGACATGCAAAAGGAAGAGTTAAAACAAGACTTTAGAAGGTGTAATTTGTTCTAGTGACTAGAAATGAAAACAAAACAGCTCCATTTGCCTTGCCGTAGGTTCAATCCTTATATTCCGAATCACTATCGTCTTCGTCTTCAATCTCTTCATCAGATGATGAATCGTCGTCTGAAATGCAGTTTGAACAATTTATACAATTACAATTCAAGTTGTTTGAGAAACAGTTTCAAGCTCTGGTTTGACATGATAACTTTCTGCAGCTACAGGAAATTTATTGAAATACTGCATCAGGAGCTGGGTCCCGTATCATCCATTGTATTTTCAAGCCATCTTGTCCAAAATCCAACCATACTCTTCACATAGGATGGCTTATTGTGCCATTGCTGAAGGGAACGTTTTATGACTGCAGTCACATGCGACCCCCATTTGCAATGACATAGCAGCGCATCTCTGGTTAGGTAGTAATTTTTGCGGTTGCGGTGTCTTCTTGCTAACCAGCAAATTTAAGGTAACGACCTTAATCGGCATTATTGTATTTCAAACCGTAAAGTCGACAGACAAAAGCTTCAGGAAATAGTCGCGCATCAAATCTAAAGTGATCCCCGAGCGTTGGTTTAAAAAGAAACAGAATAGTATTATTTAGCTGTCTGTTTTTGCTAGAGATGATATGTTCTTTCGTGTGGAAATTTTACCGAAAACATTAAATAGAAGCCTTCGTAATAAACCTTGCTTGAAAAGATTTCATTCTTTCTTAGTTCCTTGAATGCTTTGGATTTCACCCATCCCGTAAAAGCATGAAGTGCATGAAGTGCGGCGCAACAATCTTTCATATGTTGATATGTTGATTTTTCAGCCGCTCCTTTTGTATGTGCATTTTACTCCCATATATCTGCATCGATGATTAACATTTTGAAGCTTAAAATTATCATCAACTACACTACATCAAGACGTTTACTATGCCGATCTTTTTTTCCTGCGCAAAACTTGTTTCTCTTTCTTATTTGGCAGTTTCACTTTCATCTTCCGTGTGTCTTTGATAATTGAGGGTAATGGTTGTAGCATGTGTGGTCCAAGCAAACAGTTTCATCAAACCCGTACTACTTTCTTAGGATGACATGTCCATGACATGAATTACGTATTACTCCGAATGGTAACAATGTAGAACACTCAGGAAAAAGTGTGTACACTGGATTGGTTCCAAACGGAGGGTACATATTTCCGTATACTTCACGGGTTCTGTGGGTCCGATACCGTCTGGATATCATCCCAAAAATTCAAAAATCCCCCATTAAAATGGATTTTCCTTTCCCGTACTGTTTCCATATTAGGGGAAATCCCTTATTATAATCTGTTCTAAAGATATTCTATTGCTTTCAATGAAAAAAAGATAAAATTCCAGTTGATTTTAGAATTTCCTCCAACAAAAATAAAAAATCAGCCCCAGTGGAAACCAAGCTTTACTCCAGTTAATCTGGCGATACACGATCAAATTTATGGAATAAAAACAACGAAAAACACGGACGGTTTTAAAGGATTTCTATGCTTACGCAGAAATCCAAAAACAAGCAAAAACTTCAAACAAGGTCGACTAAAAACTTGATAGGAGGGCCATATAGAGGGCTGTTAGGATTGGGAGTTGGTGTAAGTAGCACATTGAAAATTGGATTGGTAAGACGAAGCTAGATAAAGATAGAAGAATGGTAATATGATTATTTACATAAATATGAATGGTGAACATTTCAGTATAAATCAGCAATCTCGAGTCGAACATGTCAGAAAGAACATTTCTGTATAAATCAGCAATCTAGTGTCGACCATGTCAGAAAGAATCAGACTAATTGGCAAGCTAATTAACTTGGTTAAAAAAACAATAACATGATAGCAAATCCTGGAAACTTCTTGGAATAATGATTGACAATAACTTGAAATTTGATTTTCATGTTAGTAAAATAGTTCGGTCTGCGTCTGCGCAATTAAACGCAATTTTTTCTTCTTACACCTTTATTATATGGAGTATTTCTTTATTGTAACATGTAAGATTGCACGAAAATTTCTGTCGGTTTAGATTAGTATTTATACAATATAAAAAGTTTGTATTAATATATCGACGTTAAATAAAGTAAAAGAAAAAGAGAAGATTTGACCCCGGAAAATCGATTTGAGCGTTTATCCACAGGGGAAGTCCGTCCGAAGGTGTGAACGAATGACGCGTTCCGAGAAAGATTTTGACAGATAATAAATTTAGATCCCGAGTTTTTTTTCTCATATAAACATAGGATATTAGTAGTAGGTAGTTTAAAGGGAGATATCAGAAAAACATTTGAGCCCTCGGTGTCACCGTAAATTAATACTCCCTTCTTAAAAAAGTACTCCCCAGTACTTATTTATCTATTTAATTCCTGGGAACTAAGTACTCTTGAGAGTTACAATTTCCTAGTTAATAAATACTCCTTTGGGAAATAATCACTCCCTCTCCTATGATGAACCTTTTAAACTTTGTTATAAAGAATCATAGACGTTGTAATAAGTTATAACGACTTTGACAGAATGATCGAAACAGGGGAATTTGTCAAAAGGAGAACTCGAATATAGAAATGTTTTGTTTGGGTAACAGGGAAAAAATATAATTTTTTAATTTATACTTTTGGGAAAGTGTCAGAAACAATTTAATCTGACAAATTTTTCTCAACAAACCATGCTTTTAGGCAAATCTCTATAGATAAGACATTCTATATGGTGTGAAGACGGGGAGTACTTTTCTCTGGGAAGAAATGTTATCCCCAAGCTTTTGCAAGGAGAGTACTTTTTTCGCAATGGGAAAACTTTTTGTCAGGGAGTATTTACCAACGGTTACGCCGAGACGTTTTCTATTATACGACTTTTCAGGATGTTCATTGTTGACGAAATTTGGCTGTTTCCTGTTTTGAGCGATTCTTGTATTTTGTTTTGTCTGTGATGCAGACTCCCGGTATCTTCTCCTGTAGAATTGTGACGGCACGTCGTTTTACGTCCATGTTTTCAAGAATCTTGTCAATTTAATTACAGGAAAAGAAAATAAACTCGCAATTATCTGGAAGCACACAGAAGGGTGGCGGCCGCAAGTCATGAAAATCATGGAACTTTTCTCAGTCAATATGGCATTCCTAAATTTCAAGTTTCAGGTGACCTTCACAAATTGTTAGTTTTTGCTATCATCTAACCATTGATCAATGTGAACATTTTGATCATTCATTGAATATTCGAGAAATATATTCACGACAAACGGCGATAGAAAATTCTGCAAAAAACCATGATCAAGTCTTGGGAATTAAATATTACAAGTCTTTTGAAAGGAGGCAACATGTTCCCGTTAACCCAGATAAAAAATTGAATATTACAAGTCTTTTGAAAGGAGGCAACATGTTCCCGTTAACCCAGATAAAAAATTGAATATTACAAGTCTTTTGAAAGGAGGCAACATGTTCACGTTAACCCAGATAAAAAATTGGACCATAAACTATTGATGATTGCATCTCGTTAGACCATGCATGCATACTGTGGAATGTTGGATTAATTGTGATCAGAGGATATCAGAACACTACATTTCATGGGAGAAACAAGAATGCAAATTATCAGTTCTCAGTGTTATTTCATTCAGAACTTTTCGAAGGATTTACTAATTGCACCTGATTTTGCAACTTTCAATACATTGAAACGTACAGTTTTACTGAGTGGTCGGCACTGTCCAATTGTGATCAGATCTCCAACTTGAACATCACTAAAAAAAGTAAGTAAATTGAATTCAGGTCATCTGAAAATCTTAAAAAAACAAAACAAAACAAAACAAAAAAAACATTCAAAATTATCATGAAAAATATATATGAACAGAACAATAGAGAATATCTACTCTGAAACAAAAGAAACAGTCTGGTACTTTAGAGGGTCAAAATGTCACTAAATTGATACAACGCTGAATATTTTTTTATCAATATCTTTATTTTCAAGGATAAAAACCTCACCATCCAGGTTCAAGTGTAAACTTAAGTCGTGGGTTGGGAATGCTCTATTACTTAGCTCCCATAATATAATATTTATGTTGTTTCTAAGTCCGATATTATGGAAGACGTGGAGGAGATTTACAATGTTTACCAGGAGGAAAATATTTTCAAACTGTAACCAAATTTATAAGTTGCTATTATTAATCCAAAAATCGAACTTTCTGGTCAACATTTCGTTTTGTTTTTAACTTTTGAACCTCCTGAACCTTGAAATTACTTGCAGTCAATAATCATAAGTTTAAGGTTGATGGTTTGAGAAAAAAAATGAAATGAAATTATAAATCTGTAAAAAAACAACAACAACATAGGTCTATTTTTTTTACCTGTTTTTGGCCATTTTCTGGACAATTTTATGCCGTATTTTTCTACTTGAAAGCATTTTTTTTTTGGCATTTTTTTGTTGCCAAATTTATTTTGCTTATCCCATTAAATAATCCAACCAGAAGGCTTTATTACAGAACAAGCAGTAGACAAAAATATAAATCAACTTTTTAAAGTATACATTTAACAGTAATATGCATTTTAAACACAACACAACAGAAAGCCCACTTATGTTTGCCCCTTATTTATTTTCGCTACTTGCCCATCAAATTCTGGGTAGCAGGAGCCCCTTGAATCTTTTTCAAATTCTTTAACAAAATTACATTCCAAAGCTCCTTATTTCCTTCATCAATGAAGTTGTCAGCAACGGTAGTCTGTCCTCTTGCATTGGCAGAATGGATGGTTGGTGAACACTAACAAGTTTTTTCTTATAGCACACCAATAAAAAGAATTTTAACATTCTGGAGGTGAATTCAAGAAATTCTTCCAAAGTTAAGAATATCTGTGAAAGTTCTCATAGCATTTTCCTCGGTGATAAGAAAATGAAAAATACAAATAACAATCCAATGTAGCTATTCATAACACAATCATATTTCAATAAGCAGCATAGGCATTGTACTGTTTTTTGACTATTGATGCTCATCAAATTGGAAGTCTTCTTTTAAAGCCCCTTGAGTTGAAGCTTAGGGCAATACTTAATCTGAAAACATTTATTTAAACAATGTTGGTTATTGAGTGGAGCATAAGTAACTGGACTTAAATTAAACTAAAAAAAAAATGAAGTATGTTTAGGTTCCCAGTTTCTAGAAATGTTTATTTTTATTTCCTACTACGTATCCTGTCCAAGTTTTTCAATCTTATGATAACAAAATAGCTATTATGATATTATAGACATTATGATTTCCAATATAGAAACTAATACAAACAAATCTGATTGGCCAAACAAGAACATAACAACGTTAGTGATAAACAAACACACTCACCGGAAACAAGGTGACATATGAGCAGAAATGGTTTTATGTCGTTTTTCATATCGCTGGTACTTTTTAATGAAATGCAGATAATCACGTCGAATGACAATAGTTCTCTTCATTTTCAAACTTTGGGCAACACCAGTTAATATTCTTCCACGAATGCTCACGTTACCAGTAAATGGACATTTTTTATCGATGTATGTGCCTTCAATAGCCTAAGGATTAACAAAAAAACATTCAAACTTTATAATTTCAACAAGCAGTGGCAGATGTAGGACCAAAACCCAATTAAAAATCTTATTCCAAACCGACCACTGGGTAGAAATTTCCCTGATTTTAACAGGGTGGCCACTCAAAATCAAATATGAACACTTAGGTGATTTTAGGAAATTTTTCCATTACTTTTAGGAGAAATTGGGTAATTTCAGCCTAGACGTCCTAAAAATTTTTAAATTTGAAAAAAAAGATCTTCACCAGAACCTTGTAATACACTCTTAGGTGAACTTGTCCAAAAGGGGTAAAAGTAAAGAATTAGGCCATAATTGTTTAGCTTAAAAAAGATTTATCACATTTATCACATATCAGATGGAATTTTAGTGAACAAATTACTTTTTTCAAGGAATTCCATTATAAGGATATTAAAATATTAAATATTAAAAGGAAGGAAAATTCCATTTGTTACGGTTTTATTTTTGATCTTCAAACAGCTGGATTGCAACTGAAGAAAAATTTTGGGTGCATAAACTTTCGTGAACTAACAAATTTAGTACTTAAAGGGACCCTACCATCTAAAACAATACTCTGTAAAACACTTCCTAAATAAAACATCCCCATATCTTAAAAGGTATAAAAAACCCAGCAAGTGTCGATAATCAGCCAAATTATTTTTTAATATTGTACCGTCTTTACGAGAATTCGCTTCTTCCTCATCAAGACAAACTTCGGAGTAGCCCCCCAGTCCCTAATGATAAACGCCAAGTTGATCTATCATACCAGAGAGTTCAGTTTGGTGAGAATAATAAAGAAACAAGCGTGGTGCATACTTCAATTCAAGTCTTAATTGCTAATTTGGTTTGGACCTTTTCATTTGACTGGTAAAGAAGAAAGTTTATTTTGATTTTGCTTCTGGGAAATGACCGAAAAGTCGATTCTTGGGAAATTCGAGTAAAATGTTGTTTTGTTTGTGGAAATGGATTTGAATTTCATTACACTTTTTTGTTATTTTACCTCTCTTATACTTGTGGTTGATCATGGTATAGATAAATGTGTTTAACGAGCCTTAAAAAGGTCAGAACAAGTGGATCTCCGCTGGGTGAGTACAGTCTTTCTATATTCGTTAGTCCGCTCATACGTCACACAGCACGTGGGGACTGGACACTATAACTGAATTTAGGATTGAAGGAGCGAAGCGAAAGGCTGTAATGGCGGCTGTATTTTGCGAACGTTTATGCAGTATTGCATAGCAGTGATTCACTTCTGTCCAAAAAAGTCAGATGGCAATCTTGTTTTTTCCTGGTTTATAAACAAATAACAAATTTTCATTTTAGATGGTAGGATCCCTTTAAACTTTCACAATTTGGGGTAAAGGTTTCTGATCCTAAAGTATTCTGAATATTCCATGTCAATAATTACCATAATTGCTTTTAGCTACTCCATCGGGAATTGGAATAGTGTGACCATTACTTTGTTATGAAATCAATAAAATGCATAATGTGAAGCGAAACGGGGAAGGTCTATTTACAGACATTTCTATCATGTGTAGATACACCTTTAAAGAGAACACTTTGTTTCTTTTCGAATTGTTTGTGACCCACACGGAGCTCAATTGCTGATAATATTGTTGGCTTTCATTCATTTAAAATTCAACAGGGTGAGAGAGTCTCCAGAATATGCTGAACATTTTGTAATGTTATCCAAAATTTGAAGATCTACTTTGAAACAATTTGTTTTACGAAAAAAGTATGAAAATACGATAACTTTCTTGAACAACTCTAAGACTGTTCACTGTAAATTAAAAAAGTTGTATTAAGTATTAATAGAGTATTAATAGGAACAAAATTGGGTTTAAATGGATAACCGCTATTGCAACACTTTAGAAATTTCTCCAATTTAGAAAAAATGGATAGATGGATATATAAAAAATTCTATACGATGGAAGTTTAGAAATCTGTTTTTCTCATATATATGAATCGGTTTATTGTCATATTCGGTAATATTGACACATACGCCAACAATTGCCACTTTTGTGTAGTGACTGTTTCAATGAAGAAATCTCTGTCCACTCTATTCAATAACTATTTGGAGTTTCATTCAATAAATAAAAATCTATGAAATGAAGGAGTAGAATTTGTTGACATTAAGGTAGTTTCATCTAAGTTCGACAAAACAACTTTACAATCCAATAAATGAAAAAGGAAACCTAATTTACATTCAAAAAGATGTAAGATACGAAATACAATATCCAAACAACATTAGTAATAAAAAGATAAAGACATTTCTTTACTTTGAAGATAGATAAACAGAGTAGAAAAGGAACGGGAGGATACATTCAACCATATATTCTTTATTCGACAAAACAATTTTCAAAAAATTTAGAGATAAAACACGGAACAGTGGAATTACAAAGTAGATATCGTAAAAACCACGTGCCATAATAATTCTAAAGAAAACCCTGGAGGTGATATTTCTTTTCCTTAGCGCTAATTACCCTAGAAGGTACTCGTAACATTTTCATAACTATTACATCATGATGCAAACAAACTCTGATAATCAGCTGGTTATTAAGCTTGTCGAAAACAATATTGCACCGGGGAAGGGAAGTGGTTTCAGACTCATCTTGAATTTACCCCCAATTATTAAGCGATATTTCAAATTTAAACTATTGGGTCGAAAGTACTTATTGTAAGTTTTTCATTGTTTTTCGTTGATTAATCGCTTCAATTATATTAACGTTTGTCGAATATAGAAGCATGTCGAACTTAGATGAAACTACCTTAATTTCATATTAAGAAACAACGGAACTGTTTTTTACTTACGTCTCTTGGAGTTTTAAAGCCAAGTCCGACAGATTTTACAAACCGTTGCTCCTTTGATTTAGCAACTTTACCAACAACCCTCTTCTTATTTTGGAAGATTGTAGCCTGTTTTTGGTAAGCTTTTTCCGTCTAAATTTAAAACATAAAGAAATCATAAATCTGGATGAAAGGCCACGAATGCTTAAACACAAAATGACACAAAATTTATATTCACTGCAATAACATATCATAATGATGCGTGATGAAAATTATCTTCCAACAAAAATACACAATCTAGTAATAATTCGCAAACATTCACAACCCTGAAACTTAGAGCGACACGAATAACACATTTATAAGAGAAAAAAAAACCTTGCCTGCTCAGACATCGTGCCTACTTTCTATGATCTGTAAGCGTAAAAGGCTTCGTCTCACGTTGATTCCGAACTTCGCAAGTTTCCCAGAATTCCATTCGATGAAAAGTTGACGGTGCGATGCAGAAACATCCGAAATGTTCAGAGAAGAATTACGCAAAGAAAACTTTTCTCGGCTCCGTGAAATTCACTGGGGCGTTTTGGCATTATACTTTGAGGGCGCTCAGTGTGTTTTCAGCGAGCATGGAAAAGAAACGCCTCAATAATAATAGTAATAATAAATAAAATTTTCCAACGAAACTTTTAAAGCGCTATCAGCTTCCTTATCACGCTAACTCCTTTAGAATATACTTTTTTAGAATATACTTTTTGGTCAGCGCCGTTAGGCATCTGACCTTTCATTTCCCCGTGTTCTCTGCGCCCGTTCGTAACACGAAGGGTGTTACGAAATATCGGTTCTAAATATCGATTCTTTCTTTGCCGTTTCCTCAACGCCTTGATCTATAATTGGTTTGCTCAAGAAAACGGGTTTTAAAAATGGCGTGAAAGTTCCGTTTTTTGGGTAACCTTTTTTAAACGTGGAGTGGAAGTGAAGTGAAGAAGACAGAATTTTACTTCAAGGTAATAAAATCCTTTGATTTAATTATTTGCAAGTATTCTGATAGATTTTGTGTAAACTTTGTGATGATGATGAACTTTCCATAAATAAAAAGTGAAAGGAGCACAGCTTCGCCACTAGAAGAGAATAGCAGGGTATAATAATTGTTTGCTGCTTTGATGTGTTAATGTGTGTTTTATGTTCATTTCAACATAGTTTAGTTTATTTAAATTAGTAGAGGGGAATTTCCATTTTTAAATTCATTCTACTGTGCCTGAACCACCAGAAATTTTAGCATCATTTTAATTTGTGGATATTTTTGTTTTGAAACCTTTCATTTTGCATTTTGACTGAAACATGATCATTTCAAGATTCTAAATGTGTAGTACACAGTGAGTTTGCAGTAAGTTTGACGCTATTGCACTTTCGTACTATTATTGATTATTGATGATTCTGATACAGAATTTCATGCTGATCAATAATCATATAAGAACTTGGGTCTCAAAATCAACAGAACAGAAGTTATTGGCCATTAAAGATCTCGAAAATGTACGATCAACATCACCACTCGCGCCCACCATGTTGGAAGATAACTCACAATACGAAGACCTGGTTCTCATTAACAAGTTTATTACTGAGACAACTTTTTGTCTCCTTGTCCTCATATCAAAAGGAGAAAAAGGGCCTGGGTACGAGGTTGATGCTGCGAGAGAGACAGCTTATTACACATATTTTTTATAAAAGAAACCAGTGAAAGGCTCTAGTACTGGCAGTTTCTTAATTTTTGGCATGTTTAGTAGTGAAAGTTTCTTATTTGGTTTCTTAAACTCAGATTGCATTCAGATAACCTAAAAGCTGTTCTGACATTTATTTACTATTGTTCTATTAGATAGAAACAAGGATTGGAAAAACATGCGATTATACAGTTTGAAAACGTAATGTCTTTTCATATATAACTTTATTAAAAGTACATAACTATCAAGTGAAAATAACTTTATGTTGAATCTTCTTTTTAAAATTGTATTTACGCGCAATTTGTATTTGTATGCGCTTACTCGCCACCTTCAGCCAGGTAATCGGATATCATGTCACGATTTGTTGGGCCAAACATAGATTTAAATTTTGCTTTAGCATGTTGCCACATTGCCTCCACATGGTTCGTCGTCACTCCAGTGTTAGGATCAACGAAGTTATACTGATTGTTAACAACACCATTGTAAGCCGCCCACATGTCGCTCCATATTTCCGTACCTGGTCTAATCCATTGTACAATAATGGGCATCAACGTAGCGGCATTCCGACGTGGAACCGGGACCAAAAAGCCCACCTTGGTTTGAGGGTTATATCCACCAAAAATCCACTGCTCCAGCACGATCCTCCCGCGATTATATTTTCTTCGTGAAAATAATGACTCGTTGATATCTACAACATGACATGATTATTCAGGAAATAAGTAACAGCTTTCGTTCCCAATTTGAAGCTCGTGCTGAACGTCTGCCACGGACATTCCTCTTGATTTTCCAGCACTCCGACACCACAAGTACGTTAAACCAGGAATTTGCCAAAGCTGCAAACGGGACTTTTCAAAAAAGCTCACATGCCTTATACTTATTCTTTTCTTGCATGTCTTAACTGGACAATGCCAAATAACTCCATCAACAGCACCATCTAAATTTTGCTCTCTGCACTGACGATTACATGTAGGACAAATCATCTGAATAGTAAGCAATCCATACTGTTGACACCACCTAATACACTCCTGACGATCGTCCATGAAACGGGAACCAATTCGTACCAAAGATATACCATCAAACACAATTTGATCAGGAACGCGTGCAGCAGCCATAGTGAATGTAAGTAAAAATGAATGAAATGAAAAATGACCAAATAAAACATCATTTCTTTTTTTCCCAAAATAGAAACACGCGTAAGAAATGAAAAGGTCCATAGAAAGCAATTTGAATAGAAATTGACGCAGCTAAGTAATGCACAGACTAGAAATGTATTCTGTTTCTCAAGAAAAACTCGGCACAGAGCTCCGTAGCAGACGATAAATATTAAAAGTAAATGAAAAATTACCGAAAAACATTTCTTTTTTTATATACATATCTCATTTTCTGTTTCATAACGGACAGGACTCGTGTTGATAGCAGTTTTTATATGAACTGAAATGATTATCTTCAAAGAATAAAAATGATACAGATAAATTAAGTACCGTTGACCCGTAAAGTATCTACGATGAAGAGAAGGATTGAAAAGATCCAGATGCAATAAACAGTGTGGAGAAACCAGGTCTTCAGACACAGCGGAGATGAGCGAAGTGATCGAGTCGTAGCGAGTTATCTTCCAACATGGTGGGCGCGAGTGGTGATGTTGATCGTACATTTTCGAGATCTTTAATGGCCAATAACTTCTGTTCTGTTGATTTTGAGACCCAAGTTCTTATGTGATTATTGATCAGCAGAAATTCTGTATCAGAATCATCAATAATATTAGGGGGGTACGAAAGTGCAATAGCGCCCGTAAGTTTAAAGATTTCAATGAAAAAAGAAGTCTAAAATACCTTAAAATCATTAATTTTCGTGAACATTTATTTTGGCGAGTCCAAAACTACAAACTGTATTTGTTTCCATTTTCCTGATAATTTTTGTGACATTAATTTTTGCGAATCAAGATTTTTCAAAAATTTTGCAAACTTTTTTTTTCTCATATGAATTTTGCAGCATTTTAATTTTGCGGATTATAGATCTCCATCAAATTATGAAAATTTCATGCCATGAAAATTTCTTGCCTTACAGTAGGTTAGTAAATATTTTTTCTAATTTTTCAATAATTTTGGATGGATTCTATTTTGATGATGATGATGATGATGATTTTTTTTAATTAGTTTTAACTTATGTTTATAACTAATAACAGTTTTATAAAGTGGGTTAAAAGAGTTATTTACCTACTTAATTGAAGTAACGTAAAGTTGTGTCAAAGGGTAGTCTTATACAATGATGAAAAATAAATACTGCTGTTACATATTCACTTTCCCCAAATGAAAAATCTCTCTCGTTTTAAAGCATAATTTCCCAATAATATATTTATTTATTCATTAATTCATTAATTTGGTAAAGAAGGTCAGTTTTACAGGCAGTGGTAAACAATGATGTGGACCTACTATATCACCTACATTGACTTTTATGGATGACCAGCTTACACAAGGAAATATGGTATAATGGAAAATGCATTTTCATTGATTTGTTTTCGTTGGTCAGCACGGAAAGCAGCTGATCTTTCATTAGCGTTTGTACGTCTATACGAAATTCCAAGATTTTTTGTCCACAGTTGTAGGCTGATTCCGCAAAACATTGGAATAGAGGCTGTCCACAAACCGTGGTTAATGTATGAATGGTAAACTACAACTTATATAAAGTAATTTAATTATTGTGAGTGCGGTCTAAAATACAGAAAACGTGCAACCCTAATTTGTGTTCCAGAGAACGACACAGTGCAGCACTCAGGGTTGGAAAATTCTTACTGCTTTTTTTTTTATAATGACATTAATTTTGTGAGAAACTGTTCGATTCCATTTTCGATTTTTATTCCCTCCTCTTCTGTCCCTCCTTTCCCCCTCTTTTGTGGCCTTTTAAGTGTGTGACACACTTACAATTTCACATATTCCCTGTTGATGAAAACAAATACACAAAATATTTCCTGGGTGTCTAAAAACAGGTAGCTATATAGTGTTAGCTATGTAAATTCACTTCACACCCACACCACACACATAATATGGAGTAGAGAGTGACGGTGCCCGCCCCTGGATGTGGTGGCAGTTTCTGTACTTTTAAAAATTGTTGGGCGGTGTCCTGTCTTGTGTTAACTTTAAGACTTGTTTACTCTTCTAATTTTATTTTAAATACAAAAGAAATCTTTGAATGAAAATTTACATAGTGGATAATGATGGTTGTTGGGAGACAACAAAAATTAAACTTAAACAGCAGCACCCCTACACACAATTAGGACTAATATTTATAGTCAACTAAATCAAAGAAAATAATTGATATTGATATGAAACTTGATATTGGGTAATCTCTTTCCCTTGAAGGAGCGTAAGCCACCAATCTTTCTTTTTTTTTCTTTGAAGGTTCTTGTTGTTTTGACTATATCGGTTTCTATATCCATTTTTTCCTTATACACTCTTATAAATTTTACCCACAAAAATATGACACTGTGATGGAGTTTCTATTGAACTTGTCAGACCAAATCCGAGAATAAAAGACTTTTTATCATTTTATTTTGATAAAAATGATGCAAAGGAAAGAAAGAAACTTTACATTTCCACTTAAGATTGTTAGCTTTCCCTATCAAATCGTGTTGAAGACAATGACTTCATGTAACAGACTTTACAAATCTTTTGCATTTTAATGTAAAAATTCATTCCTTCACAGGTGCGTCAATTTCTTTCAGGCTTTACTGTATATATACCCAATATGTACTTCAAGGTGGTAAGAAAATTTCACTGGAAAAAAATGGATTTCACGTATTCTTAAAATGAAATTCTTGTGAAAGGAAAGAATACTATTTGCCTCAATGTCTGTCAACATATACATGGTAATATTTAATTTAAAAAAAATATGAAGACTAATTATTTGCGAAATTAACGAAATTAAATTCCTGGGAAAAGTTTATTTTATCTGAACTTGACCAGATATTTTACTTTCAGATACACTCTTTTTTTATATATAAGTTATTTTTTTTATATATAATTATTATTTTTATATATAAGTGTATTTTTTGCTCAGCCTCAGCATGCTTAGAAAAAAGTCATTTTGAGCCTCAAATTATGCTTAGATTATGTTTAGTTTGAGACTATTATGAGACTATTATGCAGGATAGACACACAAATGAGTGTGCAATGTTGCAACCATGAGTTGTAACAGGGACAGGGATGCATTACAATCGCTGATAGTAATTAACACTTCAGTACTTTCGACACTTCACTTGCCACGGCAATGCATGAAAAGTAAACCTCAGGCTCAGATTATGCTTAGTTTTTTAGGGATTTTCAGCCTTGGTATGCTTATAAAGTACATGCTTATAAAAAAAAGAGTGTATTTCCAAAAAATGATTTCCATTGCTCAATTTTGCATAGCTATCTTTGTCACGTGAGAAGTATATATTCTTCAGTTTTTACTTTGGCACATATTTTGTTACATCGTACATCAACATTTTTTTATAATAGATTGAGTTCATAATACATGATGAAAAATTGTATTCAATACTCCAGTATAAGGACTTCAGGTTGAAAATCGACAGTTATAAAGGATTTCAGATTCGGAACAGAATTCTTTGTTTGGCCCAAATTTTCTTTCTAAAATGTAGTTCTTGCCGCCGCAGGAGAAAGGCTGTGAAATTTAGAAAATACACGCGGAATGTTATCTGAAGGGTTCTAGTTTTCCTTCGTAATGTGTGCTACTTTTCTGGTATGCCCAACCGCGCTGACCTTCAGGCCACATGGCCTCTTGTTATACTTTGGAAAGATATGCCAATTTTATGTAGTGTCTGCACTCAAATTGGAAACTAAAATAAAAACCCTCTTCTTCCTCTTTTCCTGGTGTTATCAAACTTTGTTACTTGTGTGTGCCTGTGAGTTAACGAGCTCTAGCTTCCGTATAATGCTCGTTCTTACTAAACATAAAAAAGCAGAGTTTCAACCGAAAAGTTACGTGATAGCAAAATAGTTAAACTTCTTTTTATAGCGGCGGAAACCCACACGGGACTAAAAAAGTGTCTGCTAAGGTGTCCATTAAGTAGAGGTTTGGACTTCAAGGACAAAATGCATCTGTTCCTGGAAAAAGTGTCCGCTATATATGGGAGGTCCGCTGCAGAGGATCCACTGTAGCAGTGGTCGAAATAAGGAAAACTTACCTAGTTGTTTTTATTCTATTTCTACAAACTCGATCATTGTACGATCATTGTACCATTGTAGTTCAACTTAACCAAAAGAAGAATGAAGTATAACAATAAAACATGAAGGAATTACACTTCATAAAAAGATTGCTCGTAAAACTTTTGTAAAACAATTTCAGATATTGTATATTATTTTTATTTACAAAAATAAGCCGATCATTTTTTTCGTATAAAAATTAAGAGTGTTCTGCTCAGAAATTTATATTTCGGATCGGTTTTTACCGACGACCGACCAATATTTCGACCACTATGTAGTATGTTTACGTCTCATCCGTAGTTGTATACAGTACACTCCCGAGCACTCAGTTCTGGATTTAATTCAGCTTAATTTCTCGATCCCCGATCTTGCGAACAAAATCTAACGATCTAGCGAACAAAATCTTTACTCCTCGAATCGACAGAAAATTATACATTACACAATCAATTTCGGAATTGTAAAGCCTCTTTCGTTTTCCCTATAACCATAATAGACTCATTCAGAGACGAACATAAACAATGTTTCATCACACAGTGCGCTACCCTAACCCTGAATTTGGGTTTGCTCATAAAAAACAAAACAAAAAAAACAATGAATAAAGTGTTCCGTTGTAGAGAACGATAACATTGGTGGTTCTTATCGAACATATGGATGAAATTCACGAATGCGTGAGTATAATAAGAAGCCTGGTGAGGTAATGGTCCAAACAAAAGAAATACAGCTTTCTTGGATACAAAACATTCTATAAAAAATCTGGTGACTAATTTGAAAAATACACAAATCTTAAAAATATCACACACGCACATATATCTTTGTGTAAACAAGTATTTATTTTTAATCACCTACCTTCCATACCACCTAACGTAAAGCTTCATTAAAAGAACGGAGAAGAGAAGAAAAGTTTGGATTCGACGACGCATGTGGATATCAAAATGTTTCCTCGTACACATATGGGCTATTATAAAAGAGACAGACGTGCATATAAAACCTATATATTTTACTATGTATAAATGAAAACAAGCGGCGGTTAACGTTTTCCCGGCAGTATACGGTTGCTTTCCGGCAGTGAACGGCTGTCTGTATATATTGATCCATTCAACCCATCAATTCTCGCAAGTAATCATCATTGCCACCCATAGAACCCATAAAAGCTGCCATATCCCCAGACGAATTTTGCACTTTCTTGGGTGCTATCTGAGGATGTGTCGTTGCTGGGTAACCACCTATTGACCTGGATCCCTGATTTTGTTGCTTAGAATCATTTTGACTTGTCAATTCACGCATGTAACCTTGGTTACCGCCCATAGATCCTAAAAACGCCGCCATCTCATCATTTGCAGAAAACTTCTGCCCTTTCGGAGAGATTTTCATTTGACTAGTATCGCCATGGTTACCATACATAGTTCTAGACCCCTGATCTTGTTGTTTTGGTTTCGTTAGTTCACGCATGTAATCTTCATTGCCGCCCATACTCCCTAAAAACGCCGCCATTTCATCCACAGGTTCTTTAGTTTGCGTCATTCTTTTAGAATTGACTTCAGTTCGGCCATCGGGAGAATTTCGGCTGAATAGCCCAATATCAGACTCTTTCGGTTGCTTTCGGGACGGACACACAACTTTCGGATTGATGTTACCCGGATTTCTTCGAACGTTATCTCCAGAATTTCTTGGTGTCAAATTTTCTTTGACGTTGCTATCACCTACAATCAATATGAACCAATGAGAACAAATGATAGAAAAGAGAATACGCTGCGCAAAACAGTTTCTAAAAAGGTGGAGTTAAAAGGGTGAGTCACTGATCTACGTAACGTTATTAACGTTATTAAAGTTTATGCAAAATTCACTCGAGTTAGGCCAATGATTGAAAAGGGAGACACAATAATACATCTCCCCCGCTGATGCATTGTGAAGAACCTTGAAATAACGTGCATCTTGAACAGTTATGCAAATGCAAGTTCATATAAGTTCTAAATTGATACCTTTCATAAAGATGTACGTGCGTGCGTGCGAGCGAGACAGTGTTTAACCTAAATGTCAGGTGAACAAAGTATAATAACAATCAACAAAAAATGCAGTGTTTGTCCAATCAAATGCCTTAAAATGCAGTGTTTGTCCAATCAAATGCCTCAAACGTTGCTAAGCAGGTAATATAAATCAATACAAAGTTAAACTGCAGAATGATTTGAAGCAAAGCAAGTCACAACTTCAACTGAACGGCAAATCCAGGAAGATGTTCTGCTAATTAATTACTACGTAAAAGATCCTTCAAAATAACTTACGTAATTTAATAACAGGTCCAGTATATGGCTCTCGTTCCACTTTCTGTGGTGCTTCAGCCTTAATACAAATAACAACATTAGGGTGACAGGGTTCGTAGCAATTTTTTCAAAAATATTTCCCTGAATTTAGTCAATTTATTACACATTTTCCCTGAAATATTTCTTACAACCATTTTCTCTGAGAGAAACAAATCCAGAATATTAAAATTTTTAGTTAACTGATTACTAAAGGTGGATCTTCGCTAGGTGAATAATCCGTGCGAAGCGGAGTACGAACAGAAGCTGTATCCAGATTTCGTCAGGAAATTTCCACCAATCGGAACACAACCCTTGTGAGAGAAAACCCTCCACTTTCCACTTTCCCACTAAGCTCAGTCTCATCAGACATCAGTTTCCCTGAGTCACCCTTCCATTTCAATTTTTTCCCTGATTTCCCACTGAGATTATGACGTTGAAATTTCCAGGAGATTGGTTTTCCAGGTACGCTACGAACCCTGGGTATACAATATCTAACAATCATCGTGGTTAGCGAAGGTGGAGAGGCTTCAACAACAGAGCGCTAAAAGAGATAACGATAAAATACCTTTTCTTTCAAATAAAGCTTGCTGTAAACGTATGACGAAAAACATGGACGAGGTATATATCGACCACTACCACCATTGACGCTTAGCTAGAAAATCAAATATTGTTGAAGTTAATTAAAAGTTAGTTAGTAACCGACAGTTTTGAGTTTCTTGGTGAAGAAAAGAACGAATCTAAATATCGATGACGTGGATGTAGCAGATTATTAGGAGAGATCAATGATTAACTTTCCTTCAAGACAGTTCGCTTGTATTACCAGCTTTTTGTTGTACTGGTAAATAATGAAGGTATTTATTTATTTATTTATTGTAATGAAAATAAAGTTAAACTACTATTCTTCTACAATGTATCAGTAAAGGGCGCAGTAAAGGGCGCAGTAATGGGTGTATTCAGACGTTGATGAAGCCGATAATGTCGTTTTTCGGAAAGAAGAAAACGAAGAAATCATCGATATTGATATTATAGAACTGTACTTTTTCATTATTTTGGAATAAAACGCCTCCCTTGAATAACGCCTCTCCAAAAATGTCAAAAATTAAATAAACGCCCTTGGCGTTTATTAGAAGCAACACGGTCATGATAAACCCACAAAAATGTTACTTTAGCCTGCAGATATCTATCGTACCCCATTTTTTCGGTCATAAACAACTTTTCCACGACTTATCGTAACTTCTGTAACACCATGACAAACCATCCCTTCAAAAATATTGAAATCAACAGCCTAAAAAAATCAAAAAAGAGTTGTAAGTGAAAAGTTGTTGCTTGGAAGGTGCTCAGCCCAAGACGGGGTTAAATCCGATGATCTGATTAATACATAACCGTACATGGTGATGTGTGGAAGCAGAGATTGTCCTTGTGGCTTCAGGATCCCAAACAACAATATCAGCATCTGATCCAATTGCAATAATTCCCTTTTGCGGATATAAATTGAAAATCTTAGCTGCAGTGGTACTGGTCACAGCAACAAACCGACATGGATCCATTTTTCCAGTTTGCTGGAACGAAATGAGAATGAAGGGAATTCGATGAAAGTTTCATCACCATTCCATCGAAATAATAGCAACGGAAAATAATAGGAACAGGATACACTGAGAAGTAAAGCTCGAGGTCGGTAGAAGTGTTCCACCCTTATCACCTGGTCAAAACACCGTGGGGTTCAAAAATATTTATTGACGACATGTTCAGTCAATGGCACTTTGACAGGTATATATATCCGATACATAAATATTGGACATTCCTCAAGAATGTTCCGTTAAATTTCAAATCTACTAGAACAATTCTTTCGGTGATAATGTGAATATTGAACTATCACTTACCACACCTTTCTCCCATATGATAGACATACGATCTTCAACACCTAGTGACGAGAATGGAATATCATCAACAGAATATTATAATACAAAACATCAAAGGCTTGAATAAATGTAACACCTACCATTAACACCATTGGGTATCGATCGAAAATCATCTTTTCCTAAAGCTTTTTGATTTGCATTAAATGTACAGTTATCCGTTCCAGTGCAATGCAGGTCTCCACTAAATGAATCAGATATAAATATTTAACCCCAGTGGGCAAAATCTTCAAAAAGTCTATGAGGAGGAGTGTTTTCTATAAGAATGGCAAGCAATATCGCCTGCTATTTCAATAAAAAACAGTCCTCCACAGAAACTATAAAGATTTTGCCCACTGGGACGTTACCTTCCTCAAGTACCACACAGAACTTAATGCAATAAATGCAACATGACATACTTAGCAAGCAAATCCATCAGATAAGCAGGTGTACTTGGATCTGGTCGAAGCGGTGGTCCCATCACATACGCTGATATAAACACAAATCAATGAATCATGAAACTATAATGATGATCAGTGAATGTCTTTCATTATAAACATTTTGCATCCAGAAGGAAGTTGTTGAAGTCAGAAATTCTATTAGAACTGGAAATAATATATATATTTACAACGGAATTCCCTGACTTTTCCCTGACTAGGAATGAACTCCAAATTTATGAGAACTACCTTTCAGTAACAGACATGGCTTTGTATCATGGCTTAAAAAAGACGTTCATGCACTATTGATAGTTTTTGAAAGGGACTTGTTTAAATAGAATTTCCCTCTATTCACTGAAGTTCCTCATTTTTTTTACTGACTTTTCCATATTCTCCATAATTCCATAAAATTCACTGATGTTGAATGTTCAAATTATTGGAAACTACAAGCAAATAACAGATGAAACACAATGTTGCTTTGTACGACCAAGAAAATCTAGATACCAGCAGCATGTCTCCAACACTTGTGCCAATAATGCTTTCCAGTTGTACCCAGACCAGCAGCAATTGGTTCCCCAAAACAGATAAAACCTTTCCTTTTGCTTTCACAAATTGCTTCTGCTGCACTTTTGCTCATAACATGCACAATGTAGATGGGACAACTGGCCTAAAAGAAAACATAAGCATATTGCAATCACTGAGTATCAATAGTGATATCCTCTTATTGAGTAGAGTTCCTGAATGCGAATGGGAAGCATAAGGGGAATGCATAAGTAGATAAAGAAAATCGAATTTAATTTAGTACTCTCAGTTTTATGTCTTTCAACTAAATGTAAAGAAATCCATTAAAAATCGTCTATATTGCTGTCTTCTTATGTGGCATCAACCATTGCAAAGTGTGAGATAGGATTTACGTTGGTGTCAGCAAACAAGAGTATTAACCCTATAATAACTGTTTAAGTATTGCGTGATGAGGATTATTACCCGGGTTTGATACTTCAAAATAACTTTGTAAACAAACTTTTTTTCTCATTTTTGTGTGACATTCCATATGTTATTAAAAATAGTAAAAAATGCAATGCAATGAGTTCCATTAACTGTTTCACTATTATTTGCCCCTACCATGTTTTTTCAGAGTTTGTTTACATTTTATGCTACAATATTTGAACTTTCACTGCTGTAGCTATGGTAGCAGGCAATACCAGAGAATATTGCCCGCTACGAGGTTAATTTTAACCAATCACGTTGCGCTATTTTCGAAAATACCGATTCAGTCCTCCTACGTGGATAATAAACATTTATCTTACTTGGTTTGCAATGACGATAGCACGATGTGTGGCTTCACCTTCTACCTGAAAGTTTAATGAAATCCAATTTAAAACTCTTTTCCAGTGAGCAGTTTCACAGGAAGGTTATTGTGAAGTGTATGAAAAAGTAATAAAATACAAATCGGTAGATGTCTGAAGTTAGGAGACATATTTTTTTGGTTGTTGAAAAGCTGACTAATCATATAACCTATTGAAGTTTTCTTAGCCTTGAAATCAATGACTGAAAGCCATAACATCAAAACCAAACATAGGTTTAAAGTTAATAGTAATTTTTATGTCTAGTGTTTTCTTTCAACCATAAAACTTTTCATAAGGACTACCTGCTCTGGTCGGCATAATTCATGGCCTTCTGGTCCAGTGATACCCAGCTCTATCATTTTCTTAGATTGCTGAAAGAGATAAACATCTATCAATTAGCATGTTATTTTGGGCAAGTGTAAACATAGTACAGTATTTTGGGCAAGTGTAAACATAGTACAGTATTTTGGGCAAGTGTAAACATAGTATAGTATTTTGGGCAAGTGTAAACATAGTACAGTATTTGTGGCCCTGTTATGATAAGGATTCATCAAACTCTATTGTATTAATGCACACTTTTTTTAAACAAAGAGTATTAGTTTTATTTATTCAAATACATTACAAAGCAAACATAAAACCCCTGATATTCATATTGAAGTTATGTATACCAACCTCAGCAATCAAATCTCCATTCTCAGCATGAACTTGCGCTAAAGCACCATATTTTCTGCAAGCCTTAAAGCAGTGAAACAGCTCATCATCCCTCAACATAAAGACGTCCTTGTATGCCATAAAACATTTAAACGAATTCACACCACATCTGGCAGTCAGTTGTTGCATTTCTTCTTTTACTTGCTCACTCCACCATGTAACAGCAACATGAAAACTGTAATCACAGCAAACTTAAAAAAATAAACAATAAAACAATAAAAAGAAAAAGAAAAACAGAATAAATAAAAAAGAATGACAATAAAAGTGAATAATAATAAATTATTAAAAATATCAAACCTTTTGGATCAGCCCAGCCTCGCCATTTTTCAAATGCTGCCATTAGTGATTCACCCTTTTGTGGGATCACAAAATCAACTAAAATTGAAAGTCTCTATGGAGGAGTGTTTTCTATAGGAATGAAAAGCAACATCGCCCTGCTGTTGGAATTAAAAATACTTCACCACAGAGACATAATATCCAGATAAGAAACTTACTTTCTACAAAAACTTATGAGTTATTATTCATTTAAAAAGTAAGGTAAACTCAACATGCAGAAAATTATTTTCTCCAACAAAAGCCCTGGGCATTTATATGAAAATTTAGATCTAAGGATGCGTATTTACTGGAGAGGGGGGTTTATTTAAAAAATTAAAACATTATTTGTGAAGATAATTTTTTTTCTATCAGAATGCTGTAAAAACAAAAGCCTAGTCAAAGATGTTAATTCAGTCAATGTCTATTAACCCATCATCATCATTGCTCTGATCAAAGAGGTTTTCTTCGCTTACATTTTGTTAGATTATCCTTTTACATGGACACCATTTTACAACAAAGTTTCTCTTTGAACAGTTTTGAAATTCCCTTCGTGCAAAATATGATGTAAAAGATATTTCTAATAAACACCCACCCTGAGGCATTTATAAAATATTTCTAAAATAGGGTGGGGGTTTATTGGAGAAAATATGGTATGCAGATTCACAATTATCAGCATGGAAATCAACATCAAAGTGAGACAATCGGCATTAATTTCACAATCGTTGATAAGATAAATTTGTAATGGCTGATCGAACTTCCTGGAGACATACTTATCATGGTTGTTCCTCCTGCGACTGCAGCTTTAGTGCCATGATAGAAATCGTCAGCAGCCACAGTTCCCATGAACGGCAATTGCATGTGAGTGTGTGTATCGATGCCACCTACATAATGAATAAAAAAAGAAACTTTAATTAAATCACTTTTGCTAATTTTTTTAACAAATATTTCATGCCTCCTATAAATATATTACATAGGTACTTTTTGCATGAAAGTTATAGTCTAAAACTAAACTGTCTTTATAGTGGGTTGACCAAAAGTAATGGGATGGTAAAAAATAAACTAGAAAACAAGAAACAACTTTTAACAAGGTGGACTTGAAACTTAATTAGAAAGCCATTGAGAGCTAGTCAAATTAGAACTGGGTGGAAGTAGGACATTAGAAATTTGATAGGTAAACTTGCTGAATGGTTAGTCAAAGACAGAGGAATGGTGTATTATATATGCGAGATTAAATATCAATATAATATTATTTTCGGTGTAAATTGCCATCATCATAATAATATAATTCAACTGACCTGGCATGACAAGTTTCCCTGTTGCATCGACAACTTTTGTTCCTTCTGGAGGTTTGATATCCTTTCGAACATCTCTAAACAATCATTGCAAACTTAACAACAAGTTTAATACAAATATGATAACAGATTAGAGGGTGGATACACAAAGAGATGATCTCTTTACCCTCTAATGATCACAACAGTAAATTAACCAAGTACTATTTTCTTGAAAACATACTTAATTATTCCGTCTTCAATGTAAACATCGGCATCGAACGTACGATCCTCATTAACAACGGTTCCTCCACGTACCAATAGTTTATTTTGAGCATTCTAAATAAATATATATTCATGTTAGATGCATCTACTTTTTTACCTCTTTGGTGTATAGTCAACCTCTCCAAAGAAGAGTACCGATAATTCTGTTCAGTTTTTTTCTTTGAATCTCAAACCTATTATTACAAATTAAATAATGCTTTTTGGATTTCTGCAAGGTTTAACTGTATCACAGATTCTAACAATTTGTGTGTACATTGTGGTGCTGGGTGTAATATGTTGAGATATGAGCACAGCTTCCTCAACATTGTTCCATTGTAGCTACCATTTAATGGACTTCTTCAGAATAGCTTCCTAATTTGCTAATATAGATTTTAATTTAGGTTACAAACATAGCTCCATTCTTCAAAAATGATTTCTGCATCCTTTCCGCTGGATTAGCAGAAATCCTCTGCCTACAAGGGTATCTTGTTTTTGAGCCATTTTCGTAATTCACAGAATCATCAAATTGTTTCATTTATACAATTGATAACAGCAGTAATGTGATGGTTCATTTTACAGAACAATTCATCTGGCATAAAACACAGAATGTAATCAAAATTATTTGCTGAATTTGCTGAGTCAGCCATCTTTGATTATTTTCATTGATTGTACTTAAGTTATTATTGACAATAATTATTATACATTAATTGTCCAAGGGAATCTGGTTTTAATCGTAAAACTAACAAGACTAAAGTGAGAAAAGTCAAGGGAATTTGAACTTTTGGATTAACTTTTAGATCTTACGTGACAAACTATTTCACTTTCTCCTATTCCGAAAGCTACATACAAAATAACAATAATAATAATAATAAAATAATAACATAATAATAATAATAATATATTTTTTTTTTAAGAATAAAATTTTTTTTACCAAGGCTTGCAACCTCCAAAACTGGCTCCCAGTTGTCAACATGGTTAAATGAATAACTGAATATTATACAATACGCAATAAAACAAAGTTTTAGAAAGAAGAAAAATCGCTAATACTTTATGAAAACTTGTGTAGAAGCTTATTTTCTTGAAAATACTTTAAAACATAAAAACCTGCATGAACACCATTTTGAACATCAGAAAACAGAACCATTGTTTTATTGCATTTGGAATTTCTCCTTTGCAATATATAGGTAAATTCTATAGGTATTCTATATAATAGTAAGCTACAACAGTCTATTTGTAATGACACAGTTAATGACAAGGCATTATATTATAGGTACAAAGATCTTTGTAATTAACATACAATAGTTAATCTGTTTTCAAATCTTGATATATAGTATCAAATTTGAAAAACAATTTTTTTATTTGATTTCACAGATGTAATCCGAGATAAATATAAGGTGTGTAATTTTAAAATTTCTATGACAACAAAGCCTCCACTGAAATATTTAAACATATTGAAAGGATGTTTCATTAATTCATTTTTAAAATCTTAAAGTTATTTCCAATAGCAAGCTAGGCAAAGTTCTCAACTGTTCTGATTAGTAAGAGTCTTAGAACCTAAAAATAGCATCCCACACAATTTCGAAAATTCCTCCTCATTTATCCATATTATAACATGAAGCTTCCATGATAGGTTATCATTTTTTACCTTTCCTCTCCAACACTATTAACCTTTATTGTTCAACAATCTTGTTGATAGGCTGTCAGAGACCAAGTAATTCCAGTAATACTGGGCAGGGGTCCAATATTGGTCGGAAATGAGACTGGAGGATTTACTGCACCCTGTTTAACAAGTTCGTATTTACATTTAAAAGTAGGTTTTTAAGATTATGCGGATAAAATTACTTCTTTGTTTACTGGAAATACTGAAACTGTGGAGCCAGCAACAGTGTGAATCCATCCACTCAGCTTGAGAGTTCTATCAGAACCTAAGAGGCTATCCTGGGTAAACTTTAATAAGAAGAATAAGAATAAGAATACCAGCAAAAAGTCTCCTTTATCTAAAGGCCTGATTGATATGAGAATGTTTGAATTCTTTGAAAATTTAATTGAATGGACCATCTGCATTAGTATTCCTCCTAATGCCAAGAGACATTTTTGTATGCAAAAAAGAAAAGAAAAAAGATATTATGTAGCAAGCCAAAAATGACATAATATAAAACTACCTTGCTCTGCGGTAAATACATTTGATTTCTATCTCTACTTGATGAAGAGTAAATGGAGAAGTTATCAAAACCATCTTCAAGGCATGAGATTGTATCTGAGTCACCTGCTATGGAACCATTGTATGGGGATGCATAATCACTGTACCCCAGGCTATAAGCAACTGCATCACCACGAGTAGAAGGCTTGCCAGCAACTTTAGCCATATCCGATTGAGCCATAACAGGCCGAGTTGAGGTTGACTGTATAGGTGCTGGGCTAGTTATCACAACATTGGAATGATGAAAATGCTTAAAATCATTAGAGGAAGGCTGTTTAGCATACTGAATATCAGAACTTTCATATGTTAACTTGTGGGCTTGTTTTGGAGATACTAAACCATCATACTTTGGATATGTGGTGCCGGAATTTCGATACTTTTCAGCAGCGGCTACTGATGCAAAAAAAGAATTTTTATGGAACTCAACTGGATCAGGTTTTCGCATTCTATATGATCTATTACTTAAAGCATCTTCCTGTTCAGTAACATTTAATGTTGGCTCGGAATTTGTGCGTTTAAGGGGTTTCAGAGAAAAGGGACTGTTTCCGGTCACAGATGACCCATAGTTTGCTTGCCCATTGTTTATGTAACTCTCATCTTGATAGTTATCCAATTGATAAACAAATTGCTCTTCTTTTTTTATTGGTGACAGGTTACTTTTAATCTCGTACAACGCCTCACGAGCTTGCTTTTTATTTTTGGTCAAATCATAATTACGTCTTGGTGCAGTGAAAACTAACTTTTGTGCTGAGGTTAACTTCGCAGCATTTGTTTTTTCTAATTTAAAAGGTGTTCCACTCAACGATGGTGTTGCTTCTCGCCGACTGTTGCCAGTGTTATCGGTACCGTAAGGAGGGTTTTCATTGACAGGCATTTGAAATAACTTCCTGCTTGTACGTACTGGACCGATATTCGCATCTTCATTGCCAATTTGAAACGTGGATTCATTTTGGTTGTTTGATGTTGACAGTAAGCGACGAGTTGTTTTCAACGGTCCAACATTAGCATCTTCATTCCCAATTTGAAATGTTCCCTCATTCTGATTGTAAGCCTCACCGACAGGTCTTCGTATACGTCTGTCAATAAACTCTAAATGCGCAAAATCATTGTCCATCTTCCTCACGTCTCTACTTAACATTATCTTGAAAAAAATTCTTACACACAATATAAAGGCTTATTTTTTATCAAGGATTAATCCGGTTTTTTTATCAATACTTAAAAGAATTTAAATACATTCTTTATTTTCTATTGTGAATTCCAAATGAAAGAGATAGTTTCTAAGATTCAAATGAATAAATAAATTGTTTTATTAGTTTAAAATTATCATCTCTTTATATAACTGCCAACACAACATAGTCTTTCTGTTAGGATATACAAAAAAATTTTGTTTGAGGTTTCATGTAATCAAATCTCAACGATCAAAACTTTATTTTTATCTCACAAGATTATAGATGTCTGTTGCATATAATCCAAGGAAGGAGGAGATCAGATCAAAACAATAAAAAGCAATGAGAACCAAACACTTCTCTGCATTATAAAACTTCATATTATGCTGAATATGAGCATGATATAAACATACAAATTATTCAGTATGATTTTATGGTGTTGAATTTAGCCAGCATATTAGGTTCGAGCCAGTCAGAATGAGGAAAGTAACAACAGCAAAATCGCCATGGAAAATGTAATTTAGATTTTGAGTTTGATTTTAGCAGCAAGTTTCATTAGTAGAAAGGAATAAGTGACTTTTAACAAAACATCACTAAGAGTGGTACTATTTCTTTTTATCTATCAAAAGAATAACACACAATACTATCAGGAAGAAAGGATTAAATTAAAAATTCAATGACATGACAACCAGAATCCTCTATAATGAGAAAGAAATCCATAACACTTTAGAATAAAAACCATTATTGTGATTTCTACTATAAAGAGGAGAAGGAGTATAGAGAAAGCATATCACACGAATGTAAGCCAAAAATCAATAGTTAAATATAATATATGTTTGTACATTTTTCCATTCATGATGTATCATGAGAGAGAAAGAGAGAGAAAGAGAGACATCCATTTCATCAGAAAAATAAGCATTAGAAGTGAATAGAAAAAATCTTCTTAAACTAATACACAATCTTGCTTTTTACTTACATAACTTTTAAAGAAAGAACGTAAAGGAATTTTCTCGGGAAGTTCGGCAATGGATGTCTATTTTTTCCATATTAGTATAGGGGAATCTCCTATTAGGGGAATCTCTAGCTCTATCTTATGGGTTTTTATTACTTTGTGGAGTGTTGTACCTTAAGGACGACATCATAAAGCCACCCGGAGGAGAACGCAATGCAACGTTTTTTGCATTCGAAAGTTCATCAAATTTTCTTAATGTTCATTTATTAATGAGAAATGAAGACGCTGTGCGTAACATTTTTTGTTTTTGTTTTTAATATTTTCTTCTTCAACGCTTTAAGTTCAGTAATAAAGAATAACAACATTGATAGGTATCAGTAACTATTCTATCGGACGAGATAATCGATGTAGACCTGTTATGTGCTCGTGTTGTCAGTTCATCATTTTCTACTGATGTCTATTTTTTTGGAACATAGATTTTATCGTGGTTAGGTAGGAGTATACATTGGTTAGGTAGGAGTATACATTGGTTAGGTAGGAGTATACATTGTATTGTCTCTTTTCTAAATCTCTGGACATTGGAATTTTAGCTTTTAGATGAAATGAGGGTTTTTTTCAAATGTAAACAAATTATTCAGAAGTAGTAGTATTCATGAAGTATAATATCTTATTTTACCAAAATTTAGAAAGCAAAGTGAAATGTTTATTTACTTTTATTCAATGGATGAAATGGTTTCACATTTCAATTTTTTTGGGTGAGAAGAAGCAATGTGACTGGAGAATAAAATTGTAGTAGTATATAAAACTACATAAAAGAAGAGAAAGGAAAGAAGAGAAATCATAGCCATGATTGTGTTAATAGTTTGGCTTTGTTTGAATGATTTCTGAATGTTCAACCCCCTCTCTCCCCACACAGCCACACCACAGCCAAGCCACAGCCAAGAGAATTATATACTGTACTTAACACTTCCCAGGTTCTTTTAGCTTTTCCTTTTCGTTGTTTAAGCTGTTTTTATTGCTATATAGTCAGTGCGCACCGGATATCATTGTGCACATACGAAATATGGTCCAAAAAGCTAGTTTACTTACAGTTTGTAACTTGCATGCAATAAAAAAAACAGTAGAGATACTTTTATTTAGTGAATAACCCCATTACCTGTCCTGACATATACACACACACTGCAAATAAGTCATTTATTTGAGCCATGCTAAAAAATACAATAACTAGTTCACATCACTTCCGATAAACTATGCATTCCCGCTGTTACAGCTGCCATATTTGAACTTTCACTGTGATAAATATATGTGATATTGTCTTGATTATACCAGCAAAAATTATTACTGCACAATGATTTGTGATACATTTTGTACCCGGTCGCAATTGATTCTGCATGATATAACACATTCTTAGAAGTGCATCATTTTCGAATTTATCACATTTGATTCCCATGAATTTCGATTAAAACACAACGATGCCATGAATTCAAGTTCTTTCTCTACTTAGATATCATGTAGTGAGGATATATTTTGTAATAATGTTGTAGCTGGTAAAAATCATGCCTTCTAATAAAGTGACTCAAAACATTTTAACACCATAGCTGGAAGAGGATATGAAAAGAGCATACTGCATAGTTCCACAACTTCTTCAATAGTATCTTGAATTTTGATAAATGCAACAACCGAAATGCTTGCACACCTCATTTTGCTTTTAAGAGCTAACTGGCAATAAAAAATGACATATGTAGGTACATCATGTAGTTTCTGTAAGCTTTTTTATCCTGTTACCGGTCCATTCTACCATCTATCTCCAATGTTGAAAGTTTTAACTGTGTTTTTTCACTAAGTGTGCAATAATTAGATGCACTTACTATATATATATATATTTAATTATTCATGGAAATTATGAAAGTATTTTTCACTATTGGAAAATAACTTTCATGAGTATAATAGTTTATAATAGTAGTATATAAAAGTTTTATCCTAGTAGGAGAAATGGAATTTTATTTTATGTTTTATGATGAAAAATTGTTAGCTTTGAATCTTTTAGTCTTCCTTACAGTTTTCTGACCTAAATATCCAGTTTAAGAGCAAAAAGGATTTGGACTAAATTTGTGCTGGACTAAAATTTGTGACACTCAAATTGTAAAAAGTTGGACCAAATAACTTTATTTGTCTAAATTTTTTGAAGTGGTAAAATGGTAAAAATTCTCAAGATTTGGTAAGCAAGGTCACTTTTGACACATTTTTTCATCATAAGAAATTACAAAGATTTTATGGAGAAAATAAAATTGACTGGAGACCACCCCAATAGACAAGTCTAAACAGAGGTGGTGGCCACCGAAATAAATAAAATAAATACATTTACATAAACTAAACAACAAAATCATACACTATACTGTAGAAAGAGAAAAAAGAAAAAAGTCAGCTTAATTGTTAATCAATAAAAAGCTAGATACTATCTGCATATTTTGATATAAAGAAACCACTGACAAGTTTTTTTAGTTGGCTTAAAGGCATGGAGATTAGGTGTAGATGACTAAAAGTAGATTGAAAGAAGTTCCACCAAGTTATGGATTGGAAGGTAATAGAATGTATTCCAAAGGTTTTAGTATTGACTAAGGGTTTAGAATTGAATTATCAACTTAAAAAGATGTACAAAATTAAATCAGAAAAGTGCAGAATTGTTTTTTCATTTTCAACTACCTGAAATACTACCTCTGGTCGAGAAGTGACTGCGCTTTTGAGCTAGTGACTCGGACTGACCAACTTGAAGCCTGTATTTTCATTATTGTTTTGATCCCACACTTATTTTGTTTTGTTATTTTCTATAGATGACTTGGAAATGACGTTTTTTGTTTTCATTTGACTTGATAAGGCAGATTTTCAACAATGAGTAATCAGTGTTATTCAAGCAAGAGGAAGACAAACTGACTGCCAATTTTGCCTGCCGTTTTCAATGCTTGACACACACTTAGCTAATTTCACAATCATTCATTTTTATGATGTCATTTACAAATAATATGTTAATACAATATAGTAATACAACAATATCATTTATAATAATGTCGCAAACTAGAGGGGATATCAATCATCTACATAAACTTTATCTTCCTTCTTTTTAAAAATAATTGCTGTTTTTTTACGTTCCTATAGAGAGAAATTGTTATATATATTATATATATGTGGACATACAAAGGAAATTTTTAGCTAGGCATAAAAATAATAAAGTTTAGCGCTAGCTAGGCATAAAGTTTGCTAGCTTAGCTAGGCATAAAGTTTTGGTTAAAAAAAGCCCAAAAAGTCTAAAAGTCTAAAATATTATTAATAATGACCGCATTCATTCAAGGCATAGTTAAAAGGAAGCAAAAACAATTAATTTGGAAGGAATTCTTTACCTCGGCCATCATGTTCGTTCGTGCACAAATGGAATGCAGGCACTCCACACCAGGACCAGATCATACACACATACCGGCACCATACCGGCAACGACTTGGTGTATCACTACCATGAAAAAGATCTGTCATATACATCAAACATACACGTCATACATGAAGAAGACCCGTCGTATGCATTCGAAATATCCCGTCATGTAAAAAACGACACGTACCCACTTACACGATATGTATGTCACATGGAACAGACCCGATACATAAAATATAAGTCGTCCATCGAACATAAACAGCCTGTCATACAGTACACAAACAATCTGTAATACGGCGTATTCACTTGGCGTAATGGTCTGTCATACACTTGTAATACAGTGTAATAGCCTGTAATACAGTGTGATAGCTTGTAATACAATGTAATAGCATGTAATACAGCGTAATAGCATGGGTTAATGAAAGAGTTTGACGAACAGTAGATCATCGGTTGAATATTAAGTTTACAGGGATGACCTTTTTTAAATGCGTTGACATTGTTTGTCATATTGTTCCTTGCGTTCTTGAAAGTTTGGCGTTATTGTAAAGTGTTGTGTTGTCAGTTAACTGGATAGATTGATATTGGGGTTAAAGGTCATGTCGATTAAGTAAAAATTAAGGAGGGCAGGAACAAGTATAAAGCCCTGTGGAGCACCGAAGCCATTCGTGAAATGTAAGAAGTTTTGTTATCAATTTGAACAGGGTGGCGTCAATCAGAAATGTAACTGAGTTTTTTAATTTAGTTTTTTTTAAGGGTGATTACGCTTTTATTCATACCTTTTAAAATGTCATCTCAGAGCTGACAGTGGAAATTGAACAAAGAAAGTCATGTTGTTTTGATTGGTATAGACATGGTGATTCTATATATTGGGTGAGTTCCTGCATAACAACCCTCTAATAAACTTTTAAAAGAACCGAAAGAACTAATATTGGGCGATAATTGCTAAGATTGGGTGGACTTTGATGTTGGTCTTTTCTCGTGTTCGTATTTAGTGCATTTCTTTTACTTGTGGTGCGATTGCCTTGCACCTTGATAACATTGATTGGATTAGGATCGAAAAGTTTTGTTGTTTTTTACACCGAATGTTCAAGTAATCGAGAGTCGTTTATGAGGAAAGGTCAATAATTTTTCCTTATTCTTAACTAAGTTGATAATGGTGATATTGTTCTTTGGGACACCCCGGGTTATTTTTTTAGACATCCTTTCCTCATTTTCTACTACACAGACTTCTCACTATGCTTTAACGAATTTCTTAAGAATATTTTCGAAAATTTGAATTTTGCCCAGAATTTCTGAAAAGGTAAAATTTGAGATAACGAGAGAGAGAAAATTGCCCTGGTTACTCGATATCGAGAGTCGTCTGTAGCTGTCTGTAGGAATTATGTCAGCCAAATAAAATAAAATTCATACTACAATAGCGAGACAAAACTCAAACTTTGTTACCGGCTGTTCTGATGCAGCGATAGTGTAGTGGGTTATCTTCTTCGAGTAAAGCTGCTGTGGCCCATGTTCGAATCGCAGTGTCATATCGATACTTCACTCCAATGCGCATCAGCCCATCAGGAGCCATCGGCAGACTGCAATTCGGCGAGCGGAAGAAACTCAAAACTCAAAACTACTTACTTACTGTGTCTTTTTTCTTCGCGGACATTAGACTGAGCATGACATGGCATTCTTGAGTAGTCTTTGGAGCGGATAAGTAGTAACCCCTACGGTTTATTTCACACGCCATATAACTTGACATGTTTCTTGTATTATGCTCTCAACATTTGAAGCGATCAATTTTTATGAAGTTCCAATAGTAAATAGGGAGTCGCCTGTGACGAAGTAAGTAAGAGTTACCCCTAATCATTCAGCTGGACTTTCAACTTTCCTTCTTGACAATGTAAGGGACTATCCAAGAAAGCAATTGTTCGAATGTACTTGAGAATGTACTTGACACACTTGAAAAAAATTTCCCATCGTGCAACCAGGATGCAAGGCTTCTCTTCTCTTTCCGCAAAAAGTTTATTACCACCACTTTTTACAAAGCGACGTATCATGAGCGCCATCAACAAAATGTTCGTTTTCAAGAGCAAAAGCTTATATTATTGAAACACGCCTCGAGATATACCATTTAAATTACCCACGCAGATGTTTTCCATTCCAAGTGGTAATGGCAATCCCACTGAAATAAAATATCAAAACATTCTTTATTTATATTTACATCTTGTCCTCTCAGAATTAAAAAGTCCAAAGGACATGAAAGTACACCAGTGGTGAACTGGACGGTTAGTTGATCAAGATCTAAGAACAAAATAAGTAAAACAGAAACAAAATGTAACTGAAATCTGCCACGCTGTCACCGCATGGAGATATTAGTGCTATCTCTGAAAAACACAGACCAGATTACCTCAGTCTGCAGATTCTTTTATCAGAGAAGAGAAGTGTTTGAAAAAGAACAGAAGTGTCTGAAAATAATAGAAGAGAAACGTTTGGAAAAAAAATGAAGAGAGGTGTTTTAGTAAAGAATAGAAGCGTGAGGCTTAGGGGCATCGTATTAATCAAATATTGTGCGAAATGTCATGAAATCATGAAATCATGAATGTCTTTGACATCATTTGTGTCATGCTGTTGCCAAGATGTACTATACACATAGCCTTTTTATCGAAAATGTCTCGTTTTATCCGAACGAGCAAGACAAAATGTCATATGTGAACTCGTCAATCCAGACAGAAATAATGATTACACATTTTGTCGACGTTCACAGTTGGCATTTGTTCTTTTGTATATTTCCGTGATGACGTCACAGCCTAATTTTCAAGACTTCCTGATTTTTAACAGACTAAAAATCATGAGGTGTGCTCATTAATTGATAAGGGTTGTAAGCACTATCCATATATTCACATTTTGAATTTGGGGACCAATTTTTTTTTATTTACCAAATGACGTCACCAGTACTAAATTTTTGCTGGCTGGGCCCCACAAGAAAATTTAGGATGGCCGCCAGCAAGGCATGTATTAAAGAAGAAGAAGGGTATTTCTATGGAATTGATATGGAATTGAATAATTAAGTTTAATATTGCGTGAAAGTTTTACAAGATGAAGAAGGATAGGTAGACGGAGAAGAATTTTTACCCTGATGTTATATGCTTAGCAGTTTTTCTTCTAGGATTTTTTTGGTTTACTTTTTACTTCACTTCAGATTTCTTTACACCGATCTGCTAACCAAAAATGATTCCCTAGCTATTATATTTTGAGATAGCTAGAGATACTCAAAGTCTTTCCAGAAACGTTATGAATTTTTTTATTTAATTTTCTGACTTTTATTTAATTTTCTGACTAATTTATGAAACTCAAAGTGGCAAATTTATAATGCCTGAAAGGAAACTTTATTAACTGTATAAGCATAATACTTGCTCCTTCACGGTGTTAGGATATAAACATGCATGCTTTATGTAGGATTTCATCGTAAAAAAATAACTGATACGTAAGACATAATTTATGGACGTAATTTATGGATAGGAGTATTGTAAAAGTTTACCAAACCTCAATTAATTTCATGAAGGTGTACGTTCTCATTCTCTTTGCATTTTTGTCTTAACTTTTTCATATAACTGTTTGTCTTTTCGTAAGTTATAATATTTTATCTTGCTTATTTTGCGCATTTTTGCTTTCCTAGAATATACAGTATTGATTTTGACGTTTATAGGGCAATTTACACATGCTGCTAAGAATATTCTTACTTTTTTTATTGCATTTCCTATAATTGGCAAATTTGAAATCCACACCCTAGAATTGGACCATCATATTTTTATGAAAAACTTTGGAAATTTGGTCCCTCACTTCAATTTCACAAGACTGCCAACAATTTTCAAATTGATATCACAGGCTAGCGCAGTTCTGTAAGATAGATAGATACGCCGCCGAAATTAATAAGATTATCCATTCCATGAAAATCTTAATTAAACAAAATAAATAGACAAAACAAATAAAGGAACAGACAAACAACTTACATCCCATGTTTCCCTTGGTAGAAAAGCAAGAATAGAAAACACCGGTAGAACGGCATTTGCAGAAATTCACTCATTGGGTAAGGTTGCTCATAGAAAGTCGTCTTGAGTTTATCCTTGAACTCCTGATTTATCAGAATACTGTTTATTTAGATTTTATCTTGGTTTTAGATTCTTTGTCAAAAGTTCTGAAAAATGGACGTTACGAATTTTAGCATTTCAATCTGGTGCATTAGAAATATGAAATGATTTTTTTAAGATTTCCCCGTAAAGGGAGAAATCTTATTAATTTAGGCTTTCTTGTCTATCGACTAAGAGTTGCGCTGTTAAGGTTTTTTAATTTGACTACGGTGGTATACACCATTTTGTAAACCTTTCTATTGAAAGAGCCCTGTTTTTAATGTAATTTAGTTTTGAGTTTTCATCTGTTTACTGGTTTTGCATAAAGGTACTGGTAACAGATAGCTTGTATTAAACCCAATGCTTGCCAACAAAGCAGTGCAAGATTTTGAAAGTGTTGTTTTTTGATCTTGTCAAACTGTTGATCTTGTTGTTTTTTAAAAGAAGATTTTTTAATTTAAAGGGGGTACGACATGAATCACGTGATTTCTGTGTTTTTGTTTACTTTTTTTCCGGCGGTGTTTTAACTTACGTTAACCTTTTATATGAAAGATAGGTGTCATTTGCTACTTACCATGAATAACACCGCTTTCATTAAAAATACATAAATATCTACGAAATAAAACCAAGTAACTCCATAATAAATATATAGTTGGTTATACTACTTATGCCTAATATCAACAACGTTTCAACACAAGTAGTAAGGCATCTTAACAAAATAGAGGACTTTTACAACAATGGATTACATTATCTTTTTTATGAATCTGTAATACCAAAGAGGAAATAATGTCCATTCCAATTCATCCAGAGACCTCTTCCTTCATTACTATAGACAACAAATATACGGAAACACGGTATATGAACAAACATATTTCGCAGATATTGGCATATCGACTGCTTTTAATAAATTAGAGACCTGCCTTGACCAAGGAATCGCAACTAAAGGCATCCCTGAAACAATCTCATTAGATAGTGGTTCCCCGTACTTTAGTCATGAAATGAAAAACTTTTGTTAGAAAATGAGCATTCATCATCATCCTTGAACACCTGAAGACCCCTTAATGTAGCAGTTTTGAAAATTTGGTCAAATTCTTGTAAAAGCTGATCCAAGCATCAATCATTGAAGGCAAAGACCCTAAGTGAGCTTCAAAACTGTCATTTAATCTACTGCTACACACCTAACATAACTATAGGTGTATCGTCGTTTCAAGCCTAACTGCTATTAGACGCCATTAGATGCTCTTAGATACTATTAACCTCAGGACTAAACTCCAACAAGTTCTCAAGCCAGATGTTCTGATAAAAGCTCGTGAGCAACATGATCCAAAAAAGATGCAACAAAAGTTTTACCTTGACAATCAACGTAAAGCCACACCAAAATCACTCAACATTGGTGAGCAATTCCTCATCAAACAACAACAACAACAAAAAAACCTTTCGATCCTAATCCAATAAATGTTCCGAAGGTGCAAGGCAATCGCACCACAACTGAAAGAAATGCACTAAAATACGAATACGAGACAAGACCAATATTAAAGTCCACCCAATCTCAGCAATTACCGCCCAATATTAGTTCTTTCAGTTCTTTTAAAAGTTTATTTTAGAGAGTTGTTACGCATCAACTCACTAAATATATAGGATCATTATGTCAATACCAATCAAGACAATAAGAATTTTTTGTTCAATCTCCACTGTCAGCTCTGAGATGACATTTTAAAATTGATGAATAAAAGCGAAATAACTCTTGCTTGCAGATTATTCAGAAGCATACGACACTATAGATTATGACGTCCTTATTGAAAAACTCAGTTACATTTCTGATTAAAGTCACATAGATAACAAAACTTCTTGCATTCTCTTGAATGGTTTCAGAGCTCCACAAGACTTTAATACTTTTTCCTGCACTTCTTAATCTTTACCTAATCGACATGATCTTTAACCCAAATGTCAATCTATCCAGTTAACTGGCAACACAACACTTTATAATTACGCAAAACCTTTTACACCGTATTACAAGCTCTTACATCGTATTACAAGCTATTACGCTGTATTACAGGCTATTACACCGTATTACAGGCCATTACATCGTATTACAAACTATTACACCGTATTACAGGCCATTACGCTGTATTACATGCTATTACACCGTATTACAAGCTATTACACTGTATTACAGGCCATTACATCGTATTACAGGCTATTACACCGTATTACAAGCTATTACATCGTATTACAGGCTATTACACCGTATTACAGGCCATTACGCTGTATTACATGCTATTACACCGTATTACAGGCTATTACACTGTAATACAGGCTATTACGCTGTATTACAAGTGTATGACAGACCATTACGCCAAGTGAATACGCCGTATTACATATTGTTTGTGTACTGTATGACAGGCTGTTTATGTTCGATGGACGACTTATATTTTATGTATCGGGTCTGTTCCATGTGACATACATATCGTGTAAGTGGGTGGTTTTGATGGTAGTGATACACGAAGTCGTTGCCCACATACCGTGTAAGTTTTTCTGATTTTAGCGCGTCATGTTGCTCGAGAAAATGCTTGTGTCATCAAAATGTTAAGGTAATTTTGTTTGGTGGATGGCATGAACACAGCCCTTCACTTTTTCGCTTTTCAGTGTTTTCCATATTGACCATGTTCAGTTCATTTTATTTATGGAGTTTGTAATTTCATCTATGTCTATATTAATACTGTGTTTTATGTCAAGGGCCGTAAGCTGGCACATTGATTTCGCGCCAAAAACAGCACATTCTCTCTTGGCTTTTTTTTTTTTTTTTAATTTATTTTATCGAGGCTGGTTGCTGGTTGCTCTGAGAGTGGCTTCACCTTTTGGCTGTGCGTGCGCTCTCTTCTTCTTTTTTTGAGAGACATCCAACATATTATTTTGCTAGCTAGCTAAAGGAGTAAGTTTGACAAATTTTCGTTGTATATTAGAGAGAAATAGAGAAATGATTTCTCTATTTTGTTTGTTGTTCATGGCTTTCTGCAGCGCTGATCGATGGTGCAATTTTTTTCTTCTTGTTTTTTTTCTTTTGGCTTCATGTTTCTATAAGGTAGTTTCATCTAAGTTCGACATGCTTCTATATTCGACAAACGTTAATATTGATGCGAAAAAAAATGAAAAACATTTAAAAAGGAAGCTTACAGTAAGTACTTTTGATTCAATAAATTTAAAATATTGATTTGAATTTGAATTAAATTTGAAATATCGCTTAATAATTATTGGGGGTCAATTCAAGATGAGTCTGAAACCTCTTTAAGCAAATCCAAACACAAAAAACACAACCGCAATGAAGTTGTTGATATTCATGCGTGCTGTTACCACGCCACATCTTATTTACTACTGGAACGGAAAGATTGGCCATGGGACTTCAAAGCATGACTTTTAAATCCCTGTTTTGGAAGCAGACTTCCATATAGGGAAGGTTTTCCTTTCCTCGGTGCAATATTTGGTTTCGACATGCTTAATAACCAGCTGATTATCAGAGTTTTTTGCATCGTGATGTAATAGTTATGAAAATGTTACGAGTAGCTTCAAGGGTAATTAGCGGTAAAGAAAAGAAACATCACCTCTTGTGTTTCCTTTGGGATTATTACGGCATGTGGTGTTTACGATATCCACTTTGTTATTCCACTGTTCCGTGTTTTATCTCTAAATTGTTTTGAAAATTGTTTTGTCAAAAAAAGGAATATTTGGTTGAACACAGACGTATCCTCATGTTCCTTTTCTCCTCCGTTTATCTATCTTCAAAGTGAAGAAATGTCTTTATATTTTTATTGCTAATGTTGTTTTGATATTGTATTTCATATCTTACATCCTTTTGAACATGAATTAGGTTTCCTTTTTCATTTATTGGATACTAAAGTTGTTGGGTCCAAAATAGATCAACTTACCTTACATAGTGTGAATGTGGCTTAAAGTTAGGAGTGCCTCACTTTTCCACATTTTTCTACAGTTAGCATCATTCCTACACTATTAGGTAGGTAGGTCAACAACGGTTATCTTTCATATCGCAAAGTTTGTAAATAGCTTTGTATTGAAATCTTCTTAAAACCTTCTTAAAACCGCCGAGATCAATACACCTTCCAGGAATTCATGTTTATATGTTGCAACATAACTCAGTTGTACATATGGACCTCCTTTTGATGGGTTACATTGTTTCCTAGTAATTATGTAGTTACCTTATCGGGGGAAAAAAGTGGGGTTTTAATGACTAAATTTTTCCTTGACCATTTTTAAACCAGACTTTTCTTTCCCCAACCTATTTTTTCCCAGACAGATATTTTCCCCAATTTTTCCCCAACAAACATTTTAGATTTTTGGCTGACTCGAGAAAATAATCCCGATCTTATATAGTTCGGCTTGACTAGCTTGGCTGTTTTCTTACATCCATAAATATATACAAATAAAAAGGAACAAACAAGTATAACAATCTTTAAATTAAGAAGCTAATAATCAGGGATGCTGTAGTGGTATTTTTAGAAAACCAAAAATGCCATATGATGAATGATCCATGCAGTTAGCGTAATTACATGTATCGACTGGCTGCTGTTGGTTGGGGAAAAGCAACTAAAATGAAAAATTGGCCGGAGTTAAGTGAATAGTTGTGGAAAAGTGACTTAATTTTTCCAGACTTTATTTTTCCCTGACTAAATTTAAATCCAACTGTTTTATCCCCGATGAGGTATATATTTTGCTCATTAGCAAATTGCAGTGGGACAATTTGGTTAATATTCAACACAGAAACAAGGTCCATATGGACAACTGAGTCAGGATGCGACATATAATCATGAATTCGAGAAAGATATATTCTGTGTTCCGGTGTTTTGTCACAACTTTTAATTACTGGAACCATCTAGAGGATAATTAGTTGCTGTAGCAAGATTTAATTATTTCAAAATAATTAGAGACGTATTGGATTTTTATTAACTTCATTAATTACGTGCGGTTCCTCTCTTTCCATGTAAAAACACAAGCAGAAACAGGAAAGGAAATCATTTTTCCAATTCCCTTAAGATCTTGTACTGGCAACTGCTTGGAGAGAAAAACACTTTGAGGTGGCAAAAAAGGCTTGTGGGTGAGAAAAAGTGTTTCACAAATGATTATCACAGGAACATTTTCTAGAACACCAGGTCTTCTTCCTATTCTATAAGTGTTGAAAACAAAAGAAGTCTGGATTGAGCTTGTTGTGGAATTGCTTGAAATTGGAATTACACAAACATTCTTCTAATGTGGACATTTGTACGAAGCAGATTTTACATTTTCACCAAGTCATTATTCTTACGTTTCGCTTCACACTCATTTGCTGTATATATTGGTTCCCAATTCGAACTAATTTATATTTTTGGATCAAAGAAGAACTTTCTCTTCCAAAGTGTTGCGAACAGATCTTTCTGGAACGATTTTCACGGCATACAAAGTATTTTGCATATATAATTATGGGTAATTATCATGTGACAAAGCTGATAAAAGGGTGGATTTGTTAAAATAAGATTCACAAGTTGATAGTATTTTGCAACCCAACCCCACCCAGTTGTAATGTTTTATTTTATTTTTACGTCTTACGTCACAATTGTTAAGCTCTCTTGCAAACTTACTAGACAGACTCTCTCTACTCTGGCCCAATGGCGTTAATTTTCATGACGTGGCGTTAAAAGGTCTGGCATTAGATGTTTGTCTGTGAGAGTTTGACAGTGGAATTTATAAAAATAAAGCCAATAAAGACTGGTGTAAAAGGTTCCGAATGAATGAATGAATGAATGAATGAATGAATGAATGAATGAATGAATGAATGAAGCCAATCTGGTATGAAATCAATCCCCAATATGTGGACATGGTCTTATCTATGTTAAAGTCTGCTGGTTTTCTTATGTTAAGAAACCAGGGGTGAATAAGTGTTGTGCAATATGTTAAACCACCTGCATTTTGGTCAATATTCTTCCTGAATTTGAACATACTTTTCTGTGATGGTTGCTTCTGGCACTTCTGTTGTAGCAATAGCATAGAAGATCTTATAAAATGGATAATAAAAACCAGGTCATTCTTGCTCGTGATGTATTTCACGTTTGTTCACTGGAATGATTATTATTTGCTAATCCAAAAACACTGTTTAAATTTCTTCATGTAACGAAAAAATATAGAAACCAACCGTTCGCAACACTTTTTCTAAAAATACAAGCCACTTATAGAAGGAAAGTTTTAAATCGTGGAAAATATTAAGAAGGAGAAAGGTAAAAAAAAAAGTAAAACTTGAGAACTTTGTTTTTGTGCCGAAGAACTGTGAATCTACTGCAAAAATTGATTGTGTGGAGGTGATCTTTATTTGTGTTTTTTTCGAGTTACAGTTAAAATTTAGAAAAAAGACTTTTATATTGTTTGTTTGTGAACTTCAGTCTTTCATTTGAGCCCATGTTGTTTTAGTGGAGAACAGAACCTTTATCCAATCAGATCTTGAAAATGTTTGCAAAGTCATCATTTTTTTACTATCTTATCCAACATATTAGTTTACATTTTCCATTTCTTGCCAATCAACTCTCGCCAATCGCTGCCATGCCAATCATGCCACGGATTTGTGTCGCTAGAGAGAAAAAGGCTACTATTGATTTTTGCAGCTGACTAATTATAGGTAGGTAGGTTATGAAATTAGTGTTGGAAAGACGCTAACTGTGGAAAAATCAATAAATGAGGCACTAGCAGACTTGTTTTGCTCATTTAGGCAGCCTTTAGGGTCATGTAAAGAATGAATGCCTCAGATTTTAAGGTGATTGTGAACTTTATATCAATTCAAATGGGTAAAAAAAAAGATTATGAAGTGAAAGATGTGGATGTTGCAGAAGGGGTTTAACCCCCCTTCTGCTGCAAAAAATAGCTTAGAATAGAAATTTGCTTGTTCTTCAAACTTTCCACACCAGAACCAAAACAAAACTGATCAAGAGAGCCCTTTTATTTCTTTCACAGAGAATTTTTTCTCCACACCCACAATTGATTGAGCCCATGATTATACAATTGGTTATGTTGCCAATTTTGTTTGTTTGGCTTAATGTGAACTTAAAGTTCAAATAGATAATAATAATAAGATTAATTTGAATTGGTTTTTCTCACGGATTAGGAACTGCAAACAAAAGGGCTATATATAACACCAAAACCTTTGGTTCTTAAGTATTTCTATCAAGGTACCTTTATACTCTTCTTCATTTTGGTTTTCATCTTTAGATGGAAGAATATTATTAAATCAATATGTTGCAAGCTGCTGGAAGATTCATACCAGCTCGATTTTTAGCTCTAATCGGACATTTTGTTGTGTTAGTGACGTTATTATGGTCAGTGGTAGGTTTCCCATTACTGAGTCTGTTTTAAAAACATTTTATCGTTATGTTATGCTCTTTATGCATTTTTGAATAACATTACTTTTTAGGATTCTAACGTAAAGGTATGCTTAGGTATCGGATACTCACAACATGATTTTGATATTCAACATCGAAAGTAAGTAGATGAAGAAGTATAGATTATTTTTTTGTTTTTTTATTGTTTTTTATATTTTATATAAATTTATTGTGTATACTAATAAATTTTGTGTATACTGTGTATAATGCAGAACTGTAGCAGAGAAGTGTTATTTTTTATTATTTGTGATTTTTTTCTGCCAATTTTCGTTCAGATATGAAGTGTTTTTCCCAATTTTATTTTTAATCAAAAAAAATTAAGACCGAATTTCAATTATTTTGGTAGAAAAATGAAATCTTTATTTTAGTTGACTTTTTAGTTATTTTGTTATATTAGTTTCTTTATCACAAAAAAATCTAAAATTTTCACTGATGTTTCAATTTTGATAGATCATTGAACTTGTTTTCATTTTTTTAGTCTTACAGTAGGCTTTTCAATCGCAATTGCATTATTTGGAATTGAATTGATTAGTTTCTTGTTTGGAATCTCAATGTTTATCAGCAGCATAGCAATGATATGTATCTTTTCTACTGTTGTGAGTTGGGGTTTTCTGATCTTGGATTGAAGTATTTTTTTTAATTTATATTGTGAAAATTTGAAATCTTATGAGAAGAATAGAAACAGAATTAGGATATGCTTATTCCTAGGATGGATATAGGGGTCCTATTTTTCAGTTATTTAGTCATTCTATATCGAAAGTAAAGAAGTAAAACATTGTCTGAGTAAAATATCTGTCTCACAAGCAAGAAACACACTTCAGAACGATTCACCAAGGCTTGATAATATGCTTTAGCATATACTTCAGAAATGCCCAAATCTCAGCTTCAATATGCTTGTTACTGCAGGACAAGCAATCCCTGTTAAGGAAAAGTTAACACTGTTTCAATAAAGATGAATATTTTTGCAGCCTATGTTTACATGGAATATCTCAATCTGTAAGATCCGCACGTAATCCCTACATATTCTGATAAAAGTATGGCTGTGGTATGGTTGTGGTCGAGCTTCCAAAAAACTCCAAAAAAAAGCTGTTACTATCACTATCAACACAGTAAACAACAAGCAAGTTGTGACGTCACACAAACAGCAAACTAGTATAAATGAAAGCAATGGGACGTGACGTCACAGTGAACCATGGTGGGGTAAAGAAATTGCTTTGAGAATTTGAGGCCTTTAAACAGACTCTTTACGGCTCAATAAACCTAGCAAGAAAGTAGTTAGTTAGCAACAATTTTTGGGGAGGAATGTGCTACCTGTGTATCATATTGGTTACACTGTACCTCTCCCAGACACAAAATTCATTGTATCTATGAAAGTACGAAAGATTTCAGATCGATTTCTTATTATGTCTGTTAGATTTCCTAAGTGCTGCATACTTTGTCTTCTGTTATTTCAGTTCTTGAGAAAGAATTGTTTTTATGGTGATGTACTATTTATTATACAGGAGCTTCATCTTGCCTGAATCGTTTTCAGTTAAAACATGAATACTGTGATCTATTTTACCCTTAACTTTTTTGATCAGCTATATTTACTCACACGTGTGCAGCCATCACTTTATCATTATACATCCTGGAGGAATGGGATTGTGAACGATATTGGTATATCTTCGGTTTCTGCAGGTAGGTTTGATGAGTAAAAATATTTTGTTATCAAAAATACACAGGAAAGAAGTGTCTGTTTGTAAAATGTCCATTGAGCCAGTCCTAGGATTCTCTAGCTTGTTTTCTCTAGCTTGTTGTGGTTATGTTTGATGCCTGGTGTTACGGACATTTTCGTGTTTTGATGGAGAGTTTGGTTGCATACATCATTTTCATAACATCGGAGTTATTGAATTCTTCAATTCTTATCTTTAGTGTATTACCAGCATTCTTTGAATTTATCGCCTTGATTTTATTTTTACTCGGAAAGAGGAAATAAAGCAAGAAGAGAAAGGAAATACGAGTAAAATCGGTTCGAGTAAAATCTGTTCGAGTATGGTTTCGAGTAAAGACAAGACAAGGCGTACGAGATAAGTTCCATGGAAAATGGTTGATATGCTGACATGGAAATACTCAAAGTTCTACTATCAACCGGCCTGTTCTATGTGAATACATGTTGATTTGAACATGTATTTTGATAAAGTCATTAGAGAAGTTTCTATGATTATAATGAGCTTTTAGTAAATTCTTCATCTTATTTTTAAAGAAAAAGGTATTTTGGAACCAAGTATTTGGTTCCCATGCACGGGGGTACTGAAGTGACGTTTTTGATCCTTTTATCAGAGGTTTTTATGAGTCAGTTAAAACGTTTGGTATTTTATCATATTTATTTATTTATTTATTTATTTATTCATTTATTGAACAAACAGACTCAATGGTGTTTATACATTATAAAGTTGTCTTGATTTCCCAACCTAAATAAACTTTCCATTCAGGTTTATATTTACTTTTTTAAGAAAATTTTGAACTTTTCAAGCGTATTTACTCAGTAACAGCAAATAATTAGACGTTCAGGTGAATTTTTAATTTTGATGAAAAGTTTCCTAAATAAATAAATAAATAATCATAAGACTAGAGAGTAAACATGAAATATAAACTTGGTTGTAAAGCAAGGTATTCCTTAAACTCCTTTTCCACTCGAATTGGTGAAATGTTTTGTAAAGGACTGGTGATGAGTTGTTATTCGTGATTGTAATTTATTTTTTTCAAACGAAAATTTTTAGTATTTTTGACAAATTTCTTTATACTTGCAGTGAAGTCTCGATATCAAGCTCAACAGAATTTTGTAAGTATTCGTTATTAATTTAATTAAAAATATTGCTCATTTTGGCGTTCCATAGGTAGCCAGTTCTTTTAGCAAAATGTATGTATTAACGGAAAGCATTTTGCCAGGTGGGTTTGTGGGGTATCACAGTTTACAAATGCTTTATTGTGCATAGATGAACTCTATTCGAGCTTTTAACGGCAGCATGGAAGTTAAGAGAAGATTTATCTTCCTGGCCTTACTCCTTCTCCTATCCTTCGTATTCATCTGTATCGGAACAGCCGGTAATTCTTGGGTGAAGAAAACGTTAGCAACACAATATGGCGATCAGGTTATTGAGCGTGGATTATGGAAAAGTTGCTCGGCAACTGGTTGCTATGACTACACAGCTACACTCAGTGAGTTCTTATAATTTTCCAGTCAGGATTCTAAATAATCAGTTTCCATCTAACCAATTTGATCTTATGTGGGAGGGATCAACCTCGTACACAGGATACTAGTTTGATATAAAAATCATTTGGAACATTTCATGTCAAAGTATTAATCAAGCCATGGTCATCATGTTGAATAAAGAATTGAGAAAAATTTTGAAAATAATGTTCAAAAATCCAAATAGAGGATTGAAAAACTGACGTGATGATTTGTTGTTTAGGCTGGTTGAAAGCATGCAGAGCAATGGTGATAATATCCTGCTTGTTTATCGTACTTGCACTTGCTCTGGCTGCTTTATCCTACGTCGAACCACGTGTCAAAGAATATATGGTGTCAGTGGCATGTGTGTGTTCCGGTAATTTGTGTTCTTTTCAGAAATATTAAAAGGGGAATATTCGGAAGTAAATAAAGCTTGCGGGGAAGAATTAAAAAGAGGATTTAACTAAACAATTCCTGGCAAAAGTTTCGATATGAAATATGAAAGTATATATGAAAGTTTCCAGGTCAAAGAAACCTGGATCATTTGCGAGTTTGAATTTTAGTCTAGCAACTTTTCATCGTTAGAGACGGGGGTGGTCTAAAAATAGCATTCTATCAAATTCAATATTGCTGGGACCGTTATTGTTATTGACTTCATACTTCATGACTTTTCCTAAAATTTAGTAGGGATAAGAGTTTTAGCTACAAAAAATTTTTCACAAGCATTTTTGCTAACGGCAGCACCTTTTTGGGATACACCAATTTTCACCAAAAAGTACTACTTGGAAATGTGAGGCACGGTGTACTCATTATAACCTTTTTACGCATCATAACTTTCAAGGATATTTTTCCAGACATGACTAGCAAGATTTTTTATTACTATGACGTCGTTTATTGACTCTATGAACTTTGGTATTCTGTGTTCCGACTAATGTCACTAATTATTTTGAAATAATTAAATTTCGCTACTTTGGCTGTCATGATGGTTCCAAATATCCTGTTGCTATGACTTCTGAATTCCCCATTCGCACACTATTAGTTTTGTTAGCCTCAAGGTGATTGATCAATGCACACAAATGTAACAAAATTGTATGCTTTACATCTATTGATGGTTCAAGTCGTTAAAGATGTGACGAAACACTGGAACACAGAACAGCATAGTGAAATTCTAAAAAAAATTGGGCATTGTTCGATACCTGTACGTATTGTTTTATTTTGTAGGTTTGGGCATGATGATAGCCTTAGTTGTGTTTATTGTTAAAAACGATTGGACGAACGAAAGGGCATACGACTTCAGTTGGACATTCATACTAGCATGGATAGGTGTTATGTTGTCATTGGTTGCTGCAATATGGTCTACCATGATGTCCAGGCTAGATTAACCAATCAGTTTTTAACATAATGACGTAATAAATATGTATATACCCTTTTGTTTCGTTACCATGACATTAATTAAGAGCATGCACACTGCGTGACTCTGAATTAATTTTTAAACCATATTTTAAATCTTCTCTTGTGTTTTCTCTTATGATCATTCTCTGTCACTTCTCGAAAGATAACTACCAGTGCAAAGCATGGTGTCATAGAAAAGAAAGACCTGTTCTGTTTGTTTAGCCTCGTTTTATGTGTTACAATAATTTAGTGATTTATTATGGAATTAAAATCTTCATCAAGTTGTGAGCGGTGCATTAGAAAGTACTGACGAAGTAATTATGCCTAACCCAAGAACTAATATAATATATAATAACTAATATCGCCTAAATCAGTTGCTGTGTAAACCATCCTTAGCTTCTTAGGAAAACTAGTTTGTTAAAGATTGAAAGTTTTAATATTTTGAAACTAAATAAATAAATAAATTACAGTTTTCTATGCAATCTCATTGATTAACGACATTCGATGTCTATAGTTGTCGTACCGTTCCAATTGGTTGATACTAACTATCGCTTGACTCATTCGACGAACGTTGTAAACTGATTGGCTCGAATCCGTCTTCATGATGATCGAAGGACAATCATCGTCATCCTCGATAACCGTTGTATTGAGCACGTAAAGTTTATTCAGTTTCTCCTTGTTAATGTGGTCCTTATAAAATGACGAGAAATTACTGACAATTGTTGGTATTGGCAACGCAATGAAAATGATTCCAGAAACACAACAAAGACTCCCGATCATTTGTCCAAGAACTGTTTTGGGATACATATCTCCATAACCAACCGTTGTCATTGTTATAATTGCCCACCAAAACGAAGAAATTATGCTTGTAAACTTGGTCCCTGGTTGGCCTTCCTCTGCGTAATAAACAAGACAAGAGAACAGTGTCATTCCCATTACAAGGAGCACGAATAATAGGCTTAGTTCTGAGCCACTATTTCTCACTGTGTATCCAAGAACTTGCAAACCGGTTGAATGACGCGCCACTTTGAAAATCCTGACTATGCGAAAGATTCTCAAAACTTGAACGAAACGCCGTACATTAGTGAACGGCGGCGTCACGGCGCCATGAGCATGTTCTATGATAATACCGATATAAAACGGAAGAATAGCTAGTAGATCAATGGCGTTCATGATCGATTTGAGAAACTCTATCTTGTTTGGACATGTCATTGCTCGTAAACCATACTCCAATGTGAACCAACAAATGCATATAATCTCCACAATTAATATGTTAGGGTTGTCTGCTTTTTGTCCGTTTGGCAAAGTGACTTGAACTTCAGGGAGCGTATTGACACATAATGTTATTGTGGAGATAATGACCATGATGGAGGAGACGATCGACACAATCTGAAAAAATAACCGTATATAGCTCACAATCACAGGAATGCAATCGAATTTTGAAACTGGTTTTATACCACTACTAATATTTCAGGACGGTAGAACTACGAGTTTTAGCTGTAATCCATTCAAAGAATATTTTGTGACGAACGAAAGTAGTAATTTTTCATAGCGTTATCACATTTTGATGACGGCAGCACAACCTGTACTTTCCTACTCCTCCACATTGCTCAAAACCAATGCGATAAGCAAATATGGCGGACGAAAGTGAAAGAGCTGAACGTTGAAAGTTTTTGTTTTTGTTACTTCATTTGGATTGAATACGCTTTAATCCTTTGTTATTCAGACTTAGGGGTATGTGTATGTGTTTAATGGTTTGTTCCTGAGAATGGAAATGTTCTACATCTTCTGTTTTGTTTTTGTCCCTCTTTTTTTACTGCTGCTTTCCGTCTCCTCCCCCTCCTTCTCCCTGGAACATAACATTCTGGTGTAATGGCATTCCTTTTCTTCATTTGTTTTTACAAATTGGATAGAGTGAAGCTGTCACTCATAGTTTCTGTGAGAACGTTAAAATAACTGCGGAGGAGATCAAACGAATTGTTATAGTTGAATATGACCGGTATAAAAAAGTTTCAATATTCATATTGCCACATTATTCATAACAGTATGAAAGTCTATATCCACACTAGGGCAAAATTTCTAATTATTTTAATTATTTTAATTATTTTATGGCAATACGAAAATATTAAACGAAATTAAGATATTTTATTAGTTTCAAATCACTTAACCCAATGCTTGCCATTTCACATTTCACTGAATATTTAATTACAAAGATGAATTCGTGTTTTTCACTTCCCCATCTTGTTAATTTTTGGTCTCCTTCGAGAGCTCCTCTTCGGCACAAATATCAATAGTTGATCCCAGATCTCTATTCATTAAAATGTAGTTGTGACATCAGGTACACCAACAGTTTTTGCTCACAAGAAGACAGCAAATATTAGATCTTCTTCAGTAAAAAGAAACGAGAAGAAAACGCATAACCAGGTAACCTTGTTGCCAGGTAACCTTGTTCCACAATTTATTTTTACTTTTTTTATTTTTTTACCATTGATTTTTTTCCTGGAAATTTTTTTTTCTTGAGGAATTGTTGATAGAGGATGTTCCGGAAGACATACTCGAGATTGATTTTTGATTTTCAACAACTTCACAAACCACCATTCCGGACACTGTAGATGTAGCCGTACAAACTGAACCGAAATAACTAAAGAGGTCCCAATTTCAACTGCTACTCTTAGACAACGAATAATGAGAAATAAAACTCAACAAACACGCCGAAAAAATCATCATTATTTATCAAATTTATCAACTCAATTCCCCACACCAAAAAAGCAGAGAATAGAACGAAATAGGTAAAATTCAATCTGTGAAGAAGGAGCAAACGACACCGTGTCGAACTTGTTCCTAGAGCTTCTTGCCTTTGAGCAGATGTTTTGTATTATTTCATCCACTTATCAAATTTTAGATTTTTTACTACGAATAGTTTTACTACGACCGATATAAGTCAATTGCGAGCAGTTCTCAAAACGAGTTTCACGATGAAAATGAATGGAGTGAAGTTCTGAAGGTGAAAAAGTTGATGACGTTGGAGGAGAAGACGAAGAAATGGGTGAAGATGTAAGTGAAGGAGAAGAAGAAGAAGAAAATGACCACGACCACTACGGCGGCGTTGCAAACGACAACGAGTCAGACACAGACAGGCGAGAAAGTGGAATAGAAAACGAGCATATTGTAAATAAATAGTACTTTTGTAAATAAATAGTACTTTTGTAAATAGTGAATTAAATTATATTGTAAGTAACGAATCAGAATTATTGAATTAAACTAGTGTATTGGATATTTTAAATGATTAAAAGCACTTGTGATACGTTGAATGACGCAGATTATGTGCCAGACGAACATGAACCGAGTTCAAACGCGTATGAAGAAATAGAATCATTTAAGACAATGATCGTTTTGATGATTTACGAAAGCAAGATTTATGAATTACTGAAACTCTGTCCAAAATGTGGCAATGGGCTTGACCAGATACTTATTGAAGATGTAAAGAACGAAGGCAGCCAGTTATATCTAAAACTCAACTGTTTCAACAACTGTGATCTTGAATTGAATGGTTGAATCCGTCAGGTCTGGGCAACCTATTTATATCGTCTGGTATAGTTTTCTCTGGTATACCGTTTGCAAAGTTTGAACGCTTTGCGTCATAAGCCAACATGAAGTTATTACCGATTCAACATTTTATTGAAGTAGAAGAGATTTCATATCTCCCGTCATTAGAAAAATGTGGCGAAAAGAAAGGAAGAGGGTGTTGGGTTTGTTGAAAAGGAAAGATGTAAAGCAAAATAAAGCAGCAAAAAAGAACAATAGCACGCGTGCACTTCTCGAATGGATCCCCTCCGTCATTAACCATTTGTTGTGGAGTGTAACAACATCGGAGAACAACGCAGATTTAATTTACGAAAAAATCAAATCTATAATATAATACGTCGTGAACAAACACAAATGGCCAGGAGCCGTGATGTTCAAGAGGTATGCCCTCATGATGCTATGTTTGCTGAACAGGGCTCGAAAAACTCAATAGCTCAAAGAAGATTCAGAAGCACCAAAAGTACTGAAGTCAATCTTTCTTCAGAAACGTTCGAAAGCTGATGTGAAGTGTTAACACAACCAGTGCGGAAATATTCAACAGCCTTCTATTAAAATATTTGTCAAAGCAATATCATTTTAAGTTTGAACACATGGAAATGGGAGTGTACCTTGCAGCTTTAGAGAACTATAACAATGTGAATAGAAAGCGGACTGTTATTTATAGCGAGAAATAACGGATTGGCGAGCAGCGATTCAGGATTGCTTGGAGAAAGGCCACAAAGAAACGAGTTGTAACTATTTAAAATTTAGAAAAGTTTTAGAAAAAGAAAGTTTTAACACAATTATGTTTATCACAATGTTTTTTGAAAATCTTTACATTCAATACATAAAGAAATTTCGAAAGCTATACCTAACGTCACAAATACTTACCGCTGAAAAAAAGACTGGAACCTACTCTTTATTTTATCAAAACTACATGGCGATAATGGCGCACGTTTCAAGCGTTATTTTTAAAAAATGATTTGCAGTATTCAGTATAAGAAAACGATTTTTGTTATTATGATGGCAATATTAGTTATTTATTTTTCGAATTTGTATTTATTTTGAAAGTTTTGAATAACGGAACTTTCACGACATTTTTAAAACCCGTTTTCTTGAGTGCACCTATAAGAGATGGAATTGATAGATGGGCGTTGAGAAAACGGGCAAGTGTGAACTCCGATATTCTGAAGGGTGTTTTGAACGGGCGGTTTTAACTGCAACATTACACACTGACTTTTTAAGAAATAGTATTTCTTAAAAAGGAATCTATTTTTGCCTCGATTAGAAAGTGCACTCCCCTACTGACTACTTCTCAAAACTAAACCAAAACCGCGAATAAATTAATATGGCGGGCGCGGTGCTAAAGGACAAAAGCCTAAAAAAAGGATAGATAGGATTAAAGTGGAAGCAAATTGATTTATAAAAGGAAGGTTTTATAAAATTTATTATGTTATTGATTATTTCAGCTGATCTTTCTATTTCTTACTACTTCTTAAAAAGGAATCTATTTTTGTGAAAAAGATGAAAAAAAGAAAGCATATTTTAAAATAATGAAAATGAAAAAAAAGTATATTTTAAAATGACAGTATTTATTGGCGGTTCCGCGCCCCATATTTGACTATCCCTAATGCTTTTACCATTTTTGTTTTTATCAGAAGATGAACAAAATGTCTTCTGAAAAATCGTCTTCTGAAGATCACATACACTACATTTACTTACTGAAGCTGCTCTTGATGATTCCTGATTTTCAAACAAATCCCATATTCTTCGCTTCCATATTACCCATTTTGTCTCTGGGGAAAGATTTATTACAGATCCTAATGATGAATCACGAGGTAATATCTTATTTCTTGAACGATCGTTGAATATTTGATTTGTTTTCTTAACAATTTCAATCGATTCCCATTCTTGTTGGTGGTAACCTTGACAACAATCATCCAGCTTGAATGGAATACCCCAATATTCTATTTCTTCCTGAAATAATTCAATACACGTGTGGCGTGGTATATGAACCTTCTCTGTTGTGTAATAAGATATGACCATTGAAAAACATAGAGGATTACGTTGGAAATAGTATTGATCCTTGACATTGTCGTAGAAGTCGCAAAGGGTGCTACCAGATTCTCTTTGTATGGAATTTCTTTTACCCAAGGCAATCTTTCCAAGTCTAGTTTGTGGATATGTTAGCAAAGTTTCTCGCTTTAATTGAAACATTGTCCAGATACATTAACATTCACCAAAGGATTCTGGTGCACTGTAAAAGATTGCGGAGACAATCCAGCATTCAAAGCGCCTAATTTATATTCGCTTGCATCCATTATCATCCATTCTTCATTGGACTGATATCATGTTGGATACAAAAGTATGGTCATATCTTTGGAGATGTTTACAAATGGAATGTTGAGATTTCATATGACGTCAAATATAAAATGACGTCAGTTTAATACCGTCTCCTTTTGAAATTTTTTTTCTGAAAATAAATCTGAAAGGCCGTTTCGATAAATAAGTCACATTACAGTTTGGCTCGTTTACAAGCTCAATCACGTTTGCGTCGTTCACAAGAATAAGTCGTTCCTCAGGAAATATTTTCATGCAGTTGTTTTATCGTGGTTTAGTACGTGCTAGAACTAGTTCATGCTGTACTTTGAACTTAATTGGTTTTGATGCGTAACATTGGTTCAAGGGAATAGTTTTGCTATACAATTGCTTCAAAAAATTCAAGGCAACTCTACAAAATGCTTATCAACTAATTGAACAAGAAGAATTAACCTGTATGATATCTCAAGTCGAGAATGCAAATAAAATAAACAATCCTAAAGAAAGCTGGAGGCTCGGGACGAAAAACAGCAAAGAAGGGAATAATTCAAGGTAAAACCCGTGAAGAAAGGCTGAAAAAATGGTCTGATCACTTTCATAATCTTCTGGGAAAAGAACCTGTTCTTGATAATGTAAATGAAGATGATGTTGGCGATCTTCCTAAAATTTTAAATAATCTTCCCATCACGAACACAGAATTTACCACTGATGAACTCTTAGCTGCTAAAAAGCGATAAAAGAAAACGAGTCACCTGGACCAGATAATATACCATCAGAAGTTCTGAAGCGGTGTGATTTAGATAACATTGTCCTTCACTTTGCAAACAAGATCCTGAACGTAAATGAGAAGCCCAATCAGCTGTCACAGATTGATATTCTTCCTATTCCTAAATCTGGTAATCTTGGAGATACGAAAAATTATAGAGGGATAGCATTGTCGTCACTTGTAACAAAAGTCATCAACAAGATGATCCTTAATAGACCTGCTATTGACCAATATCTTAGACCAAATCAAAATGGGTTCAGACCTGGGCGTACCACAACATCTCAAATTCTTGCTCTAAGAAGATTGATTGAAGGGATCTCAAATCACAATAGAAAAGCCATCTTACTATTTGTGGATTTAAAAAAAGCTTTTGACTCAATTCATAGAGGACAGATGATGAAAATTTTGAAAGCTTACAATATTCCTTCTAATCTCTTAAGAGCTATTACAAAAATCTATGAAAATACTACTGCAAAAATCATAACTCCTGATGAAGAAACAGATATGTTTCAGATATTAGCAAATATACTTCAAGGAGACACTCTAGCTCCATACCTCTTTGTCATTGTTCTTGACCACCTGATGCGTAAATGCTTTGATGGGAAAGAAGAGGAGCTAGGGTTTAAACTTCATAGAAGAAGAAGTCGTCGTACTCCACCATCCATTGTAACCGACATGGACTTCGCAGATGACCTAGCACTTATCATGGAAGAAATAAGTCAAGCACAGGAAGTTATCACACGACTGGAAAAAGAAGCAGCCACAGTAGGTCTTTACTGCAACTCTTCCAAAACAGAATATCAATCATTCAACCATGAATTGGACAAACCTTTTTCTATTTTGGCATCTGATGGAACAGTTCTTAAAAAAGTCCAGAACTTTAAGTAGAATGCTTAGAATGGTAAAAGGTGTAACATGGAAAGACCACATGACAAATGATGACCAATATGGGGTTATTTATTTATTTATTTAATCTTTATTTAAAGTTGGAAAGACATATACATAGCTTGTGTGACAAATTAATTAAATCCAACTACAAAATTCGTAAAAATATAAAATACCAAAATGTAAAATAAAAAAAGAAATGCTAAAATAGAATGAATAAGAATTTCACGTGATCTGGGCTCGAGAATTAAATTAAAGGAAATCCACGCACTAATTCATATGCAATCTAGATAGAGCAATTGTGACATTGACAGTAGCAATTGTTGAGTGTTTTGATTCGAGACTTGAATAGACTTAATTTTGGGCAATGCTTTAGATCAGCTGGAAGGTTATTCCAGAGAAGCATTGCTCTAAAGATGAAAGAGTTTTTGGTGCACTCTGAGCGCTTAGGTAGCTGCAACAGAGTTCCATGACGCATGTTATAAACAACAGACTTTAAAACAAAAAAATCCCACATAAAACTTAGATTTAGTCGGAAAATCGACTTATACACTTCAGTGGCAAGTAACATCAAATTTGATTTGTGTATTGACACAGCGTTATATGTCTCCAGGACCTTCTCCTTGGGTGTGACAAAATCTAGATTTACTGTTCTCAAAGCTCGGATGTGCGTGGATTCGATTTTTGCCGAATCCCTCTTTGAGCAGAACATCTAAACTAGATGACAGTATCTAAAGCAGGATAGAACATATGCATTGCATAGCATTGTTGCCTTTGGCAAATTTAAGTAAGAGCGAATTCGCAATAAGGCATTTATTTTACGATTCGCTTTTGTGCATACGTCTAATAAGTGAGGTGAAAAACTCAACCTGTCGTCGAGAGTCACACCCAGCAGTTTCACACATTTAGTAGAAGGAATAGTCTGACTGTCAACAACAAGTTCGTTTTGATTTTCATCATGACAACCAAGAAGTAAAAACTGAAATTTATCTGGGTTGAAACCATCTGGTTGGTCCTAAATCAGTTTGTGATAATAGAAACATCTCGGGACAATTTAGATAACACCTCACTGAGAGAGGGATCACACGTATATAATGTATTGTCATCAGCAAAGTTGGCAATCCCAGATGAAATTTCACAGAAAAAGAGATCATTGAGGAAGATATTGAATAACAATGGCCCTAATATAGAACCTTGTGGCACACCTACAACTACAACTACCTCTAGCCATTCACTAAAGTAGGATTCGATTCGCACACGCATTTTCCTATCCTGCAAGTAACTATATAAAAACTTTAAACTTTTATATCCCAATCCATAAGCCCAAAGTTTAGCTACCAACAAGTCATGGGGGAGAACATCAAAAGCTTTTGAGAGGTCCATTAGAACAACTCCTACCTTTCCAGCACTCGCAAGACATTTTTGCCTTTTCGAAAGCCATAGAGGTATTTTGAGAGTTTAGTCTCCATAAAAGTTGTAAGCTGGTTGAAGACTAATCTTTCGTATACCTTAGAAAATATTGGAAGTAAGCTAATGGGCCGATAGTTTGACTTGTCAGTCGCCTGAATGTTTCAATGCGTGTTTTTTGTTGGAAAGCAGAAAATCGATTAGGGTTCCACATGCCGATTTCCAGCACGTCTTGTTCAAAATATGGTTATAAAGACCATAATGTTCTATGAAAGCATTCATGCTTGCAACACGTGGCTCTGCGTTAAAGTCCCCCATTACCAGAATATTATCGTAGTTTCTGGAATAAAAATCAATTAATAGAGACAATTCACCTAGAAAATAATCCAATTGCTGCCGAGGTGGTTTATAGATTGATACAAGAATCCATTTTGTCTTTCTCAAGTTTCTCAAGGGGAATAACTTGCAGGTCTTCAGGTACCTCATAATCTGATTTCAGTTTCGAAGGTATACTTTCTTTGACGTAAGTCAAAAGTCCCCCACTATTGCAGGTGTCATCCTTCCGGTACGGTTTTGAGTAGCCTTCCATCGTGAACTGAGAAGAGGGGAAGGATGAGTCTATTTTAGTTTCCGCAACTGTTAGAATATCAACTTTATCTTTGAGGACACACTGAAGATCATGCCATTTATTCCTGATAGAGTTTAAATTGAGATAGCCAAATATGACATTTTTCGGATTTTCTCGACGTAATCTATAAAGCTTCTCAAGACGAGGGCTAATTTCATTGCTATCACTGTGCAGACACTCGTGTATTTTCAACTCCTTGTAGGCCAGTCAACTTTCAATATAAACACGGAAATTCTCCTTTAGAATTTTTGATCCTTTCCAATTGAGGTGTAATCGACTTTTGTTTAAGTGCGCCACTTTATCAATGTTTGAGTTATCTAAGAATCCAATGTTACGTTCATTACACGAGGCTCTTAATATTCGGTTCACTTCATCTCCCTTTTCACTGTAACGGTCATTTCGCGGAGTAATAGAAGATGTTACTACATCTGTATCACTACTCTTACTAACGATATCATTTGCAAGACTTGTTATTTTATTTGCAATTACCTCTGACGTTTCGTTTCACCTGAGATCATTAGTTCCACAGTGTATTATTAACAGATCTGGCTTTAATTGAACTGTTGGTACGATAAAATGCCACATACAATCACTTTTTGCGCCCGGAAATGATTTAACATACACTTTGGTGGAGTCGGTGCTTAAATTATATCCCTTCAATCCTTTCACTATTGAATCGCCAAGAATAGAAATTATCCTTTTTTTCGTCCTCTGGTCTTTATTTTCAATATCCATAGTTTTCTCATTGTCATTATTAATATTTAACTTACTGTCTTTGGTATTCATTATACAATCTTTAACATTTGACTTTTTTATATTCTTTCGCGAACTCTTTCCCTGGTTGTAACGTTGTCATGGTTTCCATTATTATTATCAGGCTCAATTTCGTTGCTACATTTATCGTCATTAACATATAACGAGTCCTCCTATATATTAATACCCGACTCTCTGTTTGTCTGTCTGTTTGTTTGTCTGTCACGCAAAATGGTAGATGCGAGTAGTGAGAGAGATCGGGGTGTCAGTAACGTAAGATTACACATAAATTGTTTTTTCTTGTGTGACGTCAATGTGAAACCGATGCATTGCGACCCAAATCGAACGCGAGATTTGGGGAAAATTATCTCGAGAACCAATAGAAATAACTGACATTTTTGGGGATTCGCGAAATTGGCGATGGGGTGACAAAAAGATTTGGCCAAAATTTAGGGATGGGACCCTGTGACGTCATAAAATATTTGTTCAAGCATATCTCTGTAACGGTTTGTCGTAGACATATGTTCCTATACATTTTCTTGATCAGCATTTCGAGTTCTATAAGCTGGCAGCACTTTCAAATAGCTTTCCGAAATTTTATTTTTTTCTTATCTGGGAGAACGCACACTGAAAGTTTTCATGGGCGGCGAGCGAAGCCGCCTTGGCGGCTAGTCCTATATATTAATATCCGATTCACTGTCTGTCTGTCTGTCTGTCTGTCTGTCTGTCTGTCTGTCTGTCTGTCTGTCTGTCTGTCTGTCTGTCACGCAAAATGGTGGATACGGTAGTACGGTGGCCTAATACGCTTAAACATTTTTTAAAATATCAACCCGGGAAAAGTTTCGAGGTAAGTTAGACCATTATAATAATAGAGAGAGCGCGAAGTTTGGTTTCACAGTTGTGAGAAATGTTTTTCAGCGGGAAGAAGAAATACGTGTAAAAGTTTTTTTTCTGGAGGTTCTCAAGAAGGGACAGATATTTTGTGAAGCGAAATAGTGTGGAATTAATGAGTGGTTGTGAGCTCTCCTCCACACACAACACCATCACCAACCACCATAATAATAATATTAAATTGCCAGACTCATACTTATATGTTTAAACTGACCATATATACAAAATGTCTATGTCTCTGTAGCTATATTTCTTGGTATTTTTCCTTGAGTATTGCAGTTTTCTTGTTGTTGTTTTGTTTGGGTAGAGAGGGAGAACCCACCACCACAAATTGCACTGTTTTGCATTCTGTGCTGTGTGTATTTAACAGCAAGTTTTGAGAGAGTTGTCAGTATTTCAGTCATCCATAGCATGGTGCTGCTTGACATCCAAATTAATTTGGTTAACGGTCGATGTAAAAATCAGCAGTGCAAAAGACATTATTTTATTTTACATTCAGGAACATTTTTGCTGTTGTCGTGTTTCTTCTCTATACGATATCTTTCTTTTTTTTAGATAAGAAAATTGGGCAATTGATGGGATCACGTGGCGTTGTACTGTGAAAAGGTGCAAATAAATTCAGAGTTGCACAAAATGTCTTGTGCAACCTAATACTGATGGTCGGCGAGCGACGCCGCCTTGGCAGCTATATATATTAATACCCGATTCTCTGTTTGTTTGTCTGTTTGTCTGTTTGTTTGTCTGTCACGCAAAATGGTAGATGCGAGTAGTGAGAGAGATCGGGGTGTCAGTAACGTAAGATTACACATAAATTGTTTTTTCTTGTGTGACGTCAATGTGAAACCGATGCATTGCGACCCAAATCGAACGCGAGATTTGGGGAAAATTATCTCGAGAACCAATAGGAATAACTGACGTTTTTGGGGGTTCACGACATTGGTGATGGGGTGACAAAAAATTTTGAGCCAAATTTAGGGACGGGACCCTGTGACGTCATTAAAATCTTTGTTCAAGCACATCTCTGTAACGGTTCGTCGTAGACATATGTTCCTATGCATTTTCTTGATCAACATTTCGAGTTCTATTAGCTGGTAGCACTTTCAAATAGCTTTCCGAAATTTTATTTTTTTCTTATCTGGGAGAACGCACACTGAAAGTTTAAATGGGCGGCGAGAGACGCCGCCTTGGCGGCTAGTTATATTTATTATTCGTTAAAAAGTTTTGTGTAACCATCTTTTTACCATTTGCACTAACAGTACGGTTGGGAGTGACGTAATTTTCGTCTTGCAAAGTCTCTTTAATTTTATGTTCGGAGGTTACCATGGTAACGGTTTCTGTTGTAAGAGATTGAGTGCTTTTTTTGAGCGAACTTATGTCATCAAGTAAAATGTTTATGATGCTGTTTTTATTTACTAATTCATCTCGCAAAAAAATAATTTCCTTTTCTAAATGATTTATATACTTATTGTGGCACTGTTCCTTCTCCAGCTCACCCATAATCTCAGTCATTATGCTCTTTTTTAAGTTGTTTAGTTCAACTTCTTTACACTTCTCATCGATATATCTTTCGTTCTGGACCAAAGTCGGAGAAAAGAACATACCGTTATCATTTTTATTTTGGTAACTACCTTCTAAGATGTTAGCTGGTATTGCACGGTCTAAATCTTCTAGTAAAATCTTCTGGACATCTTTTTTCATTATAAAAACACTATCGCGATCGTAAGCATACTCGACACGTCCGTCCGCCATCATGATTTAGTAGGTTCTACCAAAGGTCTCAGTAAAAAAGGTCTCAGTAAAGATCCAGCAAAGAAGAATGTGTCTCGCAGGCCATTATCTAAGACACGATGAAGAAGTTGCGTTGAAATTGGTACTGTGACAACCAACTGAGGGCAAGACGAAACGAGGCCGCAGAAAACTTACATACGTAGACAATTTACTTCAGGACTGTTGTATGAAAAATGTGAGCGAACTGAAGACTTACATGATGAACAGAACTGGTTGGCGTAATCGTGTCAAAGCATTAGGGCGTCCGGGAGGGCGACTAACTAACTAACTAACTAACTAATTCAAGTACTAACAACACAGAAACGAGGTCTGTTCCGATAACCAAAATGCAACATAAAAACATGAACTCGGGATAGGCCTGTAACTATTAAAGGTATATGACGTTTCAGTACCCAGGGTCTATTTTAATTTCGTGGGTCCCACGGTATGGTTATTAACAATTTAGAGGAAAATTATGATTTTAAAGAGAAAATTATGCTAGAAGTTTGCCAGGGTGTCTTTGAGGACTGCTCAAAGAAAGAAAAATATAAGCTTGAAAAGTTCAAAGGAATTGCATAGAACTTAACTAGAAATATTAAAGAATACATTGTTATTATCTTTGTTGCACTAAAAACTGTGTCATATTGACAACAAAAATTGATCGTGATTCTTCTTTTAATTTCTCTCCATGTTGTTTTGATTTCAAAACGATGAAGAATTGTTGTAATAACACAGACCATAGCTAAACTTCCACGGTCAACAAGTAAATGAAAGGCGCGAATAATAAAAATATTTATACGTTCAAAATAAAAAAATATTATTTTCTGGTCCGCATAATTCACGAGCATGAACCACACTGTAACTTACACTTTTGTTAGTTTATTTAAAATAATGCATGTGTGTGTGAACTAATTTGAATCACGTGGGCATTTGAATTTGTGGAACTGGTTGTTTTTGCCTTGCTATTCTTTTTTTGTGTGGGATTTTTGTTATTTTCAAGAAGCTTATAAGAATTTATATTTGTTTTCATATTTTAGCATCTTTTTTTTAGTTTAAGGTTCAGACTATACGGCAGAGCGTTTTCCTCACGCGGAGATTCAGCCTTATTTTATCTCTGGGGTTTTCCTCGGAAGACTATTCTACAATCTACCAGGTGTTTCTTTCAAATACATATTTTTCATCTAGAAAGTGACTCTTCATTGTATCGTTTTCCACTATATAACGCCATATAACGCCATATAACGCCATATAACCCTTCTTTTAAACGCCGGGGGATGCTTATTAGTTTATTGCGATGTAAGAATGAGTTCCAAAAGAACAAAATGAAGAAGAGGTAGCAAACCGGCTGGTTAAACGGACCAAAATACGGTGAAACATGTAAATTACAGACCAAATTACGGTGAAACATGTAAATTACAGACCAAATTACGGTGAAACATGTAAATTACAGACCAAATTACGGTGAAACATGTAAATTACAGACCAAATTTGTGATGTGATGCTTTGACATTCTTTATTAACAAGGGAAAAGGGCGCAGATTTTATTAACAAGGGAAAAGGGCGCAGATTTACGTTCAATAGAGGATTTTCTCCATACCCACCCGAAGAATTGTACGAGTGCGTGTGAGATTTTGAAAACACCAGTGATTAATTCCACTGTGACCTATGTACTCGTTTGTTTTAATCATTTTGTTCTGATTTCAGTATAAATTGAAAGTGCGACTCAAATTCTTTTGTTATTCGTTTTTAAAATATTCATTGATCTTGTTTCTAAAAACAGCCCTCGTTTGGCTTTTTCTTATAGCTAAAGGTAGGTCATTGTAGAGTTTCGCCCCTGCATAACGAAAAGAAGTTTCCCAAGTTCTAGTCTCATTTTAGGCACTTTCAAGAGATAACCAGAGTTCCTCGTATTCTGGCTGTGATCATTTATTGTAAAGTATCTGTCAAAGTTTGAGCAGCAATCATGTTCCAGGCATTTTCGTACCAGACAGCATGTTTCTTTGTTAATAACATTGGTCACAGATGGTACTTTACAACCAACTATCTGAGATGCCCTTCGCTCAACAGACTTCAGCCTTTTCTTCTGTCCATCCGTAAACGTTAATTTAACAGTACTTTGATGTGTAAGCAGCGGTAAGATCATCATTGTGAAAACACAATATGCGGAGTCGAGTGTTAAATAACTCCGTAAACACTTTAATAATCTTAACCGTCCACAGGCTTTTTTGTAGAACTTTTCAAAATTGGTGTTGAAATTCAGGTGACTGTCAACGATGTTTCCCAAGTATTTATATTCGTTGACATTATTGATTGGCTGTCCTCGATAGTTCACTTCGAGAACTTTGTTTGTCGTTGATAACCTTTTTCCAGTTCCGAATACCATCGCCTCTGTCTTTCCTTTCTTTAAATTAATGATCAGTTCATTATCATCAAAATACTTTCCGATATTCTGAAGATCTTCATCTAGCAGCTTTTCAATTTTCGCTTTACTTTTATCTGCAACATAGATAACTGTGTCATCAGCATACATGGTAACATTACAATGATGTAGGTATTGCGGCAAATCGTTGAAGAACATGACGAACAGTAAAGGCCCAAGAATGGAATTTGACATTCTTTATTAACAAGGGAAAAGGGCGCAGATTTTATTAACAAGGGAAAAGGGCGCAGATTTACGTTCAATAGAGGATTTTCTCCATACCCACCCGAAGAATTGTACGAGTGCGTGTGAGATTTTGAAAACACCAGTGATTAATTTCACTGTGACCTATGTACTCGTTTGTTTTAATCATTTTGTTCTGATTTCAGTATAAATTGAAAGTGCGACTCAAATTCTTTTGTTATTCGTTTTATAATTATAAATTCAAAATAGCCTGAAAACTAAGGTCTTACGCCAAGTATAACTTATTCACCAGAAAGAACATTCTTTTCACATTGGAACTATCTGTTTGATAGGAACATGGCTTCCAAGCTAACTTAAAAGGGTGACAGGAGAACTGCCTCCCTCCCCTGGTAAATTGGACCCAACAAATTTTACCCTGGAAGATTGCCCCTGTGACCCCCCCCCCTCCCCCTGTATAATTTCCCCCTGCAAAATTGAAAATGTTTTTGTTATCTTATTCTAGAATTCATTCATATTTTGGTGTTTTTTTGTGTAGTGGGGTTTCCCTGGGAAAAGTTAATTCTTACAATACATATTTATTTTGGAGAACAAGAAAAAACTTGATGGTCCAAATTTTTCAGGTCGCCGGTCGTGGTCGTATGTCGTGGTCGCCGTGAGAGGTCTTCGATTAGAAGCACCTCGAATATTGTATATATTTTTCGAAACTGTTTATCAGAAACTATAAACGATTATCATTAATAATGGCATCTTCTGATATCTTGAGGAATAAGAAATAGAATTTAATACAAAATGCTACTCGGATATGATAAGCATTCGATGGACAATTTGATCTGATGATTTTAAGAATTATATATGAATTAATTAATTTCACTCATTATAAATGTTGAAACTCCTTCGCAGGAGGTCAATCTTTCGATAACAAAATGTTTTACAGTTTACGATGAAGGGATGGCACAAATATTAATTGTAATTGCGTCTTAAGCTAGTTTTCCTGTAGACGGAATATTTGTTTTCTGCATGTAACCACTAACTGAGCCATTTCATTGGTTTGTGATCACTAACTGAGCCATTTCATTGGTTTGTGATCACTAACTGAGCCATTTGATTGGTTTGTGGAATATTCCGCGGTGGAAAAGTTGAATTTGATCCTACTTTTCTACGGACGCTTTTGGCGGAATTTGTTAAAAAACAAAAGGCAATAGATTGCAAGTAATGATATTTTGTCTTGTGGAAAACCGGCTTTAGTTGAGTTGGATTCGCCTCTCGATATCCGATGATGATATTCTGTTGTTAATATTTTAGTCCGAATAGTGCCGTCCTGCTCTAGCCTGCCCAGCCTTCTAGTTTTTTCTCTCGTCATTGATTGGTGCGCATTCGGTAACACTTTTGCACCTGGTTATGTCGATAACTGAATAAACTCATAACCACATTGGAGTAGCTCCACCTTTGTGTTCTAAAAACATTTGCTGAAGATTTTTCAGTAATTACTTATCTTTTGTACATTAAAACTACAGGGATGGAGTGCCTATATAAACACTCTTACGTTGTGTTTACATAATGACACTATCCTAACGAAGCATTTCAAAGAAAAACATGTTATTTTTTTATGATTGCTAGTGGTGCTAATGATTATAAACGGTATACAAAATCAACACAAAGTAGACAAGCATATATATTTTATTACACGGGTGAGTATTAACATTTAACATTACAGTTTGTCTGTTCGATTTGTAAGATTTCAAAGGGAATATTAAATGATATAATGCACTATTCACACTATAGAGTTTTGTGTCACTTAAAAAGGCACCAGTTACACCGTAATAATAATAATATAGCAGTATTATATGAACGAATAAAAGCTTTTCTTAACATATGCATCAACACAATAATGCGCATGCGCCAAAGATTCCAAACATAAATTGGCAATATGACATGGCTAATTTTTAGATTCCGTTTCCCGATTGTTTCCCGATTGTTTCGGGATGTCGAATGAATTCTGTGTTTCCGGTGTTTCGTTACAACTTGGAAATATCTAGAGGATAATCAACAGCTGTAAAGCATACAAGCTTTGTTTTATTTATTGTGTGTATTGTGAACCACAATCACCTTGAGGCTAACAAAACTAATAGTGTGTGAAAGGGGAATTCAGAAGTCATAGAAACAGGATGTTGGAACCATCATGACAGCCAAAGTAGCGATATTTAACTATTTCAAAATCATTATATTTTTTTGGAGGAAATTGAAATATTAAACAGACCTCATATTCATATGAAGAGTTCAGTTGCCAATATACATATACAATATCTCAAATTTAAATATATAATTAATATATAAGTTGCCAATATACATGTATAATTTATTCTGATTTATATTTATGCAGCGTGAAGGCCAAATGAAGAAGAGAGAATCTGGTTTTGCCAAAGTGCTTTGGAGTTTCTTTTTCAATTTTAGTTCGACCAAAATATTTGATTTTTTGGAAAGTTATGGATGTTAACGTGGAAGAGGGGGATGATAGTTATACTTCATTGAAGAAAAGGAAGTTCAATAAAGATTACAGTGATTATATGAAAGACAGTTCAAACAACAACAACAACCATCAACAGCAACCCTCGCCAAATAAAAGCAAAAGATTTCTTCACCTCGCACCAAATGGTACCATTTACCACGCAGAGAATACGTCATCTTTACCTTACGAGACAGATAAACGCATAGAGACAATTTATTTACCATTGAAAGAAAATGTTTTCGTTAACCTACAAGCTTATGACGAGATACTGTTTAATTCTAACACGTTCTTCCTAGGAAACGAGAATGGTGTTTATGAAAAAACAAGTCAAGGTGAGTCCAAATAAGCTCCCTTCAGATTCCAAACTTCTCGGTCCCTTGAGATAGCGAGAGACTATTTATATTAAGCAAAGGAAAAATGTTGGATGAAAAGGATACTCCGCTATACTAGCCAGGGTGGTTCGCACGCAAATTTCAGATTCATTTGAGATAAATTTAAAATCTCAGATTTCAAAACAACGATAATGGAAATTAGTTCGACAGAGTTCGAGTAGAAGAAATGTTATCACTATTGTAGATTTGTCGTTTAGTTGTAGATAAAAAAATTAATTTGTGAAAAATAAGTATGAATGTTGTCCTATTAATTAATTACACCTGTTTCATTATAATTGTCTACTTTTCCACCAGACACAAGTTTTTATTTCAGGTGTGGCTATCAATTTTTTAAAGCACTGTGCGACGGAAAGAAGAATGTACATAGCTCGATCCTTCGTCTTCATTAATTCTCAGGTGAACTATTTTGAAACTTCTATTTACGCTGCGAGACAAATTTGCAAGGATATATTGCAATATACAATGAAATAAAACTTTCTTTCAGTTCGCCGATGACGTTGCTAAGCTACTTTTTGAACAGTAAACATTGAAGACAAGAAAACCCTCACAACTGACGGGGAAGCATCATGTCAAATAGTGTTAAGATAAACGAGGTTATATCTTGCTTTTGTATTTTCGGAGAAAGAGTTTGTTTTGGAGATATTTCAAAACTTTAAAACTCAAACCGTAAATATACGTTATATATATATATATATATATATATATATATATCTGTATACTTTTTTTGTATATAAATGATTTGTGAGAATTATAAATCAAAACATCATCTATTTCTACTCAAATTTACATCGTTTGCATAAGACTTGATCTTGCATCGGTTGCAGTGAAGAGCGGTTTCAAAGTGGAGACTGCATCGGTATAAGATACTAAAATAAAAATGCCACTCTTTTTCTTGAAGGATTTCAGTTCCGAGGAGGCACGAAACCGGAAATAATACGGAGTGTTTTCCCGTTGTATTTGAAGTATTTGTAGCCGGGAGAAGAAATTAAAAGACAGTCTGATTCTTAAATAATTTGGATATAGTAGTGTTGTCAGAGTAAAAATGAAACCAAAAAATAGAACAAAAAGTGTTTTTTATCCGATTAGAGACTCTATTAGCTCCTGTGTATCTATTCGAGTGTTTAAATGTAATCTTAATCAAAAACACAAAACAATGACCAGAACAATTTTGGATTTCCCGATTTCCCGATTAAAAGACCTATTCACATTCACAGCTTATGGAGAATTATGTTTACAGCTTATGGAGACACCAACAAAATACTACCAAACCACAAACGTTACAAACCATTAACTTCGACAATTGATACATGGTGTCGAAACTCTTTTAGTTCCCAAAAAGGGGAAGCAACCATGCTGTGATACAGATACGCGCACTGAAATTTAAAAAATCAGAGAAAAATATTGGTATAATCACATAAGAAAAATCAGGTGGTGTAACCTAGAACATATTGTACATTAATTGTCCAATATTGTTAAAAAACATATGGGGTGTCCAATGAATCTTTTTGTTAACGTTAAATAAAGAAGGCGTTTAAACAATTTTATGAGTGTGTTAAGCTAACAAGATTCGATCATAATTTTTTTGGTTGAAAGTCTATCTTTTTCGTTTGAAAGAACGAAGCATTACATAACCATTACCTCGTTTAACCCAGACAAAAATGACAAGGTTTTCACGGCAAACTAGTGATGATCTTGTTACATTAACCTATAGCCAGTGAACTTTCTAATGACTATGGGTGAATATATATATATATATATCATAGTCATTAGAAAATTCCCTGGTCTAGTAGTCTATTATAACAATTTATTTATTTATTTATTTATTTATTTTTTATTTATTTTTAATATTCAATAGGTAACTTTACTTTGATCACTTTTTGATCACATGACAAAATTCCAACCAGTACTTATTTACCATCATGTAATCAAAAACAAGTTCAAGTTAAAAATATCTACGATAAAGCTTCACAACACACTACCAGACCCAGCAGCGGACCTAGAGGGTAGTCAAGATTTGTGGAGGAGAATGTTAGCTATTAAAGTATAAAAGAAAAACGTGCAAATGAGCACATGTTCTCCTCCACAAATTGTGACTACCCTCTAGATCCGCCTCTGAGAACAGGGAATATATAACCTTTGTAGCTATCAAGTGAATGCTTGAGCATGAGAACAAAAAAAAAGCTATATATGGCTGACAATAATGCAAACAAAATTAACGAATCTAGGTAGACTTCCAAAAAAGGAACAAGGTGTAAATTAGTGAAAGAGAATTACAACTCCAGTTCAAAATTTGACCATGGAGATGGGTATCATAACAAAGCACACTATAATTCAAAACTTTGAACCCACTGCCCACTCCTTCTCTTCTCTTAAAAAAGTTAACAAAATTATGACAGATGTCCTCCTACCAAATATAAGCAACTGTAACATATTATACAAAAAAAACAAGAAAAACAACCAAAAATCACTTCTTTATTTGGTGACAATTCATGAGACGGAATCTACTGCATGAAGTTCTTCCTTTAACATTTTATCATGCCCTTCAAATAAAAAATATCCCTTAAACTTCTGATTTTTGAATAAGTATGGGTACCACAGATAATCATCAGGCCACATTTGATCAAAAGGAACTTCATCGTATGAAAACCATTCAGGTCGCATTTCCTCTGTTTCAACAACTGTTCCCGTGTAAACATCACAACGAAATATATGAACATCAAGGAGGACTGGGTCACCATTAAACTCAAAAACAATATGTCCAATTTTAAAATATTCCTGCAATGATAAACCACATTCTTCTTCAGTTTCTCGTTTAGCACATTCATCTATTGTTTCATCAGTTTGTTGTTTACCACCAAAGCCATTCCAACGGCCACACCCAAATCCTCTTTTTTTCATGCCAAGTAAAACCTTTTGATTAATTTCATCACAAATCATAACAAGAGAAAGCTGTTTATGATTTTCTGCCATTTTATGTACAGTTCTGGATGTATTTCTGTTTGTAACTGAAATTTTAGTTCAGGCAAAGACTTTCAAAGTCTAGCAATATAAAGAGATGATGAAACTTCAAGAAATAATGTACATAGTGTTTTCAACAATGCACTTTCTCACACTGACACTTAAAAATAATGTTCCTTCTGAAGACCTCATGAATTCTCTTTCTGGATATGAAACTCCTTGATTGACACAAATTATGTGAAGTAATATAATTTTTCAACATTGGGCTGTTGGAAGATAATTGTGAAAATCAAAGAACAACTCAGAACATAATGACATATACAAAAAAGACACAACCCTTTGGACATTATGCATGATAGTGGGTCCTGATAACAGAAGCAAGTCTTTAAACATGTACTATGTGCATGCAGTGAGTGCTGACTCAAATATCACATTTAAAGAGACATTTTGTCAGGTTGTGTGTAAACAAGTACAGAGTGAAGAGAGAAAGTAAAGTAAAAAAGGATTGAAGTTGGGAAGGCTTTCACAATAACTATTATCACTCCTGGCTTGCCTTAACAACTTTCCATCACAAACATTTGATGCTATCACAAATCCAGACTACGACTACTTCGAACAGTTCGTACAAGGATATCAAACAACCACCATCACAGGAGAATGAGGGTACCGAATTGGTGTCCTGTTTTTCTAATGATGGTCGTACCAAATCGATCAATTTCTCAAAAGTCTGTCCTGACATGTGAAAATCAGCCTGTTTAGCCTTCTTCTTCTATCTACGAGCTATTCTTTTTGCTCGTAATTTTTTTTTGAAAATCATCATCAGCAAAAGATTTTTCCTTTGATCCATTTTCGCAATGATACTTCAGCAGCTATGAAATTTTATGTCGTTTTTTTTTTTGTTTCTGAATATTCAGAATTCGAATTTAAATGCCCGGTGTGTGTTCATTTAAGTAAACAACCTTTGAATCCTCACTCGGACCAGCATTTAAATAAAACTGTCTAAGCGTAAATAATGTAATTAAGATTTATATAAATCTATAGTGTAACCGCAATGTTAAACATTTGTTTAAAGACCCTGAGGAGATTGTTAAACGAACAAAATGTCGTTCCTTTGCAGTACACTGATTCTGTTGTTATTCCAACGCAACTAATCCTACCATTTTCCTTGGTCAGCAAAATGATAATCTTTAAAGAACGCATGCACAAATCCCCCACCCCCGACTGTGGGGACTAAAAAATGAATAGAGAGCGCTGCGCATAGAATAGAATAGATTCGATTACGTTATGGCGACACAATCGGATATGTAGATGATAGGAAACACACTAACACAGTTTCTCTGTTGTGAAAAAAAAGAAGAGGTGACTTTATTAAAATGTGTCTGCAACAATAAGTTAAAAAGAATGGAAAAGAAAACTCTTTTTTATACCTCTCCATGCACCATTTTGTCATTCACACTGAGAGAAATCAAAAGGTTACGAAAACAGTCATTTGTGAATGAAGAATCATGATATCAGGGATTTGCACTGTATGTATTTGCACTGTATGATTTCATAGCTATCTTTATCCAATGACCTTTGTTGTTACAAGTAGCTCCGCTCGTACTTTATTCCGCTCACAGTATTATCCTTGTTATCTAATTTTTTTATACCTATATGTTGTACTGTAGATAGGGAGAAGAACCATTATATAAAAATGGAACCCAAATAAATGATTAATAATAATAATAATAATAATAATAATAATAATAATAATAATAATAATAATAATAATAATAATAATAATAATAATAATAATAATAATAATAATAATAATAATAATGTAAAACATTTTACATTACCTTCGTTCCCCAGTCTAATCTTGTGTCAGTTATTAATCGTCGCATTGGTGTTATTAACTATCATTACACAACAGACTTATTGGTCATTTCTAAGACATTTGAAGGCATAATTGAAAGCTTTAACATTTCTTTAAGTAGTTTTTACTGCGTTTTTGTCTGAAGTACCGTATTTCTCTGCGTATACCTTGGTAATCTGCTTTTCTACACAACAAATATATATATAAATAGGTGTTGGCTATATAGAGATCTTTTGCTAGCCAAGACATCAACTTCCATCGACCTTAATGATAAACAGTAACCGGCTATATGGACATTCCCATTCTACCGAGTTCTGACCTCCGGAGTAGTGTAAGCATGCGCAATGACATCCACAATTATATAACGAACACGAGTATCCAAACTAGAACTCAACTTTTGGTCTTCTGTGACAACTGATACGTATTAACGTCACCATCAGGGTACTCCCTTGGCCAGAATGCAAAAATGACGCTTTCATACATATAGAGAAGTAAGCTGTTACGGTACAAAACAGAACAAAAGTTAGACTCTCTCGTTATAAACTTTTAATAGGGGAGAAGAGTTTTCTTAAAAGAATAGGCATAAAGTCCAATAAAAAAAAGTTGCAGTAAAAATCATATTTCAGGATGATGTAACACATTTTTTTTAGGAAGTGATTTCTACAAACCAAAAAATCTGTACAGTCATTAAAATATAAAAATGTAAACAACAGACTCAAATCATTCGCTCTCGTTCTTTAACAAACACCCTCCTCTTAGAAGTCAAATTGAAAATTTACAAACGTTCCATTAGCAAGAAAGTGTTTCTATTTAATTAATTTCCCCTCTCCTATACCCCCACGATTAGGACCACTAGGTCCATTATTTAGGATGCATTGACCGGATATATATTCTGCAATCCCGCACGATCTCTTTCGGTTCCCCCATCTTCCTTCAAAGTTAAGCCATGACCATTTGCCAGTGTATCCAGATTGCCGATATTTGATGAAGTGTAAATTTTCCCAAGTTTTCCATGCCTTCCCGCTACTGGTGTAATCAACCAATGTATCAAAGTTAGGAAGCTTTTTATAAACGTTTCGGCCAACGTTAGGCCAAAGTCCATGTGATCCATCTGCCGAGTACACTATTGGGTGTGTTCCTTGCATTTTTAAGGACTTAGTTCCCTGTTGAAATTTTCCGTTTTTCCATAACATTTCACCTCCGTATTCATTTGTAGTTTTACTATCATGAATTGACAAAAATATGGAATAAATTTTGGAATCTTTGAATCTTAAAACCACATGTTCCCAATCTCCAACATGGTGACCGAAGGTTGAATATCCTCCAACGCATCCCCTGATGCGCGGGCAAAGACAATGTCCCCAAAATGCCCCGCATATACAAACATTGTTTGCATACACACCAATGCAAACCCGTTTACCTCGATTATAAGGATAGAAGAACCAAAGATAAGCGTCCATAATATTCCCATGCTTGTTGACAATTGTGTACACGGGGACGGATGTTTGGGAAGGATCCTGACCTCTGAAGACTGATGGTTCTCTGCATGATGCACAGGAAAGACTGGTTTTTGTCTTTAGATAGCAATTTGAGTTACATGTTGTAAGACTTGATGGTGTTACGGGTTTCTGGTTTTTGCCATCAACCAAATTGACTTCTTTCAAGAAGAAATCCACACTTGAAGGCTTCCACTCCTCATTTTTCGCCAATCTGACCAAAGGTGCATATTTTTTGATCAAATTTTTATCTAAAGAAAAATTAGGCGGACTTTTGACAAACATCGTTGATTTATTTACCGATTAATCAATAACAAGCTATTGTTGCTATGGTATTATGACTCATGACATACCTGCTTGGGTAAAAACAAAGCCATCATTACTTTGCTCTATGATATAAGAAAAATCATATTTTAAACATCTTAATCGCTGTCAACTCTTAATTCATCAAAATAGGAAGCACCAACTTACAGACCTTTTACAAGAAAAACGAAAGAACTCAACTTTGTTTTTACCTGGAATATAAAAACTTCTGTCGAATTCGTTGTTCACATCATTAACGTGAATTGCCAAAGCTGAAAAAGTGTAAATTTATCGCTTAGATGTTAATATATTTCAGAAAGTATGTTATAGTTTGCATTGGAACCTGTATACTCCCCTCTCGGATCTGTTTTTCTGTAAGTTTACAACTCATTATGAAGGGGACAAAAAGATTTAGCAGAAGTAGTAACACCAAAAAATGCTTCTCGTTTTTGTGATCTTCTTCAAATCCTTTTAAGAAATGAATTGGAGAAGATTGTACGTAAGTGTCTCTATGACAGTTTTCATACAATCTTACCGTCGTTTCAACTTTTGATTTCAACAGAACCTAGTGTGCAAAATCTTCAAAAAATTGACGAGGAGAAGTGTTTTCTGTTGGAATGGCAAGCAATATCGTCTACTGTTTCAGTATAAAAAACACTCCTCCACAGAGGAGAAAAAAAGATGTGGTCGGGAAAAAAAGATGACGTCGGAAAAGAACCAAAATAGAATAATGGGATAGAGAGGTAACCTCTACTTGAACTGAGTATTCAAGATTTGTTTGATTCCTCCAACCACAAATTCCGAATGAAGATTGAAGATTACATTTATTTACAAAAACACGAGAAAAAATTTGATTACCATCCAAAAGGTACTCTTCTTGATCTGCTGAATCCACGTCTGTGAAAGCTGAAAGATAAATGAGAGTGAAGTAATCATTACAGTCATCATATAGTCAAAGGTTTTAGGACGGGGAACTGTGACGTCAGAGATATGTATGGTGACGTCAATCATGACATCATCCAAATCTTTGATTAGTGATATCTCATTAACGGTTTGTCATTTACATGTGTACCCATGCATTTTTGATCAGCGATAAATAATCGTAACTAACGTCGCACCTATTATCAGGCATCTGAGAATACTATCAGTCCGGCAAAGCGGGCTGATTTTATTTTGCGTTCACTTGGGAAAACAATATCTCGGAAAGATGGCGTATTCACCATTTATAAGTCAATTTCAATAAATTTAATAATCTCTGAATCCCAAAGAAATTTTCTCTTTTTAGCTTTTTTCACTTTCAGCCCAGTTAATCGGTGTGAAATTTTCAAAATTCCATCCACGGTTTACAAAATCTCGATATCCGATATTGTCTTGTCAAATATCTGCTTTATCATTGAAATTAGGTCAAAAAAATGTTTATACTGGATACAAAGTTTACTTGTAACTTGCGACCCTTCTTCCTGGAAACCTTTTTTTATCGAAAATTACTAGTTCCCAGTCTAAATAATGAAATTTGGCTACTCGTAAACTTCATTTTCACTTCACGCACAAATGATCTGAAGCTATGATGGTCTTAATTGATGTCTGCTTCATCATAAATACAAAGTGCTAAATATAAATATAATATAATATAAATATAATATAATATAATATAATATAATATAATATAATATAATATAATAAATATAACCATCAAACTAACAGTAGTGCTTACCATAGCAACTGAAAAAGCTGAATAATGTTACCGATAGATGGTAGTTCATTAAAAGCCATCAATCAAAACAACGTTTGTAGTAGTTTGTCTTAATAGCATTATAATTTATTAATTAATTATAATTGTGCAGATTTCATTGTTGTTGTGTTAGGAGTGATACAACACAATGAATACTAATGGCTGCATTTTCAAATTATTTCTTCCAATTTTTTGTTTGATTAAAAAAAATGATGTATCGAAGTCCCGGGTTCCACTCGAAAACTTAAAATACGCATTTGCAGTAAAATCGAAGTAGCTAGATTAAATCCCCTTTCATTTTACTGTACATTTATATTTTAAGTTTTCGATCCAACTTTTCATAGGTGTATTCAGGGTCAGTCAAAAAAGTGGAGGAGTCCAACGTTATGATCTTTCTTTTCAGTCTTAAGTGTCGATTAGGTTACTTGCACGTTTTCCTTTTCTACTTTAAATGACTAAACTCTCCTCCACAAATTTTGACTGACTTCTAGCTACGCCCCTGTTTTTTGTTCAGCTATCTTTACTTGTAGAAATTATAAATACTTTAGTGAATATCTTAGTTAATTTTTTTTGACCTAAAATAGTCAGGCTCAGTCTCTCACACTTTTTATGTCAAAGCCTAAAGAAGCACACTAAAAGCCTTACAAACCATCAATCACGTTTCACGTCCAAGCGCATTTGGATTAAAATTTCGATTTTGTTTCTTTACATTCCTGTTCTGTTCAATAATTTTCTTGGAACACAAATGTCATACCTTGAATCTGGACAAAGATAGAACAGAGGCTAAATATCACAATAATCTTCATTATTCCTGTCTAGATGACTTCTTAAATGAACAAATGTTCCTCTCTCTTGTTTACATTTATACACGATTGACTCACCATTGTAAAAAAAATTAACCAATTTCAAATTCTTTTGTGTATTTAATTTTGTTGCTAACTTATTTGTATACCGCCCCTTTAATATTAATTACAAAGTAATTTTATTTGCATTTAATATTTAACTGTGTTTGATTTAATTTAATTGAAAGTAACCAATGTAGCGTGTGAAAACATTTTACAGTTTTTCTCCATAAATTGTTTTTGTCATATAAACAGTACTTCTGATAAAAGAAGTATAATTTCTTTAAGTCAAAAGTCAAAAAAAATCTATAAATACCGTATTTCCTCTAATAAACGCCGCGGCGTTTATTACAAATTGCAGAGTTTGGATGCGGCGTTTGATAGAGGGCGGCGCTTATCAGAGGGCGGCGTTTATTACAAAATGAAAAATCAAATAAAAACAGACTTTAAACAACAATGTTTTCTCTTCCTAAAAAACTGTCTAAGCTAATAGCATTTTATATTGAAATTGACGGTAATCACGTGCACGCAATCGTAAATGGTAAAAAAGAAGTACGAGAAAAACAATATTCGTTTTTATCTTTAGTTGTGGAAGAATTTGCTGATAGAAAACAAGTCCAACTCGTGTAAACTATTTTTTGTTGCTTGTTTAGTCTGTTTTCTAATAAACGCCGCTTTTCAAGATGCGGCGTTTATTAGAAGGCGGCGTTTATTAGAGGGCGGCGTTTATTACAAATGCTTGGCTATAAGTGCGGCGTTTAATAGAGGGAGGCGTTTATCAGAGGGCGGCGTTTATTAGAGGAAATACGGTATTTCTAAAAACAAATCATGTTTCTAGTTTTAAAATTTCATTCGTCTACCATTTTGTTTGTTTACATTTTATTCTTACGTCATCACATAACAACATTATATCATTACGTAATTATTTTCTTTATACTATACTTTCGTTTATTCATTTACTCTCAAGATATTTCTTTTGTCTAGTGTTTTATAGATAATTGGGGAGCAATTATCTCCCCTAGTATAAATTTTGTTTCTCACTTTTTTTAAAAAACCCTTACTTTCATTTGTTTCTGATGTTTGAGATGCAAGGACACTAATATGAAGTTCTCAATCAAAAGTTGTCAATCAACTTGATAACTTAACTCAACTCAACTCAATCTTCTATTACATTTCACTGGTCACTGTCAGCCATTACATTTGGCCTGCTGGTGAGCTTTGTTCTTTTCTTTTCTTGTGTATTTCTTTTCTTTTCTCTCACACACATTAGGCTTAGGCTTTATTTCTAGTAATTTTATTTCTCTTGGTCAGTTTGTATATTTTGTCAATTCAGATATTTGTTCGATTTATATTTCTTTCATTCAGTTTGAACATATTGCAACCATTCAACTTCAATTGTCAATTTGTTACAAACTCTCAAAGTTACAAAGTGTGCTGCACTGAGACCAAAGTTTTTACACGCAATACTGCCATGATAAGTCTGTGTATATACAACAATTGTTGTGTTCTCGATGTTGTAGTTATATCATATTTAACACAAAATTGTTGTATAAATATTTTGGATCGATTATTCAAAGAAAGCAGAGGGTGATCTAAAATCTAGGCGAAATTTATGGAAGAGAGTAAGGTCGTTAAGACTATAAAAGAAAAACGTGTCTATAAGCTAATCTACACGTTTAGTATTAGTATAATGTTTTTATTTCGTTCTGCTGTTCTTCACGAGGCACACAGAGCGAAAAAAATTAAATATACTTCCACACTTCCATAACTTCCACGCCCCATTTCTTCTTTGTCCTGCCAAACTGAGAGAAAGTTTTCCTAAATTTAACTGTGTTGCCGTCTCTATATCTTTTCAGCCCTGAAAAGATTGGAAACCTGTCATGCATGACGAATCTTATGATTCATGAATGTACATAAACATATGACTGAATGGAACGCTGTATGGAACCATGGTGTCACCAAGGAGCACAGAACTAAATATAATATAAAGTTCCATTCATTAAGTAGTCTCATTTTATGAAAAGGTTTTTAAACATTCCATAAAATGGCAGTAGAAATAGAAAAGTTACTCTCTCTTGGTATGATACCAATAGTTCTTATAAAGTCACACAATTTAGACTCGTTTGTAATGGGATATCACGTGTACAAAACTATTTGGACTCCGTTCGCAAGCGAGGAATTGACAGCCATAATGGAGCCCAAAAATATAGAGGACAAATTTGCTGTCGTGGTTAAGAGAAATGAATCGGTAGTCGGACATTTACCTAAAGGAAAGGCGGGAAGATTTGCGAAGACTATTTTTTTACTTTTTACGAGTAAATGACGGAAATAAATGTTCTTTGATAGTGACAGGAAAAGCAGTTAATCAAGGAGATCGAAAAGGAATGAAAGTGCCATGCAAACTGTTCTTCTCCGGAGAAGGAATTTGAATAAATATTTTGAAAGACCAATTGTTGAAGAATTTGTAAATCGTACCTGACACTGTTTTAATGCGAACGTTAAAACGCTCTTTTCCGTGACCCAACCATCCATCAGAAGCTTGGAAGTTATTACACTGAAGACCTTTTGCGAACTCAAGAGCCTTTAGCTTGATGATGCTAGCAGAAATAGGAATGTTGTTGTGTCGTACGTTAACGAACCATTTGTAAATTGCTTTATCTAACACTTCATAAGTAGATGATTTGATTCTTTTTCGTTTCGTTCCGGCATTGTTCTCATCGATCACCCGATATATGTCTTGTTTTTTGTTTTTAACCAATGTGATATTGTGTTTTTTGCGACACCATATTTTCTAGCAGTTGAAATACAGCTTTGACCTTCTTCAATCTCTTTTAAGGCGTTGTATTTCTCAAACAAACTTTTAGATTGAATCTTTCTTTTCGATGCCTGTACGGACGCCATGTTGCCTTCAGAAACTTAGCTGTAATGTGTCACCACGCACGTGTTAGTTTTAAGAAATCCGTGATTCGAATGTAAAAAAAACACGTTCGAACGTTGGAATTCCGGAATTTGTTTTGAAAATCGAGTAAAGGTTCCAGTTACGAAGGTGTAATTTGGCTCAAGGGACCAGAAAAATGGTTCCACTTAGCGAATGTTTCACTTATCCGGGGTTCCACTTATCCGAAGAAATTAAGAGAGTTTGAAAAGGCAAATTCAAGGGACCAAGGAAAATGGTTCCACTTAGTGAAAGTTCCACTTATCGGGGGTTCTACATATCGAGCGGCAACTATATAAACTAAAAAACGCACCACTCTCCACTTACAATGTTACCATGGTTGCCGCTATTACTTGCATTTAAGAAAATCGGTGTTTTTGACGTCACTTGGTGTTTTTGACGTCACTTGGTGTTTTTGACGTCACTTGTGCTACTCTGAAGAATGCTTTGAAAAAATTGTTATGCGAGCTTAGCTCAAATTTTAAGTATGTACTTTGATCACATGATAGAAAATTATTTCCGTGCATTGGTTAAGTATGTAGTAGTATTCAATAAGACGGGCCAAGTAAAATATTTAAGTTGTAAAAACAGAACGTGCCTTGAGTTCTTTAAATTCAAGATGAAGCCTTTGCAGATATCCAAAAATTAAAAATCTGGTAAATAACCTCGACCCTCATGCTAACGGACATCAGGAAAACTGATAATCATACGGCAACGATTGAAAAAGCTGAACAATGGCGGTGCCCGCGAGTCCCCTTTTAAGGCGAATTTTGATCAAAATATAATAATTTTGAAGAAAAAAACTTTACCAATGACTTTTTATAACTAACGGTATCAGAAAATAAGAAAAAAAATTGACCTCCGTTCTCCTTTAAATTATATTTATTTGTCCTCTCTAAAGAAGTGAATTAAATTATAATCTCCTTTAAATTATATTAATTTTATCTTTTTATTTGTCCCGTCTTTAGCCAAATAAGAAGCAAAAATGAACAAAAATCTTCTTTTATTTGCCAATAACCAAATATGGCAGGTGTTGTGTTAATTGATGGTAGTGATATGGATATCGTATCATTTGATGACAGTGAGCAGTTTGAAGAGGAAGCTTCTATGTGTTCTTAGGTATGTGATAGCCACCTTGTATTGAATTGGTCAGGATGGAAGAGATCACCTTTGATTTAACAGACAATGAAGATTTTGACCAAGTAAGGCTTGCTCATCTAGGACCTGCGAAAATGTTTATATCATATCACGAATCTTCATTATTATTATTATTATTATTATTATTATTATTATTATTATTATTATTATTATTATTATTATTATTATTATTATTATTATTATTATTATTATTATTATTATTATTATTATTATTATTATTATTATTATTATTATTATTATTATTATTATTATTATTATTATTATTATTATTATTATTATTATTATTTCATATTTTAGGAGGTTGACTACGTCAGAAAATACAAATTTCTGTTATCAGTGTAGGACCTCCCAAAAATTATAAAATAAAATAAAATACTAGATAAGATGATTAAAAATTAGATAAAAACAGCAATTTGATGTGGATGAAAACAAGAAATTTAGCATTGTGAAAAAGTAAAACGTTTAAGAGGTAGCATACAATGTGCATCCAGAAGATAATACTATGATAAAACTTGGATATGCTCAGAAGTTTGCAGGAGATAGCTATCGTATGGAAAAAGATCTAAATCATGCAGGTCCTGCTGAAAAATATAAACTAAATAAAAAATCTAACTAGAGGCAAAAAGTAACCACGAATCAAGATACGAAAGAACCTCGGTACGATGCTGTGCAAGAATATAGATTAATTAGATGCTAGAGATAGAAAATTGATGGTTTGAAAAATGCAGGACCTACTGAATAACTTTTAAGTAAAGAAAAACTAGGCAGAAGGTAAATAAATTCAAAATAAAAATAAATCCCAGTTCGATACGCTATGCAAACATTGACGTAGAGATTAGGATAGGATTAGGAAATGCGAAGAAAGGTATAGAGAAGCGTTAAAGTGCAGTATGTATCCAAAGAGTACAACAAGTGATAAGAAAGCAGATAACAAGAAAGAAATGTTGGATAAATACTGTACCACTGTAATGAAAATAAGTTAAAAGAAGCTAAAAATTGTGTGTTCTAATAAATCGTTTAAAATTAGCTAAGTATAATTCAGATTTTGCTGCAGCTGGCAAGGTGTTGAATATAGTAGCGCCCTGATAAAATGATGATTTTTTACCAGCCTCAGATCGAATTCTTGGTAGGCGAATCAGAGAATTGTTTCTCCGTGTGTTGATATTGTGTGAAACCATCACATACTTCGGTAGAGTAGAGTCAATTCCACGAATACATTTGAACACATCTGCTGAAATTTTACGTTTCCTTTCAGTCTCGATTGTTGGCCAAGTAGCTGCTAGATCTCCGACTGTTCTCTGGGCTCGACATTGGAGCTGTTCGAAAGTGTTAGCCCAGGTTTTGCTTTGCCCAAGATAAATATTTGAGCAGTACATGAAAGTCGGTTTGATGGTGTTGTATATTGTTTCTGCTACTATTGGATATACCTGATGTCTGACTTTGTTCAAGAGTTTGATTCTTGTGCTGATCTTTTTGGATGTTTTGATGCATTAAGGTTAAGGTGATGGTCAAGCGTTACACCCAGATATTCATAATATGGAGGTTGGTTAATCTGAATGTTTTCTATCATGATGTTACATTTCGATTTAGCTTCTCTTGATCCATAAAGTACAAACTCTGTCTTGCCTTTTTTCAAATTAAGTATTAGGCAATTATCATTGACCCAATGGGAGATCGTTTCAGTTTCCTTGTTAATGACAGTTTCGATGTCTTTGATGTTCTTCACAGAGTAATATAGTACAGTGTCATCTGCATACATTAACATTGAACAGTCTTTCAACTGGAGCTGGATATCATTAATTAAGATTATGAAGAGTAGGGGACCCAGAATGGGTCCTTGTGGAACCCCGTGTGTATTTTTTTCCGGTTTTGACAAACAACCATCAAAGTTTACAAGTTGTTCACGGTTGAATAGGTAGTCAGTTATCCATTTCAGCTCAATTCCTGTGACACCATAGGAAGGTAATTTATGAGTAAGGCATGCATGATTCATTGTGTCGAATGCCTTGGAGAAGTCCATGTATAGTACGCCAGTATATCTACCCTTGTCCATGTTTAAGCGAATATGGTCGACAAGAGATGTCACAGCATGTTGGGTTGAGCGGTTACGACGAAAACCCATTTGTGATTTCGTAAGTAGCTCGTTATCTTCGAAATGATCTGCGAGTTGGTTGAAGGCAGTCTTTTCGATCACTTTCGAGATGACATTCAGGACCGATATTGGACGATAGTTAGTAAACAGAGTTTTGTCTCCAGATTTGTAAATAGGAGTAACTTTTGCTGATTTTTCTGAAGTGGGAAAGACACCAGACATAAGACATATATTTATCAGAAACGTAAGCGGGGCAGAAAGTTCCTCGGCTGCGTCTCTTATCATTATTGCAGGAAGACAGTCAGGACCTGCAGATTTTGAAGTTCGGATGTTTTTAAGTATTTTCAGTGTTTTTTTTATTTCGACCGTGCGGAATTTAAAAATTCGGTTCTGTGGGTTTACTTTATGTAGATATTTGTATCCATTGAATGGGTGCCATGTTCTGTTAGTAAAAGTTTTAACGGTTTCTGCTAGTTTCGATCCGATTGTTGCAAAAAAGGAACAAAACCCGTTGGAAATTTCATTACGATCAGTTGCCATTTTGTCGTCAAATTTAAATGCTTTTGCAGGTGGATCTTCATTTTTAGTAGGGAATGTTTTTTGATTTGGTTCCAGAATTGCTTCGGGTGGCTAGGCTTTTCTCTAAAAATTGATCGGATATAGTTGGCTTTCGCTTGGCAAATCATACGTGAGACACGATTACGTAACACTTTGTACATAGACCAATCATATTGATTGTTGGTTCGTTTTGCTGGACGTAAGTAATAATCTCTAGTATTAATTTTTGATTTTATAGTTTTGGTGAGCCAGGCATTGGATTTACCACGTATTGTTCTTTCAATCGGATCAAATCGGATTCAATTATCGGAGCATGTTAATTTATAATATTTGTCACCAAAGATTTAAATGAATTCCATGAGCTGTTTACATCAGCCTTATTTAAACAGTTTTCCCACGGCGCATTACGTATGTCATTTTTGAAATATTCTTTGTCGTAATTTTTGTAGTCACGTGAAAACAATCGTCGAGGATTGTATTTCTTTGTATGCTTTTTGTATATAACTCCTATTAGGTCATGGTCACTAAACGAATTCGAGTGCACGATGGAATTTGCAACCTTTGTTTCGTCAGTTACCATAATCACATCAATTAAAGTTTTTGTGTTATTCGTCGTGCGAGTAGGTTCGGTTATTATTCGTCGTGCGAGTAGGTTCGGTTATTATTGTTTGAAGCCGTTAATTGAGAATAAATTCTTTATATGTGCTTGGTCCCGAGCGATGAGATAATTGCAGTTTAGGTCTCCTGTTATGATACAGTCTTTGTTCTCTATAGTTACTGTCGATAACATGTTTTCAAGTTTGCCGTTGAAATTTCGATCGATGTATTTTGAACTTTCAGGGGGTTTGTACAAAGTTGAAATTAATATTGATTTAGTATTTGGGATGATAATTTCGAGCCAAATACATTCAATTCCGTCAGACTCCAAATCGGGACGTCTTTGATATACTAAATCGTCTCTAATGTAGCACAAAACGCCTCCATGTGGTCCAAATTCTCTATCCCTTCGTTCAATCGTGTACCCCGGAATTTTCAAATCACAATTTCTGACAGTACTGTTTGTGTGTGTTTCTGTGATACAGAAAATATGAATATTTCTTGTATCCTGGAGCAAAAGTTTGATTCTTTCCAATTTGTTAGCAATGCCATTTAAGTTTTGGTGTAGAACTTTCATACCTCTTTTCGTAAGAAACGATTTCAATGTGTTATCTAGAAAACCAACGGTTTCACTGTCAGTCTCTTCTTTATGACATAACGAACAAAATAAACGTTTAGTACCATTTTTAAGTCCACAAGATATTTCATATGACAAGAAGCTTTCCAAATAAAGCAAGAGCTAGCCTTTTGGTTTTTTCTAATGCTTTTATTACAACATGTACAAAAGTTAGGCCCAGGGCAAGTTTCGATGTCACCAGCTAATATCAACAAAATATAAATTAGACATCTGGCTGGCCTCTTCGCTCTTAATCCATTTTGTAACTTTGTAACCCATAATGATGAGAAAGCATGAGTATCCTCATCAATATCATATTCTCCAGTAGCTCCAAGAGTACAACTGATCCCATCACTAGTAATAAAGTTAGTCTTCTTAACAGCAAAACATGTACCAAAAAGCTCAACAGCAGCAAAGACGTGACCAGAGACGCCATCTTCATAAAAGCTGTTCTTCATAAAAGCTGGTTTTTTTTTATCACAATTATTCACAAAATTGTTTTTAAAATTTGCGAAAGTTTCATAAAATCATTATTTTTGGTCTGATGGGGTCTTGAAAGGTGAAATTTTATGTTTTTAGCCAATTTGATGGCAAGAATAATTTCTAAAAATAATTAAGCATTTTCGAGCCTATTAGAAATTAGTTGAAAGGATTTCAAATTTCAAGTTACTAATGTGATTAGTAACTTAATTTGTTGACTCGCAAATTAAAAAAAAAGATAGTTTATCTGTTCGTTGTTCTGTATATACCGACAGATTTCAGAAAAAAACTTTTTTAAGAAAACTAAAATTCATGAAGAAACCATGTGTGCCTCCTTTTTACTATTGATCAAGTTTCCTGTCAATTATTGTATACATCAGATGAATCAAAAGTCTTCAATTTACAAACTGAAGTCTTCGTGTGGTTATTGTAAGAGAAAATCACTGATTCAGATATGTACTAAGTGTGTAGCTAAACATTATCCTTTTGAAATTGTGGAAACTTACGAACCTCCAATCCCTGCAGACTTGCAACTGAGATAGTATATTGGCCGTTTCCTGGCAACGAAGAAGAGATTCGCTTATATTTATATTATATTCGCTCATGTTCATTTATTTTCTAGCGTCCGGTGCAAATGAGAAATTCAAACTTGGTGATTTTTTGATTTTTTTATGTCATAAAATGTGAAAGATGTTCCGCAAATAGATAAAAACGTGTGGTGATATATTGTAAAAAAATAAACACTCTGCTCTTATGTTAAAAATGGAATTTTAATTGATAAAAATTCAGTTACTTTATAACTGCACTTGAATTACTTCCTCTTCTCCGCAGATGAGCCCAATCACCACCACTCTTGAAAATAAGTTCATTTTTCTACTCTTTAATTCACTAAATTCTGTTGTAAGATTTCTGCCGGCAATCGGAAATCAAAATGGTACACCGTTGCTTCTTTTGAATAATTATTATTTATAATATAATAATTATAATAATTATTTAATTTAATTTTAATTTTACTCTTTTTTCTTTTCACTTTTTTCTTAAAAGGAAATATGAAGGGAAGATTTAAGATCTGAGGAGGCGTGAAACCCGAAATAATATGGAGAGTTTCCCCGTTGTTTTTGAAAGATGGCAGTCGGGAGAAGAAATTAAAAGAACGTGGATTCTTGAGCATGAAAGCAAATAAAAGCTATAGTACGTGGCGGACAAAATTAATGAATCTAGGCAGACTTTCAAAAACGAACAACGCGTAAATTAATGAAAGAGAATTACTTCAAAATTTGACCATGGAGAATGTTATCATAACAAAGCACATATCAAAACTTTGAATCCATGCCCACTCCTTCTCTTCTCTTAAAAAAGTTAACAAAATTATGACAGATGTCCTCCTACCAAATATAAGCAAATGTAACATATTATACAAAAAAAACAAGAAAAACAACCAAAAATCACTTCTTTATTTGGTGACAATTCATGAGACGGAATCTACTGCATGAAAATTAAAAATAATGTTCTTTCTGAAGACCTCGTGAATTCTCTTTCTGGATATGAAACTCCTTGATTGACACAAATTATGTGAAATAATATAATTATCCAACATTGGGCTGTTGGAAGAAAATTGTGGAAAAGAAAAAACATAGTCAGAACATAAACTGTTCTTTGAAACCATTACAGGTTTTTGGAACGAGGTCTTAACTTTTAAATATCAGACAGACAAAACTTCTGAATGGCCTTTAAAAAAAAACACAACCCTTTGGACATTCTGCGTGATGGTGGGTCCTGACGGCAGAAGCAAGCCTTTATACATGTACTATATGCATGCAGTGAGTGTTGACTCAAACAGACAAGAAAGAACTTCAGGGGGAAAAAACAGAGAAGCTAAACATCGTGAAAATCTTCATTGTGAAAATTATATCATTTTTTCGCCTATTATATTAGAATATAATAAACAGGGTTTAGAAGCAAAAAGATTGTGCAGCAACAAAATTGAATTATTCAACAAATTCTATTTCTGTTAGTAGAATTAACGTAAGCCAGGTAATAAGTGAATTTTAAAAAGTAAAGATGACAAGTCAATTTTATATTAAAACATAAGCAAAAGCTTTTCGATTTTAAAAAAAAATCATCGTCAGTGCTATATGTACAATACAAGTAAAAATAATGCTTATGCTTACGTTTTAATATAAAACAAGAGTCTTACGGTTTGAAGGTCAGCGCTCACTTAGACCTCGCTCTGGTATGATTTGAAATTGGATAAACCTTCCACACTGTAGGTAAATTTTAAACATAATTCACAACGATATCATAAACCCATAGCATGACAGGTCTGAACATGTATCGGATATTCCAATTAACGACAAACTTTCATTTTGCTATCAGGTATACGGGGATTTGAATAAGAATTGAATTCGCATGATACGGTTTATTTGATTACGTCATAAGCTAAATTTTCAATTCGATAGGGTTATGTGGACATAACACAAGGAACTATGGCTTGAGAAAATTGTTTCTATTTGTCAATAAGATTGCTACAGCAGAATCTCGGAAATCTACAAATATAAGGAAATTTCGTTATAGCGAACCTGGTTCTCTTTTCCCTCCCTAAAGAAAAATGGTTCGTTATAATGGAGAAACTACTGTATCTACTTATCGAATTCTATGAACTCTATTTTCACTCCACGGGCGCTTATTAATTTTTTGCAACTTGAATTAACGCCCCAGACGAGAGGAGGGCGCTTATTAAGAATTTAAAGAAGGATTTGAATAAAACATTATTGTGTGTGTTTATGTTTTTTTCTCTATAAATTCTGTTATACTTTTTATACATGTGCATATATTCATCATTATTATCAAAAAAATATTCTAATAACAGCCCAGTTTATTAGCTTTTTAAAAAAATAGTCATAAAATCAATGTCTATTGTCTTTGAGTTAGCTATGTTAAATTCACAATTGCAAGTTTTAAGTCAAAATAAACAATATAAACACTAAATAATTATATATAAACACATATAAAAAATAAACACAAAGCTATATTTTTAAAAGTTTAAGCAGGAGTCAAATCATTACAGTGAAATCTCGATATTAAAATCTCCCGTTATAACTCGCTTCTTATAACTCGCTTCTTATAACTCGCTTCTTATAACTCGCTTCTTATAACTGGCTTCTCATTCCCCTGCCTTAACAAACCCTCTTAAAATCTCTCCATTTAACAAACTAAATATCCTTCTTCATCATAATGGATGAATGTGAGGAGAGTCTCTAGCATTGTTTTATTTTCCTTTGAGCTGGGTCTACACTTAGCTTAACTTGACATTGTAATGTACGTAAACAAAAAGCCTTCTTTATATAATTGACAGATTTAAAGAGAATATCAACAAAGTAAAAGCAAAGAGACAGTGAAGAAAGGCTAGTGAAGAAATTCGCAAGAAAGGCTACATTTATACTAGGTGCTGGCTGGTTCATCTGCATATTTATACTAGGCTGGTTCATCTGCATATCATCAGTATCGGCGCCTAAATACCCTTTGCGGGGGAAAATGTTGAAAAAAAGTGTTCGTTTATAGAGATTCCACTGTTAATTTTAAAAAAGCACAAATCATATTTCATTTTTGTTTACCATTTTAGGTACAAAGAAACCACTTCCATCTACAAATCAAAAAATGTGTATGACAGACTGAAATATCCACCCTCCTTCTTTAACAAACACCCTCCTTCAAGAAGTCAAAAACAAAGTTTACAAACGTTCCATTACCAAGAAAGTGTTTTTATTTAAATAATTTTCCCCGCCCTATATCCCCACGATTAGGACCTCTTGGTCCACCATTCAGGATGCATTCACCGGATATAGATTCTGCAATCCCGCACGATCTCTTTTGGTTCCCCCATCTTCCTTCAAAATTAAGCCATGACCATTTGCCAGTGTATCCAGATTGCCGATATTTGATGAAATGTAAATTTTCCCAAGTTTTCCATGCCTTCCCGCTACTGGTGTAATCAACCAATTCATCAAAATTAGGAAGCGTTTTATAAACGTTTCGCCCAATGTTAGGCCAAAGTCCATGTGATCCATCTGCCGAGTACACTATTGGGTGTGTTCCTTGCATGTTTAAGGACTTAGTTCCCTGTTGAAATTTTCCGTTTTTCCATAACATTTCACCTCCGTATTTATTTGTAGTTTTACTATCATGAATTGACAAAAATATGGAATAAATTTTGGAATCTTTGAATCTTAAAACCACATGTTCCCAATCTCCAACATGGTGACCGAAGGTTGAATATCCTCCAACGCATCCCCTGATGCGCGGGCAAATACAATGTCCCCAAAATTCCCCGCATATACAAACATTGTGTGCATACACACCAATGCAAACCCGTTTACCTCGATTGTAAGGAAAGAAGAACCAAAGGTAGGCGTCCATAATATTCCCATGCTTATTGACAATTGTGTACACGGGGACAGATGTTTGGGAAGGATCCTGACCTCTGAAGACTGATGGTTCTCTGCATGATGCACAGGAAAGACTGGTTTTTGTCTGTAGATTGCAATTTGAGTTACATGTTGTAAGACTTGATGGTGTAACGGGGTTCTTGTTATTGCCATCAACCAAATTGACTTCTTTCAAGAAGAAATCCACACTTGAAGGCTTCCACTCCTCATTTTTCGCCAATCTGACCAAAGGTGCATATTTTTTGATCAAATTTTTATCTGAAGAAACATTAGGTGAACATTTCACAAACATTGTTGATTTATTTTCCGATTAATGAATAACAAGCTATTGTTGCTATGGTATTATGACTCATGACGTACCTGCTTGTGTAATAACAAAGCCATCATTACTTTGCTCTATGATATAAGAAAAATCATATTTTAAACATCTTAATCGCTGTCAACTCTTAATTCACAAAATACGAAGCACCAACTTGCAGACCTTTTACAAGAAAAAAGAAAGTCAACTTTGTTTTTACCGGGAATATAAAAACTTCTGTCGATATCGTTGTCCACATCATTAACGTGAATTCCCAAAGCTGAAAAAGTGTAAATTTATCGCTTAGATGTTAATATATTTCAGAAAGTATGTTACAGTTTGCATTGGAACCTGTATACTCCCCTCTCGGATCTGTTTTTCTGTAAGTTTACAACTCATTATGAAGGGGACAAAAAGATTTAGCAGAAGTAGTAACACCAAAAAATGCTTCTCGTTTTTATGATCTTCTTTTAAAATCCTTTTAAGAAATGTTTTGAAGAAGATTGTACCTAAGTGTCTCTATGACAACAATCTTACTGTCGTTTCAACTTTTGATTTCAACAGTACCTAGTGGGCAAAATCTTTAAAAAGACTATGAGGAGAAGTGTTTTCTGTAGGAATGACTAGCAATATCGCCTGCTGTTTCAATAAAAAAACACTCTTTCACAGAGAAATATGTCTTGAACTGAGTATTCAGGATGTTTTTGATTCCTAATTCGCAACCACAAATTCCGAATGAAGATTGAAGATTACATTTATTTACAAAAACACGAGAAATGAATCGATTACCATCCAAAAGGAGCTCCTCTTGATCTGCTGAATCCACGTCTGTGAAAGCTGAAAGATAAATGAGAATGGAGTAATCATTACAATCATCATATAGTCAAAGGTTTTAGGACGGGGAACTGTGACGTCAGAGATATGTATGGTGACGTCAATTATGACAACATCCAAATCTTTGAATAGTGATATCTCATTAACAGTTTGTCATTTACATGTGCACCCATGCAGTTGTGATCAGCGATAAATAATCTTAGCTAACGTCGAACCTATTATCAGGCGTCATGGAAAAAAATATCGCGGGAAACGACAGATCACACCCAAGTGCTTTTCGATTAATATTTAGATTTTGTTTCTTTACGTTGCTCAAAGTTAAATTCTGCTTTTTTTAGAATTATCTTAGTTTTGTAACCCGTTCAACATTTCGCAACGTTAAACGTGTCGTTAACGAAAAACAGAATTTCGCATAATCCAGATAATATAAAAGGTGAACCCAATAAAACATAATTTGGCATAATTTTCTTGGAACACAAATGTCATACCTTGAATCTGGACAAAGATAGAACAGAGGCTAAATATCACAATAATCTTCATTATTCCTGCCTAGATAACTTCTTCTTAAATGAACAAATGTTCCTGTCTGTTCGCGATTGACTCGTAGAATACCTCACGGATGTGGTACAAAAATTTAAATTCAAATTCAAATTCTTTTGTTTATTTCATTTTATTGCCAAAAAATTGTATTCCTATTTGCATATACAACATTAACTGTAATTTCAAAGTAATTTATCTGAATCTACTTATTATGTTTATAAATACTTATAAAGGAAGTTTTTTCTTCGTTCTATTTCGTGCTCCTGATCACACCACGAGGCACACAGAACGAAACAAAAATAAATATACTACTGTGTCGGGCGGCTAGGGCTGGGCTTTCTCTCTCTCATGCGAAAATGGATCAACCTCTTGACCCAGGGTACGCCGCCGTCCGTATATCATAAAGGCGGGTGGTTGGGAAATGAATATTTCATGGTTTCTCTGTAAAAAAAAAAGCTCAAAATTTGTAATCGCAAATTAATTCGCGAAATTAAGCGAAATCATTTTATACCATTATAAAGTACTCGCCAATACCATTAATTTGATACCTCATTTGCTAAAATAAGTAGATTCATATGTAATAAGTGCATTATTATTAACACAGTCTCACTGATCTAAAAATAACAGCGAACTTCTATTCTTTAAAAATGAAAACATAATGGCTACTATTTGGGTGTTTGTTAGATGGCACCACCGAAATGCTCAGAGAAAAGTAGTGTAAAATGAACCGTCCAAATGCATTTTTAGGATCTTCTTTTACTTGGAGTGAGGGGTTAGCTAAATTACATCATAGTATCTAGCTCTGACAACCTATCATAACCTGGTGTGCTGCTTTTTTAGGTTTCCAAAACAATGAAGCACCCTAGTCTGTAAAGCCATCAGTGACAAATAATGAAAAATTATATATGTCAAAGAGACACTCAGTAGTAAACATCTTGTCAACTGCAGCGGCGGATCAAGGGTGTGTCGATGATTGTGGAGGAGGGCATTAACATAATTTCTGTTTTCAGTCTGTATTACCAATGGGATTATTTGAACGCTTTCTTTTTATACTTCAATAGCTAACATTCTCCTCCACAAATCTCGACATATCCTGGATCCGCCGTTGTTCAATGACAATTCAAAATTACAATTAAGAATTGCATTAACATTATTCAGAAATTGATATTGATTAATATATTAAAAGTCATCAGTCTTGGACAGATTTTGACAAATATTCCAAAATAACATTATACCAGAGGATAACAAAGTTAGACCCTTACACAGAGTTGTTTTCAAAACGTGTCAAGGATACCTTTTTTGCATAGCAACTCTTTCAATGGAGCTAAAATCCACAAACAGATTTGGCTGCGAGTCAGAAAAATAATGTTTATGATTCTTTGGGGTTTTTTATTCTATTTGTTTAATGTTGGCGTTTACAAGATTCTAATAAAAATTAAAGTCAGTTTAAAGATTTAACACTCTTCAGAAGGAAAAATATCTAACAAAATTTTGACTTTTGGCAGTTATGGCATTCCATACGATCCAGTGTTATTTTTAAATCTCTGCACAGACTTTAGTGTTATGTTAATAACACACGAAATATGATAGGAGAATAATAATCCCGAAAACCGATTGCTACAACGGAACGGATAGTATAGAGTCACTATATTATTATGCTTGATAAACATTTTTTCACAAAAAGAAAAGCAACGGAAAAGACCTTGCTTGTTGATGAACCCTTTGTACTATAACTCGTTGTTGCTCCTGTAACTATTTGTTTGTTTTTGGTTACATGAAAGCAACATATTAAGTTTTCTATAATTGAGTTCCTAAATTTTAGCTGCTGCTAAAGGAGAGCTAGCTTCTCTCTTTTTCTTTAGCTACCTCTACTAGTACTATTAGCTAAACTGTTTGTGCTGTGTTGTACCAAATTGACCCATTATCAGCTTTTCATGATGTCAAAAAACAATAGAAACTTCATTGCTGGTGTTATCTTTTACTAGATGAACTTTTGGGTGGGAAAAAAATAATCTTAAGCTGTTACTTTGGTAACAACACCTGATTTTATACTCTTGATACCTCTAAGTTTCTGGGATTTCTAGTATACTTATATACTTTTTCTATTTTCTGTTTTCTTGAAAATGGTATTTACAAATACTGGACTTTCATAATTTAATGTTTGAAAATTCAATGTTGTGTTTTTGTACACTTTTAATCTCTTTCTCCATCGTGGTTTTATTTGCTTGATCCAGCAGTTCTTGATGATAGGAGGAAGAAAAATCTTTATCAAATTTTTGTATGTTTTCAATTTTCTGTACTGACATGCGGGAAGTGAAATGTCATACTAATGGGTCAATTAAAAGTTTTCTTCCTTCTAAGTATAAGTATGATTTCATTCTAAATAATGAATTCAGTAGTTGACCCGCATAAATCAGAAATGTTTATCAATAAATCAATCAATAAATCAATCAATCTTCAAGTTAAGCAACTGCTGAGAATAGTGATAATAATACTGAGTTATTTAGGAATGATCCTACATCTTTCACAATGGCTCTTCATCCCTCAAAAACCATCAAGTAACAACAAAAATAGCAAATTATAACATTCAAACATAATTGAACATCAACCAAGACTGGTAGATTGTGAATTTAATAAAAAGAGGAGAATGAAAGGTTTTTCCTCTGACTCCTTTATTAGGCATTTGGGAAAAATTGTGACGTCATAACTCGAAGTTGTGACTTACAACTGCTAAACTCCAAGTTTTTAACTCGAAGTTGTAACTCAAACATTATCCACCTCTAATCAAAGTCTAGATGTCTGTCTATTTTTAACCCTAGAAGCTTTACCCAGTTTTCAGAACTTAACACTTTATCCAAGACTTGGTCATTTTCTTTCCTGAACGATTTATTATATAAAATTTTTTTGGCATGTTCCTTGGATTATGTGCGAATAGAAAAATAAAATTTTTAATTTCTTAAGCTAAGAAACCTAACTTCACTTCTTTAAGTGGATGAGAGAAAAATACATGAAAATTCATTTATCAGAAAAAATACTCTGTACTTTAATCAGGCACATTAGAAAAAGAACTCATGAATAAAAAACCCTCTCCTACATGCCACTACCTCTGGAATAAACTTATTAGTCTGTCTCATAAATACAATCCTTAATTATAAAACTGAAGCAAAAGTATAATCATGTCTATTTGTAGATACACCACATTTTCATACTTTCAACAACTTTTAACTAATCTAACTTTACCATACGTTCTTGACTATTCTTTCTTTTACTTTTGCTAAAATACATGAAAAATAACGTTAAAACTAAAAAATGCACAAATAGTACTGATTTTCCCCTTAAATGTTTCTACAGTCACCACCATTATTTGCATTTGAGAAAATCTGTGTTTTTGATACTATTTTGGCATGAGAGCTTAGCTTAAGTTTTTAGTTTTTTTACATCCATCATCATCAAAAGTGTGCAGGTTTATAATGTTACAAGGCTTATAATGTTATGTTATCGTGGATTTCTTGCAGCAAGACGGAAAAGTTGTAAAAACAGAACCTGCCTTGAGTTCTTTGAATTCAAGATGAAGCCTTGTACAGATATTCAAAAATTAAATAAAAATCATGGAAAAAAAACTTGACTGGTGTGATCCATCATGACAAGTGACATCACGAAAACTGATAATCATACAGCAGCAATAGAAAAAATCTGATCAATGGCAGTATCTCTGAGTCCTCTTTTAACGTGAATTCTCTTTTAAATTATATTCTTCTTTAAATTATATTAATTTTGTCTTTTTATTTGTCCCGTCTAGCCAAATAAGAAGCAAAAATGAACAAAAATCTTCTTTTATTTGCCAATAACCAAATATGGCAGGTGTTGTGTTAATTGATGGTAGTGATATGGATATCGTATCATTTGATGACAGTGAGCAGTTTGAAGAGGAAGATTCTGTGTGTTCTTGGATCTCTGATAGTGACCTTGTACTAAATTGGTCAGGATGGAAGAGATCATCACCTACCTTTGATTCAACAGACAATGAAGATTTTGACCAAGTAAGGCTTGCTCATCTTAAGACAGATTAGCATGTAAATTGTCAAACCTACATACAACAATACTGTAAATTTCCATTGCAAAGTTTGTTTCAGAACTATTTATCTTTGGTTTTACTTACAATGTTATGGGAGAAAATGTCCTTTATTTAACAATTTTTTGACCTGCAAAAGTTTTTATATCATATCACAAATCTTCATAATCTCCATTATTCACAAAATCATTTTTATAGTTTGCGAAATGTTAATGTTGTCTTGAAAGGTGGAGTTTCTCAATTTGATGAAGATAATAAAATTTCTAAAATTAATTAAGCATTTTCTTGTGAAAAAGCCTATTAGTTAAAAAATAGTTGAAATGATTTCAAATTTCAAGTTACTAATGTCATCTTTTAATTTGTCGACTCGCAAAATTAAAAAAAAATAGTTTATCTGTTTGTTGTACTGTATATACTGACAAATTTCAGAAAAAAAGATTTTTAAAGAAACTGAAAATTCCCTGTATATGTCTCCTTTCTATTGATTAACTTTCCTTTGTTCAAGGTAACATCACTGATTCAGATATGTGCTAAGTGTGTAGCTAAACATTATCCTTTTGAAATTGTGGAAACTTACAAACCTCCAATCCCTGCAGACTTGCAACTGAAGATAGCATATTGGTCGTTTCCTGGCAACGAAGAAGAGATTCGCTTATATTCATGTCTAGCATCTGGTTCAAATGAGAAATTCAAACTTGGTGATTTTTTAATGCGATCTGAAAATGTCGAAGATGTTCTACAAATAGGTAAATTATGTGTTGTCACATATTGTAAAAAAATAACCATATAATGTTGTTGCTACTTGTTGTTGTTAAAAACTGAATTTTAGTTGATTAGAATTCGGTTACTTTACAACTAAATTATTGCCTCTTCTCCTCTTCTCTTCTACCTTACTTAAACAAGCAAAAATTGAAATAATTTACGAACTTAAAGCCGAAAATGCTACTCTACTAAAGTTAAACTTGGCAAAAAAGGTATCCGCGATAAACTCAGTGAAGCTGGTTTAGGTAACAGACTATATTTGAATGACAATCTTTGTCCATACAATAGCTTCCTTTTGGGGGAAATGTAAAAAAATGTTTCAAGAAGGTTTAATTGACCGTTTTTGGACCTTCAACCCTATAGTCAATATTGCTATTGACCTTCAAAATATATTTACTGGGTATGATTTCCACACTAGATTTTAAATAAATTTTATATTTGTCTTGTTAACTGATTCTATTTTTTGTGATAATTGCAAAGTTCTGGGTTCACCCTAAATGCAGCTTGTTAAATTCTCAAGATTTTAAACTCCTTGGAAATTCTGACGCAGATGAATTTTGCTCTTTGATTCCAACTGCCAAAGAAAGTGGAGAACACTTAACCCAACTAAATCCTGCAACCCACACTATTTTGGAAACATTCTCCATAAGTACTGAAATTCCCATTACAGATGATGAAGAGGAGAACTGATTGTAGATATTTTGACTGAAGAATTTGAATCTGCTTCTTTTAAACGTTTTAATCTTTCCTTTTTTCACTTAAACATCAAACATTCTGTTGCCCACAACCTTGAAATACCGGGTTATAATTTGTTTTTTAATTACGCTGAATCAAAAGCTGGTGGCACGGCCTTATACATCTGTACATCATTAATTACAAAGGGAAGATCTTTCTAATTCATTCTACTTTCCCCACAATCTGGAATCTACTTTTGTTGAAATTTGTATCGAAGGACGTCCTAATTTTGTGGTTGGTTGTGTTTACAAGCATCCAAACTTCCCAATCTCTGAATTTTCTACCCTTTTGGAACCAAATTTTGATAAAATATCTAATGGAGGTAAAAATATAAATCTCTTAGGAGATTTTAACATTAGCCTCTTAAACTATGATTGTAACAGGCACATATCTTCCTTTCTGGACTCTATCACTTCAAATCTTTTAACTCAAACCCTTTTATTGATTGAATATAACAGGTGGCCAGCTCTCTTGAATAGTTTTGACTAAATACGCTGGTCTCCTTGCCAATTACATAATGTAATTGCAATACATGTATGTGTTTAATTTCCTAATATCTATATAGGTAAATGCGGCAAATATTGAAGTGATTAGTCCCACCACTTTTCTACTAAAACTCTTATGACGAACTACAGATACATACTGAGTGTATTTATCTGAGGAATACTAAATTCTGATGTTATATTTCTGCTGGCAATGAATCACAAATGAAGATGATATGCCGTTGCTTCTTTTGAATGAAAATAATTCCACTCTTAAAGTATACACTGTCGTGTTTCTGATCGTGATGCATTTTTCTTTTAACAGGATTTCATTTGAGTGGTGTTGTAACTCAGCCTGTTTCACATACCCCTGCAAAACAAATTTACCATGTGGCTATAAGTTTTGATAGAGGTCACATTACCTCATGTCAGTGTACCTGCAGTGAGAATGCTACTTGGTGTGAACATGCTACTGCAGTTTGCTTGTACCGAATCCATCATAAAAATAATGTATCAATGCGAGCACCAGTTTCCGAATCATTGAATAGGTTGGAACGAGATCAACTTCAAAAATTTGCACAGTATTTGATAAGTGAACTGCCACAACAGGTTTGTAAATTTGTTATTTTTGCTTGCTTCAACCTTTTTTTCTTAAAAATATTACAAAGATGCTTGTTTTATCTCATAAAGATATTGAGAACACCTGTAAAATTGTAAAATATAAAACAGATTTGCTTTCATAAACTTTATGTTCTTCAGCTTCTGCCAACTGCTCAAAGACTTTTGGATGAATTGCTCTCCTCTAAGCAATCACAGATCAATTTAACAGATGGTGCACCAGGTGAAAACTTATTTATTTTTTGGAAATGCATGAGCTTTAAACCTTAAGTTGATTCTCCATGCATTCAGAGATTTTTCAGCTCAGTTGAAAATTCACAGTGAAAAAAGGTACCTTTTATCAGGAAATAAAAGAAAATTGGTGTTTGGTTATATAGGGAAAATGTTAAATTAGGAAAAATATGTTTGTGAGTAAGTCACTTTTGATGGACTACATTATGGGTTTAAGTATTTGTTGGGCCTTTTTTTAGGCAGGGGAAGCTATTAGTTGGGGAAATGTGGGCATCTACCCTCTGAAATTGGTCACTCCCCCATTTTTGGATAGAAGTATTATCTCGAAACTCCTGTACATTGTTATTACATTATCCTTTGGCAAATGTTATGCAGTTGTTTTTCAATTATAGATCCTACTGCTGGAGCTTCCATATCCGAAGAAGCAAAATGGGTTTTAGATGAGTTGTCCTTACGAGAAAATATTAAGAAGGTTCTGGGAAGGTTTTGTGGTGTTCTTCCACTTGTGATGGATATCAATTCAGCATTTTTAACGTCCTCCGCTCCACCAGTGTCTGTGGAATGGTATGATTTCATTGTTAACCTTATTTAACACAAAATTTTGGAATAAAATGTCGTAATATTTAAAAATAAAATTTGGTTATATAAGGCCTGGGAAAGCCACATTTTCATCAAAGGTCTTGTCTTGTTTGACCAAATGATAATAATAATAATAATAGTTGATTTCATCGTGATAAAAACCTTCACAATTTGGGTGGTTGTTGGAGACCATTAAAGAGTATCTATTGTACTATATTTCCTTCTCACAGGTCTCGCGCCATCAAATCATTTCAAGGTAGAGAGCCTGAACCCATTTGGAACTTATTTTCAATTGTTCGTCATATGTTCACCAGAGACGACAGCAATGCAATGGTGCTTCTGCAATTTGTTACTGAAGAGTGTCTACTTTGCTATCAAATGATGTATTATTGGCTTTCAAGTCACCATAGTATCCAAGCAAACAATGGACAGAGATTTCGACAAGGTAATGGTTAACACTATTATCTTTCTTTTTTTTTGGGAGGAGTTTGAAGTATGAAAATGTATGGTTGGATTTTTAGATTTGCACAGTTCTTATGCTGCAAATGATATCTCCCGTCACTCTACCACCCATTTGATGGATGAGGTCGTTCATTTATGGGAACTTGCTGCTATGAAACCCTATCTTGAAGAAACTGCTAAAAGAAATCTGAAAACTAAATTCTATACTTGGGCGTCACAGGTTGTTGAAGCAGCTAAAAAAGGTTTTTTTCTTTACTTTAAATTCTATATTGTGTTGATTAAACATTGCAATATTAATGAATGTTTTTATAATAAAAGTTACAAACAAATATTACAAACAAATATCAGAAAATTATCTGCTCAATTAAATGTTTGTAAAGAAAAAAACAGTTAATATATTGTACTACCGTTGTTGTTGTTGTTGTTGTTGTTGTTGTTGTTGTTGTTGTTGTTGGAATGCTTTGCTTTTCCTTTCTAAGTTTGCAGAGTGAAATTCAATTGTTTCAAAACATTACTAAAAAAACCCTTAACCATATCCCTTTTGTTTTCTTTTCAATAAAACGTTTGATATTTTTTGATATTTTTATGACTTTTAGGTTTCGGTCAAGGAAAATTAACTTCACATCAGTTGAAGATCTTTAGTGAGTTCACTGGATTCAACCCTGCCATCACTGCTTGTGATATGAATTGGAACGTCTTTTATGAAATTTTAGCCTTGTCTCAAAGTATGTAAATCATGTCTGCAGTATTTGTTTTTATATAGTTGGTCTGGTTGGTGATTTATAACAAACACCTTTCCAGAAATTTCGATATCACCTTTTCCCGGTTGTTGATTTTTAATTTAATTATGTCACATTGAATTTTATGGAACAGTCCAGTATAGATAAATTTAGTTGGTGTTGCTGTTACACGACGACGTCTCGATATGTTTTTTCATTTTTGAATGTTGCTTCAACTTAACCCCATCTCTCTTTTTCTAGAATCTTTGATGGAATTTTCAAATACAAGGTATGTGACTGAGGTTTCGTGTCATTTGTTATGTGACGAATGTTTCGTGCCATTTGTTATGTGACTGAGGTTTCGTGTCATTTGTTATGTGACGAATGTTTCTTGTCATTTGTCATGGAGGTTCCATGTGACACCCATCTTCATTTCAGATCTTTTGAAGAGAGCGACACTTCAGATGATATTATGGAACGAATGTACAACGAAATCACCACATTGCTCCCATCTCACATGGACGAATTTCTATTGGTTAATAAACTCACACAAGCACTTTGTTGTCATGGATATGCAAACAAGTCCGTGAAATTGGCTGCAGTTCTTGCACGAAAGATTGTGGCCTCATTTCCGGACATGGTTAATGCTGGAGTTATCAATTTTTCGTTTGTTACTGAGAAGGCAAAAGATGTGTGTGAAATGCTGACTAATTCACCGGAATACGAAAAGCTGGCCTTTGAAATAGCTATATTGGGTTTGACTGTCCCTCGTTTACCAGCACCAAGTAATGTCGAAGAGGTTAGTTAACGAGTTTCTTTCAACTGCCTATCAAGTGTTGTGTGTTTCGCCGAATGTTTTTGTGCGTCATTTTATACGTAATCTATGCATTTGTTGCTGTTTCACCTCTCACGATTGCTTTCTAGGCTATAGCTTGAATAATAGTAAATTTTGATGGCTTACTAAGGAATTACTATCAATTAATGTTTACCGAGGATAGCTTGATACAACTGTTATCAATGAGGGTCCTGCATAGAACATTTAAAGCCCCCATTTGGGCTACGGAAACCGCATGTCCTTTTCAACTACTCAACTAGACAACCCCCTTAGACATCAATCCCCTACTCAAGCTGAGTGTTAGGTGACTGGATCGATTCATAATCGCTGGCATGATTTGGACAGGTTTCGAACGCTGACCTCCCACTATGGAGGCGAGCGCTCTACCACTAAGGTCGCCAGTTGATAATAGCGAGTGGAAAAGCATTTTGTTCTCATAATCTTCTTATTCCTTAGGTTCGACTCACGTATTTAGAAATGTTTTTGCACACCAAACTAAATGAGATGTTAGTCAATGAAGAACGTCTGGTGTTTGTACGTTACCAAGCACATAAGCTGCTTGCAAATCCTATGTTACGTGGAGATGGAGTATTGGCTCTATTGATGGCCACCTACATCTTTGAAGTGTTATGTCGTCAAAATGTGAGTGGAACACCGTCGTGCAAGAATGAAGTTTGTAAACGAATGAACGGTGATGACAGTCTGGGCTATAAAGCTGCACTGGTTTCCCTAGGTCCGCTTGGTTTGTCTAACGTTTTTCTTTTTATAAAACTTCATATAGTTTAGTTCGAAAACGAGTTCTTTTTGTTTTCAATTTCATCTTTTCAATTTCATTTTTGTTTTCTTGTTTCAGGTCTGTGTAGTAATGTAGTAGATAAGAAGCAACCCATGTTATGCGAGAGTATACGCCATCAAAGGAGAGATCTGGCACTAGCTTTGTTAACTCATTGCAGAAGTAACGAAGAAAAAGTGATTGAGATTTTGAGCGTGCTATTGGACAAAGAACGATATTCTTTTATGAGTTCATGTCATACTGGCAATAATACAAAAATTTGGAAGAATGTTAAAGAAATGAGGACCAGCAAGAAGAAAGGTGTTGTGTTGGATTAAAGTGTTATTTGCTGATGAAAGAAAGAAAACGAAAATTAATATTTTCGGTTTTTTTGTTTTAGTTGAAACAACGAAAAACAGTGGCTCATCGAGTCAATCGAGAGGAGGATTCACATTTGCTGATATTCGAATGAATCTTGGTAAAACTATGCCCAGTGAAAGGTGCATTAAACACTTTTGAGTGTGTTATTTTCGAGTAGTGACGTCTCGGTGACCTGTCTTGACGCATTCTTCGAGATATTTTTTCCATTTGAGTTTATTTGAACTGTTTGTGTTTTAGAAATGCGCCTCCCAAAAATTCCAGCGATAGCGACAGTGGTCATGGTGAGGGTGGCAACAAGAGGATTTCATCGCGAAACCTTCCCCTGCCAATAGGGATGAATCGAAAGACGCAACATCAGAGACGTCACTCCCGTCAGATATCAAAGAACAGAAGCGATAAGAACGTCAGAAACGAGCGTTCATGGACGAAACATAACAAAGGTGCTCGTCCAAGAAAGCTTTCAAAGAACCGAACATCCCGAGAAATGACCGAATCGGATTCTGGTCAGGAAATGCATTTCTCATTCGAAGGTATTGTATATTTTTTATCTCACTCGCGATACTACTTTGTCAGAAGGCCGTTCATGGTCACCAACAACACTGTCGGTTTTAGTGTTGGATGCCATGAATAGGATGAGGGAAGGGTGTTCGTTTCAAAAAAGATTTTCTGATTTTGAGTTTTTCTGATTTTGATTTTAGGAGGAACGGCTTGGTCAAAACAAAACGAAAATTGGGATGACGAGATTGATCGCGAGAATACAGTGTCGCGTTCATTAGCTGCAAACTATACTAGCACAAATACGGAGTGTAAGAATAGCTCCAGCGGTGGAGGTTCGTCGTTAAGTAGCATCGAAAACTTGCCGAACCATAACCAAGTTTCGACCTCCTCAAATGTTAGTTTTCCTCAGAATGATCTGTTAATGAACATCAATTTACCCAACGTCGTTGACGTCCCTTGTGATATGTCGGGAGACGTCGATGCTGGATTTGAGGAAGACTTTAATATAACTCCATCGTTGTTTCAACGTAATATTGCTGTCACTGAACATATTCCGTCCGTAGATGTGACGACAGAGGAATCGATCATGAAATCGAGCGAGAATACTGCTGATTCGGTCGAAATAGTGACTGTCGGCAGAGTTAACAAAACATCACGTTGCGAAATAGCAAAAGACAATGTTACCGAAGAAGAAAAGGATATCTGTCGTGAAGAACAACGAGAAACCGACAATCCAAATGACGAGGATGTTCTTGAAAGATTTAATCTACTTAACATGAATGAAGGGATTGTGGAAGATTTTCGAAGTGAAGACGAATCCATTGCACCTTGCATTGATACACTTGAGCAGAAGGTTAATGGTTTGTTGTTGAACATAAACTCAATAAACGAACAAAAACCTGCTACTATTGAACAACCAGCTGCTGGAAACTTCCCCACAGTGTGGTCTCACTCATCATCTGTGGAGGAATCCAGTGGTGATCAGATCGAAGCCGGTGAAAATCCTGTGGAGGAGGCTGGAATGCAGGAGGAGGGTTTGGAGATCCAATCTGAGCAAAAACAATCTACGAAGAAGATCATTGATGTGGATGATTTAAAGCAGGCATTGTCTCATGTGCCAGCTGCTCAAATAATTTCATCATCCAATACCACGGGTTCATCAAATTCACAATCTCCTAAACCCAAACCAAAAAAAAACAAAAATAAAAAGAACAGGAAATTGAAACTGACGATGAACATGCAGAGTATCGAATCTGAGGCCTATTCTCTTTTCGAACTGGCCAAGTCAGTGTTATCACATGCACGAAATGCTGGTGTTTTCTCTACTGATGTTGATGAAGTGAGCGTAAACACGGGCGTCAATAGGCGACTACAATTGGCTGCTTTTCGAATAGGTGGCGTATAGTTTTTATCTATCGCGTTCTCCATTTCAATGTTTACAATGATTAAGTAATTAGCATGATAAAAGAATATCGTAAATAGTCAATGATGTATAATTGCCTTTGTAAATAGCTGTTACTCATTTTGAAAACGAGGCGATGGATGTAGTGACGTAATTTATGTAAAGGTCTATTAGGAGACATAGGTTATTTTCTCATATACAACTTAGCAAGTAAAGTTAATGACGAGTTTTCGTTCATACAGCGGATGATGTCGCGTGACGCCCGATGATGCTAACAAAAACTGACACGTCGTTTTTACTACGCCATCCACGTGTAATTGCCATGTATTTTATCGTGAGTGAAGTAAGAGAGCGCCTTCATAGTTTTGAAGTTCTGTTTTTATTATAGGTTTGTTTGCGTTGAACATGCATAACTACAGTTCACCCAACTGGTTCTCTCGTACCTATTCTCCTTATGTTTCATGGATTGAAAGTCAGACCATGGATATCGGTACAGCAGCGTTACGTGTTCTCAACGACAAGTGGGAAGGCGTTCTTACTCCAACGGAATCCATACAAATCGCTTCCCGTGCTTCCAGATTAGGAGATTCATTGTTGAAACGAACGGCTGCCGAGCTTGCGCTCTCCTGTTTGTGTTATGCGGAAAGTTTGAGTTCGGCTGACATCTCTCATACGATTACTATGTGTCGTGAGCAAGATCGTGATCTTCTTGAGCGGGCTTGCGTAACGGTTGAAAATGCTGGACGAAATGGTGGAGTACAACCCGAACTGTTTTTCCAAATTGCTCGTGAGTGGCATCAATTATACGAAGATTCTCGTACAGAAAACGAAAGTGATGACAGTGCGAGTGGTGGAACTCGTAACACACGACCATCGGTAACGTCAAATGTTTCGAACGTCGGTGAAAGTGATGTTTCATTGTTTATGACACCAGAGCAATTTGTTCAAGAACAGATGCATCTGCAAGCTCAGGAAATGTCAGGCCGACAACTACCACGATCGTCGTCACAAGATTTTGCCAGGATATATCCGCCATATTACGGTGTATTGCATCATTGCCCATTACCTCAGCAAGCCATCCATTCTCGTCGTATTCATAACATTGATAACTACTCCTTACCGCTGACCAATTACCATGACGATTTGAATCTATCCGACATTCCACGTTATTTGCAAAATGCATACAGAGTTGGCATGCGGGCGTTAGAAGCTCTAAAATCTCGTATGCATGACGACCGCCCTGATGTGAAATACGCTATTGCCCCGCCCTCGTCGTCAGATATACGCTGGATGTGTTTTTTGGCTGCATCGTTAGGACAGCCGTATTTAAAGAACTTTTGCAAAACTGTTTTTGATGCAGTAACAAGCCCTTATCTCCTTCATGATCTTGCTTTAGAAGCTGCACGTCATTTTTCAATGTTTAATCCGGCACAATTAGCATCGTATCTGCGATCGCCGAGCGTCAGTCCTCTTGTCCACAAATCGTTAAGAATGTACAAAGAATTACTTCGTCACAATCTAGAACTGCTTAACACAACAATGTATGACGAGTTAGTGGATTTGTTACGACGCATGCGCAGCGCCTTCTGTATGGCCCCTGCAGGTATGGCGAGTTTTAATGAGATTTTAGAATTAGTTCGAAAAACCTATCCGAAGAAGAAGGACTTGTGGAGAAAAATCATGGATGGGTTATCAAAAGCATGAAAATCATCAATTTGTTTGTTGTTGTTTTTTGTTATAATTTTTTAGTTGGTTTTGTTATTTTCTTTTATTAATATATCCACCATTAGTGAAATCTGTGCACCGTCATTGAAATATATTCTTCATTTTTGGTTTTCTTCTTTTTTTGTAAATTTCAAGATTTCACATTCAAGTTGTTTTCAAGATTTCACAGAACAAAATAAGTCACAGGTGATTAAAAGCCGACCTGATCTCGTTTGCATTATAAGAGAGAGTGCTTTGGACTAAAGATCAACTTTGCTTAAACTACCTTATTACATGATATTAACGGAGCAGTTTATTAACAACACATGATTTGTAAGTACATGAAATTAACGCGGTCTAAGCCAAATCAAAATTTTTTATGCATAAAATTAACGCGGTTTCTAGGGAAATCATAACCAAAGTCATAAGATTAACGCGGTTCAGAGATAGGGAATAAAAAGAACAATTTTTTTTTGAAATTTTATACTTTCACAATTAAAGAAACGGGTTCAAATCATCTACATGGCCGTTTCTTGCATCTGCGACAGCTTTTATCACGCCAGCTGCTTTCCAGCCGTTGATAATAGTTTGGCGTCCTTCGGCTTTAAAATGCTGATAAATTTGTCCCATCACCTTCGCGTGAATCGGCTTGAGAGTAGATAACCGGAGATCCACTTCAATGGTTGTTACATCTTTCTCGGGGTTGGTTTGGAGCTCTTTTGTTATTGTGTTGGTGAAATAATCTCTGAAAGCAGCTCTTTCCATCTTTTTGAACGAACCATTGGTTGTCAGATCAAGAGGTTGAAGCAGGTGGGTTAAATTCTTTGGCACCATGACTGTCACAATATTGTAATCGTCAAGGGCATCTGTTATCAACTGTGATTGCTGACCTCTAAAGGCATCCCAAATTAATAGGACTTTTTGAGTTATTGGTAATCCCATTTCTTCCTTCACTTTTTCCACATATGGATTGATTACTTCTCTTAGTAGTTTAAGCGATTCTTTTTCGTTGCTCCAGTGACTTTCGTTATATGACAATGAGAATCCCTCCGGATAATCAACAGATGGAAGTGATCTTTTGGTTTTGCCCTTGTAGATCAGCTGGAAGGGTAACATCACTCCGTTAAGAGTTTCTGATAGAGTTACAGTAATTCCTCTTTTGTCACTTGCGCCTATTCTTGGGATGTGTTTGCTACCTTTGACAGCCATGGTAATGTTATCTGTGGGAACAAATTTCGAAGGAGTTTGGTCAACATTTATTATAAGTTCATCGGGGATATCATGCCAACTAACAGCGTGTGCAATCTCCTGTAAAAAGAGAAAGCGAGTTTCCTCCCAAATTGAACGTGTTATCTTTGGTCTGGATGTTGTAACCATTCTACGAGACATATTCATACGTTTGTAGAGATAGTTAATCCATCCACGCGATACGTTGAAATCCAAACATGAACCATACTTGGTAATATTCGATTTAATCAAACCCATTAGAACTCCTTGTATAACATGACGATTAATATTTCCACCTGCATTGCGTAAGCTCATGATAAACTTTCTGAGCTTCGTATCCAATTCAACGGGTAGAGATAGTGGTCTACCCCTCTTTTGTCCAATAGTAATCGGAATTTCTTCATTGTTTTTATTGTTAGCAGAAAGTTCTTTACGATATTTTACGATCCATGCACGAACTGTGCTGTCAGTTAACTTTGGGAATTCTTTCACAAACTTTGCAATGGCACGCGCTGGACCATGTACGTTTCCATATTTAGCTATCATTAGCTTGTCTTTTTCGCTGTATACGGTACGTTCCGTTCCTTTTTTTGTGAAGAAGTTCAAGATGCTTCTGTTCGCCATGGTTGACGTCATTTCTCTCAAACGTGAAGAAGAAAAGGTATCTCGTTTGTTTTCACAAATTCAAGTAGCCCTGCACTACAATGACTTCTTTTATGGTTTTGCACATGGTTTTGCACAAATTCGAATATTTGGCAATGCAATGACTTCCTATGTGAATGCTGTTTATGTTTACAAGCAGATCGAAGTTCATATCAGGACAGCAACAAACTAAAATGGCTCAATTCACTTTGGTATATGAATTCACCACAGCGTTAAGAGGTTTTCATGTGTACCGCTCTGAATGGACACCACAGCTTGACCAGTCAATTAAGTTTAAGCAAGAGTTAAAAAACCCTCATGACAAGTTCGCTGTTGCTGGACAAACGAACATTCCTGGAAAGCTCTGTTTAGTGACTGTTGGTCATGTCCCTAAGGAAATAAGTCGTCTATATCTGGTACGCCATTAAAGAAGGGGCTGGATTTTCCGCAACCGTAAAGTCTGTGTCACCGAAACGTTCTCCTCTCAAGCAAGGCGGATTGGAAATCATTATAACAATGAAAGCGAAATGGCAAAACTCAAGAGCAATGGTTGTACTCAAGCGTCATGTAGAAAAAGTCTCGTTTCCGGAATATGGGGAGTATAATGACGATTCTTCGGAGATACTAAAAGAAATTACGGACAATCCAAAAAAAGACAGTGAAGATGAAGATAGTGAAAGTGGCAGTGAAGAAAGTGATATAGAAGTTACTGAATAGTAGTTAATAAATTTTAAAGAAAAATAAAACTTGTAATCTTGTTAAACCCTTTACCACATGCCCCGTATTTTTTTACAATATAATGGCTTTTATTCATGAAATTAACGGTCATAAAATTACTAGAGGCAGAAAATTAGTGTATCACTAAATTTACGGGACCACAAAATGAACGCCGCATAAAATTAACGCGAAAATGGCCAAAACCCGTTAATTTCATGCTCCGTTAATTTCCTGTAATAAGGTAATCACAGTTCGAATCATGGAGAACACGTTCCAATGTAAAAACTTCGAATCATAAAGCTTTCTTTACATTTTCAGTTCCCAATACGTGGGCCGTTACAGCTATGCGGGTCGATTAGCAATAAATCGGCCCTGTGGTCACGGTAATTTTACACTGCTCTGTAATCAACCATACCATTAAAAGTTTAATCATGTACCTACCTGTGCATAACCGACCTACCCAGGGTATCATGCATTTTGAGTCTAAACACTACAGGTAAGTCACAGTTCGTTCATGCTCATAAATTATGCGGATCAGAAATTATCTTTTTCTTTTATTTGAACTTTTCTAGTTATGTTCTGTGCAATTCTACAGAACATTTCTTGCTTGTATCTATCTTGTTTTTAGCAATCCTCACAGACACTCTGGTAAACTTATTTTTCTGTTGAATGGTTAGCCATAACAGCCATTATTATTGTATAGTATTAACATTATTGTGTTGTTTTAGGGAAAAAATTTACACTAAATTTCTTCTCGCTTAAATTTTGAATTTTATGGGACCCATTAAATTAAAATAGACCCTGGGTAGTCGGTATCCCACACTGAAATTGATAAACACATTTTAAGAGAATGTAATATTTATAAGATTTTAGCGTGTGACACAAGTGTAGGTGAACTCCGCCAAAATAAAATCTAAAACTTGAAATTCTGTTGTAAAGAAAAGAACAGGAGTTTACATATTTTGTAACCACAATAATCAAGGGAACTTGTCAGAGGCGGATTTAGAGGGTAGTCGAAATTTGTGGAGGAGAATCTAAGGTACTAAAGCATAAAAGAAAAACGTACAAATAAGCTCATTGGGGATACAGACTGAAAACCAATTATGTTAGTGTCGTCTCCACAATTTTCGACTTACCACCTTTATTTTCATGAATGTGGGAAATATTGGATTTGAAGATTTTAATAGCGTGGAGATGGTACGCAAATATTTACGAACTATCCCGAAGTTTGATCTGTATTACAAAACTGTAAGTTAAGCCTCGTTTGAATGTATTTCGTTGTCTTTCGTTTTATTTCTAAGCGTAATAAACTTTTATTGTTAAAAGTTTGAATCACCTTTTAAAATTGAGAACGAGGCTGACAAAAAACCTAATACTTCGTGTAAACAGAACATGGGAAAGGTCTATGTTTTCTGTGACCTCCTAATCATGTATTACAGGGAAGATTTTGAAACGCCATCCGTTTCTGTTGTCAACACAGTCAGGGGATTGTAAGTCTTGTCAAATGTATTCGAAACATGTTAAAAATAGAATATCACTGTTTATTGCTGTTGAATGAAAGAACGACGGTCGATTATCACCAAACTGCGAAACACCACCATTCTAAAAATAACTTATGATGCCTTGCGAAAGGCTATTTCCGGCGTCATAGGCCAAACATACAAAAACTCTTTAATTCAAAGAGAATAAAATGTAAACTAATTATTTAAAAAAACAAATAAATTAATATATTGTACAAACATTGAAGAAATGAAAGCAACACTTGGCTTGACGTGTTTCTCAAAATAAAGCTCGTCTTCTCAATGAAGTAAAGTTCAATGATGTTTGAGTCATTCATTCATTCGGTCAGTCAGTCATTCATAACCACTATATTCTGCGTACTCATTAGAGAATTTCCTAGTTTGGAAGGTTTTTCTCCTCATCTTATCAGATCAGTTCAAGTGACATTCTCCTCTCCCTGAAATATTTAATCAGTGTTCACTTTGATCACATGACGTTATATTCATTTTTGGTAAATCAATGGTAAATCAATATTGTGCATTGGTTGTAATATGTCATGTGATCAAAGTGACTGAAACATTTGCGTATTGAAAAGATCAAAGAAAATGTCGTTCTCATAATAAGTTTCCAGAACAGGGACTATATTCTAACAAGTACGTATTCTTCTTATTGGCTGGTGTTTGTTTGGTTTTCGATACTTGCACTATGAAGAGCGTATTAACCTGAAATTATGTTTCCAAAACTAACAGTCGAAATATCGTTTAAGAGGGGTAACCGCAAAATATACTCGAAATGGCGAAAATACACTCTCGCAAAATACCAAAATAATTTCGTGTTTAGGCACCACCATTTCTTTCCCACGATAATTTCTCCCAATAAAGTTTGTTCGTTTCCCATGATCCTTCACTTCACTTCACGAAGTCTATTGACGAGTTAACCTCCATACAAGCGGGGTTAGCCTCGTACAAGCAGGGTTATTTTACCCAACATTGATGTTTTAGAGGGGATATTTCCAGTAATAATAAAATTCGATATTGAGTTTATATTCTTAATGTTTTGATAAAATATTTACTTCTGCCCGTCTGTTGAGTTTTCTTCTTCATCAAAATGAACTTTAACGGTTGTTTTGCGTTTGCGTCTCGTGATCACGTGATCATTACTATCTTTGTTGTCATGGATACACGTTACAAACATCTGTTGCGACATCCGCGAGACATGGAGTGACGTGACAATCTCGTACATGTTTAAAACGTCTTGAATCCAAATGTCTCATGGAAGTGTTATCTCTTAAAGTTCGAGATTACCTTCATCGGCACATAAGTACAGTATCCGCTTATTTCATGCAAGTTACATCCAGTTTTTGCGTGATTACAACATTCTTCTAGAAAATTTTGATCGTTTCGTTTTTGCAGCGTTTTTCTTTTGAAGAAATGATTCGCATTTTTCTCTTCAACAAAATTTGGCACTAAAAACAGAAAATAAAATTTGTTAGATCCAGATCGATTGGCAGGAATAACTGGAAAATAATTTGAGAACTCCCACCAATAAAATCTATTTGCTTGTTGAGATGAACCCAGGGTAAATATTAGCTGTTATATATAGATCGCATGCAAACATTGAGTTAATAATTTTACCATCAAAATATCGATCGAAAGCAAATAAGACATAATCCAGAGATAAGATTCACACTCCTCTGAGCAACTCAAATGTGTGTTTTCTTTTGTAAAAGAAAGGGTTTCATTGAGCCATAATGACGTCATAATTAATGTTATTTATCATTATCAAGACTGTTTTTCTTATGATGTCACAGGTTGTTGAATAGATTAACAAGGTTGTGGACTAAGGAACGAAATATTCGATGTAAGTTCCTAACGTAAACATTTTATATGATGTCTGTTCCCACGCAGTTTGTTTTCTTTTTTCCCTGAAAAAATGATTTCTTTTTTGACTCAAAATAAAATGATTTCTTTGTTTGGTATGCATATTGAAATCCTACTTTGCTTCTCAGAGAAAAATTCAAAAAGAATATTCAAAGGGAATCGAGATGTTTCATAACGTAAGGTTTTGAAAACAGTTTGTAAATGTCGAAAACTTGCTCGTGGGTGACATACAATAACACACAGTAACACACAGTAACACAGTATCTGTCGCGATACAATAACACACAATAACACAGTATCTATCGCGATATAATGTTGAAAAATTGCCTACCTTGGGTCGTGGTCAGTTTTTCTCTTCTTCCTAGTGGATAATTCGTGCAAACCATTTTGAAAAAGAACTGAAACGTTCTGGAGTCACAAATACGATATTGTCTTCTGAAAGCATTAACACGACGCATTGCATCTAACGGAGATGCTCTTCCATGAATTTGATTGGTTAAAAAAACAATTAAAACTAATTTGATTAGTCCCATAATGTAGTAGCTTTTTTTGTCTAAAAGAGAAATTTTGGTGAAATATGTTAGAGATCTGCTTCCACTTAAACAGTTTGCTGACGCTTGGACACAAACACGATTTCATACAATATCAATTTTTATGTGTTTTCCCAAATCCATACAGACCCTTAATTACGGACCTTAATTTTTACTCTTTTCATGCAAGTTCCGTCATTACTACTCATTAAAAAGTTATTTCTAACCCAACAAAAAAATCAGTATTGAACCCCATTGCTGCTCCAAAAAATTTTTTGGCGAAGACTAACATGACATGGCAGCCGGCACTCACACAAGAACAACCTTCATTCATAATTTCATCATGTGGTGTTTTCAATTTCTGGTGTTAAGCTTTTAATAATCACCTCAAGGAAATCCAAACTCCAATGAAGATACAAGCTGTCAGCCAACTGTCAAGTCGTTGCATGAGAAAAACCCTTCAAATAAGATTCACCATGGAAAACGTGTATATATTACTATGCAGATGTTATGATAAGACTTGACCCCCGTGTAACATAAAATCATTTCAGTGTAGGTCCACTACTATATAGCTCTTAACTGTTTTCATAGCACGGGGGTTATTTATTGTTCATGTACTTTATAGTTTCTTATTTATCTGTTATAATTCCCAAGACAATGTATTATTGACATGTTGTATGTGATTGGTGGAAACGTATAATTGTGATTCGATATTGTATGTTGTTGTAATAGGAAGAATAAAGACCAGATACGGAAGGTACATTTCCCTATCTGATATTTAAAATCCCCCCGAGACAAATCTTCCTATTATTAATTATTATCAATTATTATTAATTATTATTAATTCTTCATTGATTATCCAGAAAAAATGGAAAAAATAATAATTTCCTCCCCTTTTATTAAATAGTCAGTATGAACACGGTGCTGGATAGGTTCACATGTTAGTCCATGGTTAGACTGAAAACCTATGTTGGCTGGAAAAACGACTCAAAAAATCTGCAGTCTCCATGCAAATATTTAACAATGAAAAGCCGTTTGAATCACGTGATATTGACAATCAAAATATTAGTCGAAGGGATTGTGTTCGATAACAAAAAGGTGGTCTCGCAAAATATCATAGTAAATACACGTGAATGAAAGGTTTCAGAACGCAAATGCTGCACATTTTTCGTTTAAGAATTTAATTTGCGACAACTACTCATAATTTACGAGAACTGGTCAGCAATTTACGAGAACTGTTCACCAATTTGTGACAATTTTGGCAGTAAGTTTATATAGTGTTCTGATGTTAAAGTTAATACGGTCACTTCGTTTGTGCTCCCTCGCTATTATCGAAAAATATTCAATATTGAATATATATTGAAGCCATACTTTTATTTACTTCGTAGATTGTTTTGGTTAAAAACACGAGCTCTCCATCACGAAGTTTCTTTCTATTTACGACGTGGAACAACTTTTCCAAATTTTTAGCACACTGTCGATTCATCTTCGGTTTTTCCTATTTTTAACATTATGTATTGATTTTCATTCTATTGTGGTTTTTCTTTTTCATGTTTATCACTCCCAGAAAAGAAGGAATTTGTATAAAACCATTCCATATATTAAATCTCCTCCATTACACGTTTGATCAGAGGAATAATTTCAAAATTATAATTTCTTCAACACAACAAAACATAAAAACATATATATAGTACAACTGACAATTTCTTCTCAACCAAGTTTATGTTTATGGTGAAAACCTTATAATTCTTGTCTGGGTAAGTGAAGTTTCACCGTAAATTTATAGTGAGGAGAACTTGTCAGAAGAACCTACTCATCATAGACTAGTTAGTTATGTCGACTCATACGCGCGTAGAGTTAAAGAATGCCACTCCTCAGTAATTTTAGTGATATTGAAAAGATCAAAATTTTAAACTTTTATATCTGATTTAAACCAGATTTGAATTTTCTTCAATAAAACAAAGTACTACTTTACATAGAATTTTCGTTTGATTTCTAACGAGACACGCATACGGAACATAATAGACAATATACTACTAACCTTGTCCCCAGGACTTCTTGCCTTGACCAGTATATCGAAAAAGGAAGTCCTGGGGGAGGACGAGGTTGAAAATAGTGTAAGAATGAGTCATTATCTCCACCATATCGGAAATCAAATCCTCCTCTCGTGTGAAGAGTTAATCAAAAGAATAACAATCAAACAAATCAGAGCGGCTTTAACACTTCCCCCTCACTGTGAATTTTCAACCATTTCACTTCATCGTTGTTGTTGTTTGAATGACCAATAGTCGGAATTGAACAAAACAAAGTTACGACAGACAATAATGATCTTCTTTTTAATGACGTCACTTTGGTCTGTTTCATCATCACAATAAACTCTCCATGACATCATTTTCAAATAATTAATTTAGTGCATAATTAAGACAGCCTATCATTGGATACAAATAATGGATATAAAAACAGAGATCAGAGGATTTAGTGGACTACCTAAGCAAAAATGATGAAGAAGAATTTGAAAAAAAGGTCAGTGTTATTAAAAGAGTCTTCAGATCTTAGAGATTTTATGTATGTTAGACCATAGACGGAAGCAGTGTTGATACCAGAGTTAAGAGACGTTAAGTGATGAAGAATGATCATTAATAATTTCTGCTGCAAAGTCGTGTCTGCCTGAACACTGTTAAAAGTTTGGGGCGAGACTGTGTTAACCAGCCAATTTCAGACCATCAAATATATACCTCCTAGATCATATGTTCCAGTGAAAACTTTGATAAAGCATTTGGAAGAACACAAGATGCAAACTGACCCTAACTCTCACTGACCTAAAAAAATTAAAAAGTTTACTGCATGACAACATGAGGATGTTTACTCACGGATATTAACCATAATTCATCGCGAAAAATAACGTTATGCTGGTTTTTCCATCTAACGTCCTCTACCAGGAACACCCTCTACCAAGAAGACTAATGTGGGAACATGTAATAAACCCATAAGTACAATTTTGTATGATTTGATATTTTACGAATCGTAATATGATGGACAAATTTTTTTTTTTTTTTTGCTTTCATCATTTTTATTCAGCATTCAACTCATTCACACTCCCGTTCAGGATCGTGGTTTTTCCAAGATCTCTTTCGTATGACTAATCCTCCATTCGAGCCATTTCGTTTTTTTTCAATTATGTTGCGACACGCTTTACATACATACTGTGTTTCCTATTATATTGCAGAGCCGTAGCAGGGTCAATATTTCAGGGGGGAGTGCAATAGCAAATAACAAAAAATGTAACGAAGAACATTTTGAATTCTAGGATCTCTTAAACGGCCTTAAAATGAATTTCAGAGTTCAATTTGAGATACTTAATGATGAATATTTTTATATATCTTTAAACCAAAATTAACTTAATTACTCATTCCGACAGCTAAAAATCCACGGATGATAAAAGACTGAAGAGACAGGTTTTAACATTTTATTGAAGTAAAGAACGGGTACAAATACAAATGAAAACTATTTGTTTAAGTAACGACGATCTGGACAATTTATTACATCGGAGATGAAACAGTTTACTTTCTAGTAGACACTCTTTTCTTTGATAATTTGTGTTGACAAAGTATGACAGACATTCTCTTCCTGCCGTGATGAATGCCTATAAATCGGCCTCAATAAGATCAAAATTACCAGTGATATGTTTATATACATGCATGAAGAATCATAAGATTCGACAGCCGCCATGTCATCACGTATGGCTGATCGTAGATAGGTTTCCGAGGTTTTTCTTTTCAAGTCTGTGTTTTACATAGAGATCGCAGCACGGTTAAGTTTAAGAAAATTTTCTCTCACTTTGGCAAGACTAATAAGAAATGGTTTTTGGAAAATAAATTTTTATTTACGTTAACCTTGTATGTATTTATTTCCTGTTTTTAAGTAGAGTGCATTGCTTACTCTTGTTGTTACTTAAAAGCCATGTTCATCAAGAATAATTTGAATGAAAGGAAAAAGTCTTCACAAGTGTCAAAATCCTATGGTATATTGTATTTTCGTCTCTCAATAGATATAATCACAATCTTCAAAAATTATGGCAGGAAGGGGAGGGGAACTGCTTTAAAGTACTTCTTTTGCCTTGTACTACCCCCGGAGAGTAAACTCTATCGTCGGTATTAGCTTCTCCATTAAACTAACTACCCCACCCACTAGCAAAAGTGTTAATAATTTGGAAGTAAGAAAGTTTTTTAGCCCCCTGTCCTGATCAAGTTATAAATAAACACATATGGTATCCCAGTCTAAGTGGTTTTATGGTTGTTATGAATCCAACTTCTTTACATCTATTAATGAACTATCGATTTTTCTTTTATTATATATGTTGACTGACTAGTTAATGTGAGATCAGTTAAGAAGCATATCCTTTGATTGCGAGACAAAACAGCAATTCCTCCCTTTCCTTGCTTATCAGCTGAAATACCCATATGTCCACCTGTTAGAACCAGGGAATGGGAAATTCAACACTAACCCAGACCTTAATCTAGTGACAGATCTGGTCTGTAAATTAATGTTTTTTGCAGTATATATTCACGAGTGGAGAGTTCAATACGCTGTAATTGGCCACCCTGTTAACCAATCAGAATCGAGTAATTGCATCTTATATGATTACTATATTGTATTGATGTTCTGACGTTCGACCATCAAATTTTATGGCAGAACAAACGTCATCATTATCCTGGTTCTTAGATTAAACCCTGTATGTCGTATACCTGGGTACAAGGTTGTTCATCTGGAGATCGAATTCACCTTTTTCAGCAAACATAAGCGACTGAGTGGTAATTAATGTACGTGGTGTGATTAAATTCTTACGTTTGCAAAGTGGCTCAAATTTTTATTTTTAACCCAATCCTACATAATATTACTGAAATGAGAATGCAGAATTTCAGTTTAGAACTGAGAGCAGAATTTTAAGAAGGGCAAGAGGAGAAAGTGATAAGTTCATAATAATAATGAAAAAATTTATTTTCCAAGTTTTTAAATGTGTCATCGTTTTTATGAACTGAATTTCAATTAACCAATTTTAAAGCAAATAGAACACAAACAACATTCTTTCCGGATTCATCTTGAAGTTGCCACTTTACTGGAACACTTATCTACAAGATGAAGAAATGAATGTGAGCACAAACATGTAAAGGAGAAGCAAGACAGCGATAAAATAAAATAACTTACCGCTGGATAGTATTTACTGACAGGAAGTGAAAATTTGTACGCGTTAGTGCTTCCAGCTTTCAACGGACAAGTTAAACCAGAATTTTTACAAGCATTGCTGTCTGTGATTCGGAATGGTACCCAAAATCCCACTTTTCCTATAAAATTATAAAGATAATGACTGTGACGTCATGCGAAACGTTCTTCTGATCTTTCAGATATTTGCATCTTTTTATCAATTTTTATCCATTCAGTCGACCTAACAAGCAATTAATTTAGTTTAGGAGGCTGAAATGTGAGCAGACGGCCATGAATATATTTTTAGACCTTTTGCGGAGGTTGCATATCAATATGTGGGACGTACACGTGAATAGCACTGTTTTATATATACATAAGAATATTATCAAATTAGTGATAGGATGCATAAAGGTATGTAAATTATCAATTATTTGTTAATTATTTATTACTTTGAAGCAAATATAAAAAGCTATATGACGTCAAGGTTTCTCCAAATAAACTTACCATGAATGACAGTTTTCAAATAAACTTACCATGAATGACAGTTTTCAAATAAACTTACCATGAATGACAGTTTTCAATGTTTTTGCTGGAACAGTAGGTGTGAATTTCACGGAAATCGAGTACGTCTTTCCTTTCGTCAATTGACATGGTTGTTGTGTACATGGATCAACAGATACCGAAGCAACAGCTGCTGTTCCCTTTTCACCTAAAGAAATGAACCCGTACCGTCGTTTAAAAATTGCCGAAATTACAAAGCAAAACAGACTTCCAAAAAGAATGCATTTGATTGATAATTAGTATCCGATGGTTTATGTCATTGACAGTATTTGACTCAAACAAAAAATAACCAACAGCGTACCTCCGGGGCATAATTTATACCCAATCTGCATAGCAAAGGAAACACATAGTAAAGCAGCAAAAATGATAAAATTTCTCATGATTGTTTTGGAAAGAACTCTCAGTGGATTGTCAAATCGTCACAACAGCGTCCAAAGTGAATGTAAAATTTCTTGACAAGACATAATTTATGATTGAAAATCAGCTGAGTATATAAGCAAACATTGAATTTCAAACCAAAGTAAACATCGGGGGTAACATTTGTAACATTCGCATTCGAAAACACATGACAGTAACTATAAAAGTACACCCTATGTTTGTCTGTGTGTTTGATCAGAAGCTCCAGGCTGAATAAATGTTGCTATATATTTGCGTTGGTGCACAAATAAAATATACATGTCTCCGCCCTCGATATATTGCTCTGTTTCTTTAACAAAAGATACTTAGTTCAAACCTTAAGAAAATTTGTCAAAGAACTGATGTTTAAACATACGCCTAAGATTTCTGCAAAGTTTGTTCAAAAGGCCTGTTTTTTTAGCGGTAGAATTCTTTTGGACAAGCAGGAAATTTTGTAAGTTTTAAGTTCTAGCCATCTGACCCTTAACTACAAAACTATAAAACTCCGCCCTCTTGCAGACACGCCTCTTTCAGACACGCCTCTTATTTATTTTTCCCTTTTTATGAGTAACAAACTACAGTACAACGACAAGAAAAGTAAAGACAAATAAATAAGTAAATAAATAAATAAATAAGTAAATACCGATACATGCAGCTGTATCTCCCGCAAGACATGCTAACCAAGAGTGTACTGCTGCAGAAAAAAAAGAGCAAGCACAACAAAACAGAAACAAAATGAAAGGTATGTAGAGTGTTAACGATCAACAAATATATCGCCTACAGGTGTCTTGTTGTAAGAAAATATGTGAAATCTGAGATCTATGTTTTTCTATTAAAAATTCTATTAAAACTGTCATAAGTGTCACCAGAGAGACAACAACATAAACACGAGTTTCCAATTACTATTTTTAGACCTTGGTCGAAATTTTCGTGTTTACTTGACACAAAATGTCTGTGAGAATATCATTAATGTAATTCTCTGAAGAAATCGTCTTTGTTTTTACCAACGTTATGTAAATTTTTGTCTTATCTCTTTAGAGTTGAGGAATGTGGTCGAAGTTTTCGTGCAATATTTTGTTACATAAAATCGTTTAGTGGAAAATCGTGTATTGATAGAGTTTCAAATACCAGCTTTAGAATTGTCAACATCCAACCTTGTTTGACTTTGTGGGAAGGAGATTCGAAAACAGCTATTAAAAAATTAAAACATGGGAGAACATTAAAATTTAAAATTTAGTCACCTTTACCAGAATTTTATACCGATCACAGTGTGTCCAACAACCATAATAGTTATTAAGGAAAACAAGCCTCTCCTACAAACAAGCGTTTTCACGGCATCACTAGGAACGCGGAAACTGTTCTTAACTCTACTTCAAAACAAGCCAATAGGAGAGTTACAAAAGATGGTAATACATTACTAATTCGTTAATTTAATTTTTCGTGAATTCTCAGTGTGGCTGAGAGGACACAGGCTGAATATGGGGGGCGAGCCTTGGCGTCTAGTATTATTTTGACTATGCGTGCACGGCAGTATGCCATGCCGTTCCATACCACTTGCGTATACGTTTGTCCTTAAACCCTGGGTTGTCCAACTTAATCCTATTTATCTGACAGGGGAGAATAATTGGTCAGCGTGGAGAGCATCTGATCAAGATATTTTGTCCACAGTTGTAGACTGATTCCGCAAAACCTTGGAATAGAGGCTGTCCACAAACAGTGGTTAATGTATGAATGATACACTAAAATTTATATAAAGTAATTTAATTATTGTGTGTGCGGCCTAAAATACAGAAAACGTGCAATCCTAATTTGTGTTCCACAGAATGAATATAAGAACTGAACTATTATTTCAGAATACTGAAATATTACCAGCCGCTTAATCTCCAGCACTCAAGGTAAGAAAATTCTCACTGCTTTTTATAATGGCATTGATTTTGTGAAAAGCTGTTCGATCCCACTTTCGATTTTCCCCCCCCCCTCTTCTCTCTTCTTTGCCCCCTCCCTCTACCCACCCTTTCTTTTGTGGCCTTTATTAGCTAGTGTGCCACTTAAAATTTCATAAATTCCCTGTAAATCTTTGTGTATGTAGACATATACAAATATTGCTAAACAAGCAAGAAGAAAGAAAGAATTTCTTTTGAAATGCATTTGGAGGCTTTTGAAATAACTTGTTGATATGAATGTATCTAGGGGCATGTGTGCTAAGGATAGTTCTAGGCCAGGCGCGTTTGTGATAAAGCTGAAAAATCAATAATTTTGTTAATTTTAAGCCTTAGTTTGCGTTTAGTTTCTATCCAATGTGTACTTAAAAAAAAACTCATTCAACATTGCACATTTCATTGTAAAATATCATTTCAAGAAACCAGGTTGCTAAAAAAAGATTTGTGAGAAACACACATAAATACATATGGTGTTTAATGTAATACTAAGTACATTCGACAGGGAAAAGACTTTTCCGAATTAATTTGCCATAATCAATATAATGTTGCAGCATTGTCGCATATATTTTATGTTTTTACACCATCACAAAAAAACATTTTCTGCTATGCAGTCTACCGTGCATTTCTCCTGTTTATTTTATTTTATGGTCATCCATCATGTAATAAAAGTGAATCGTACGTAACTACAAGATAGAAGTATAGCAGACAATATCATGTATGTACAGTACAAATTTGTTCCCACATAATAATTTACAATTATTCTCTATGATAATCGATGATTTATAAATTGCTAAGAAACAAAAACATAGTTAGTATTAGTGATAATTTCCACTTGCATGATTGGCCGCATAAGGAAAGTTTTTGCTTGCTGCACGTGAAAATTACTTGCCCCAGCCAATCGGGCATGTGTTATGTTCCACCACTGAGCGTTCATTTAAATCTCAATAAAGCGCCCATATTCTATGAAGTGCGCCCCTTTCCAAAGATGGGTGCTTATTTGTTTGCAGGAGGGTGAGTTCAAAACATGTCATGGTATCATGTAAGGATTTAGGGGATGATAAATTGAAATAGACTATATATATTAAAATATAGATCATAACTATAAAAGCGCATTAGATTGTAACATCTATCGTTAGACTTCATATATTATTCTGTGTTCCGGCGTTTTGTCACAATTTTTAATGACTGGAACCATCTAACAAAACTAATAGTGTGTGAAAGGAGAATTCAGAAGTCATAGCAACAGGATATCTGGAACCATGACATTTAATTATTTCAAAATAATTAGTGACGTAAGTCGGAACACAGAATAGGGAAAACTATGAAAATAAAACTTCTTTCTTTCTTTCCTCTCAGCTGAATTGTTTTTATTTTGGGTAAAAACTTACTATCTGCAAAATTCAGGTAATTTTTTTATTTATTCAGTGGTGGAACATAAGTCAGTCAGTCAGTCTGTCTGTGTGTAATGTCGCAGTTCTAAGCGCCCATTTATAAGGGTGCTTATAAAAAGCGGTATTCTTTTCACCTGTTTTTATACGCCTTACCCATCACTTTGATCTTTGATTGGTCAGTTGCTCCAGTCCAGCTGCAGCTCCAGTCGCTTGAAAAGAGGTTTAGATATGGTGTGAAAGTTACATATAAATATAAATAAATACATATAAATACATATAAATATAAAAATACACCAATATTGTTGACAACTGTAAAAATGTAACAAAAAAAAACAATCTACGTACGGTGTGCCAGAAAAATGGAAGTGAAGTAAATATCTTGGTAACCAGTATTCACAAATCCTTTTCAAAATATCTGATTGTCCGTGTAAAAGTAAATTCAAAGCAACTTCATCTTCGCTGATACCATTCATAATAAGAAGCTACAAACATAACCGAAATCGGTAATTTTTAAAAAATATTATCAGAATCCAGTATAACATAAAAGTATATATGTTGAGTAAAACACATAATGGTGTAAAGAATTTCGAGGCTTGCCCATCCGTGCAGGAGTTTACTGCTACTGACTTTACATACTATATTCTTAAAAACATCTTTTCAGCGTTCCATTTAACTTTTGAATATTTCTCCTATGCTGTCTACCGTGCAATCATACTGTTTACTTTATTTTCAATATGGCGAACGTACTAGTCATTGAGTGTATATCGTGATATCATTTGTGACTGTGAGATAAGAGTATATAGACAGTATATTCACAGATTCGTTCACAAGTAAAAAGTAACAATAATTATCTATCATTTGATGATTTATAAATTTCTAGAAGAAACAAAAACGTAGTTGATATGTCTCTAAATTCCCACTTGGCCGATCGGGCACGTAAGGAAGATTTTTACTTGGCCAACGAGAAAAGTACTTGCCTCGGGCAATTGGGCAAGCCTTATGTTCCACCACTGGTATTTATTTTCACCAGCTAAGGAAATTGTCTTTCATGCACACTTATTTTCGCAAATAACATATATAAATATCAATTTTTACAAGTGTCACATAATAAAACAGATAAAATAACGAATATAAATAAAAAAAGAGCACATGTAGAAGGAGTCTTAAATCCCTTTGCTTTCCGAATATGATATACAGTGGAATCTGTCTAAAGCGGACACCATTGGTGTGAAAGAAAGTGTCCGCTTTAGATAGATGTCCGCTTTATAGAGAGTTTCCTAAAACTGATTTTTATGGTCCCAATTTACCAAAAGCTGTATTTTTATCTCGTGTATGGTTCACTTCTAATGGGAAACGTGTCAACAGAGGGGCTGGGTATGGTCTGGAAATACCAGTCTTATACGAACTCATTGGGCCTGAGAAAGCCGTTGATTGGAGCGAAAAAGACATTAAAAAAATACTTGAAATTGTAAACAAAAAAGTTGAAAAATGCACAAATTGATGAAAGATATATTGTGTTACTTTGTGTCCGCTTTATGCCGAGATTTTTCAGGGGAAACCTTCATTTGGTGAGAAAAAAAGTGTCCGCTTTAGTACTGTCCGCTTTATAACTGTCCGCTTTATAGAGATTTTTTTATGAGAATTTGACCGTAAATCATTCCGTTCCACGAGATTGCGTCCGCTTTAAACAGATGTCCGCTTTAGACCGTGTCCGCTTTAGACAGATTCCACTGTATTTTCCAATAGGGCTTGTTTCGAAACAAAAGTGCCTGATTAGACAAAATTTACATACAGAATAATTTTAAAAAAGAAAATAAACATAGTTTGTGTTGGCGAAGCAAAATTCTAAGAAAATATTTTGCTACAGAAAAGATTTACCATAAAGGAAGAAACTTTCATGGAAGAAACTTTATATGCGTAGCCGTGATATATGGCATCGCATACTGTTGGATTTTATACGTATAACAACGTATACGACATCGCATACTGGCGGATATTAAATATGGCACCGTATACGACATTGGATACTGGCGGATTTTAAGTATAGCACCGTATACGACATCGAATACGGCCGTACATGGAGACAGTATACGGTGTAGTGGTATACTGTCGGGATTAAATGGTCCATATACGACATGTATACTGTTGGGTACGATATGTTGCATTCGTCCGTATACGCACGTATACGCGTCCATATACGATAGAATACGACTAAGTATTCTATTGTATTTTCACATATTTTGCGCAGTGTTGATGATGGAGATTAAAAGTTGATGATGGAGAAGATTTAAAAAACCTCAGATGTGTGCGCTTAACAAATCTAATAGATGGGAGATTTCCTATACGCCAATCCAGTTTATATAAACCTGAGAGTTGCAAAATGGAAAAAAGGAATTTTGGTATCGCACTGTACGAACACCTGATCACATTTTTGCTCGCAGATTGTAAGGATTTCGGTTAACAGTAGGTAAATATTGCAAAAAGATAAAGCAAAAAGATAAGCAGGAATTCATGTGAAAATAAAATAATAAAATAAAAATAAAATAAAAATAAAAATAAAATAAAAATAAATAAAAAATAAAAATAAATAAAATAAAATAAAATAAATAAAATAAAATAAAAATAAAAATAAAAAAATAATAAAAAATAAAATAAAAAAATAAAAGCAGCGACGCTTATTAAGACGTCTATCTGCGAGTCTTTCGAGATCTGCGAGACTTTCGAGATCTGCGAGTCTTTCGAGACCTGCGAGTCTTTCGAGACCTGCGAGACTTTCTAAGCCAAGTTCGAAATGTAACATTTCCCTTGACCTCATACAAAAACGTGCCGTCTTTCGTTTACCCAATAAACGATGTAAAATAGACCAGCATTTCTTTGATCCATTCGCAGGATCATTTAGTGATCAAGATAGCTTAGAAACGTATTTTACTTTGGCCTCGTTTTTGGCGGAATGGAATTGATTCTCGAGGACATTTCAACTCTTCTATTTTACGACACGCCTCTCTTAAAACCCAAAGAATTTAATAAAAGCCCCGGGTGTTTATTAGCGTATATGTGTATTATGATGATGTATTCTTGTGTGTAACTAATATTGTGACATTTTCTTGTTCCTAACCCTCGAATAAACCGTCCTTAACTTTTAGACCTTCGAAGCTTATGTTATATATTTTCTTTATAAAGAATGTGTAAAGCAATTGAACCGCTTAAAACTTTAAGCATAGCAAAAAGGATTTTAGAGATGGTGAACTTAAATGAAATGAAAAATAGTGTTATTATCATGTTGGTGTAATTTGAACAGATACATGTTGCAGCGACATTTGAAATGTCGGTGACTCCCCCATTCAAACAGCACCGACATGTTGGTGAATCTCGGGTAATGCTCCAACATGTTGGCCATCAAAACTTAAATAACCGCCCGGGCATTTAAAAAAGGAAAGACGATAAGCAGATAGATAACGCCTTTTAATTGATCAGCTGGAAGAACATGTCACAAGAGAAAAACAACACAAAAACGGTTTTTGTAACATCTTGTTCTTTTTATAAATATAAATCTATGCCTTATAAGAGACTCTATAAAACCTGGTCATGTGACCTGGTCATGTGACTAAACGAAACATCATTCAATAAATTCTCTCGTTGCAGACGTCAGCAAAATTTTTGAATTAGATGAATTAGTAAAGAAAGTGTTGTCATGGAAACTATAATTTGTTTAAACCTAAAAGACAGAAAGAGCTATACTTAATAATTTTTATATTCATAAAATATTTCCTTTCAAAATTACTCGACCGATTTATGAGGAAAGCGATGCATATATCTTCGTCTTCTGTCGGATTGCGACCCGACGTCGTCACTTGAATTTCTACGAATTTTGAATTTATTGTTCATATCCACGTGATCAAATGTTTTGATGAAGTGACTGTTTTTGTCGGCGACAGGTAAAACGACATTGCTGTTCTCACTTTCTGAACTGCTTTCAGATGTCAAACCAACATGTCGTAAATCTTTCCGACTGTGACTGTATCTTTTATTGCGACATCTGTTCTCTTCGCTGACGTCGCTGACGTCAGCTAATGACGACAACATACTTTTATCAATGTCGGACTTTTCAACAATGCTGTCATCACTACATGAAGTTTCAGAAGTTCCTTGTCTTTCAAGTTTCCTCCGTCTATATTCCTTGATACTCATTTGTTTTTCTAACACTGGACGAACGAACGTAGGTTCATTTTCACACTCTTCCTTTATCACACTGTCAGGTTGCACACTTGACGGTTCTGGATCAGTTTGACCATTGACTTGTGACGTCACACAATTGGTGTCCTCGTCTGCATTTCCGTCTTCCTGTCCTGACTTTGTCGATATGCTTATATCCATTATATTTCTGTCGTCAAGTGACGTAACATCGATCGGTACGACGTTGTCAATGTTACTCAATGGTGTCGGAAGTCTGATTTCCATAGTAGCTTGTTCCGTTACTGTCAATTCAGTTTTATATTCGTCCTCATTTTCTTCGACAATAGTATTCGACGTTATAACGACAGTTTCGGATTGCGTTTCGGATTTTATTACGCCGATATTGGATTTTGCCTCCATAATTACGAACTTCTCTTCATTTTTAGAGTTTCCATTGTTATTTTCGGGATTATCGGGATTATCGTTGATTTCTGAATCCTTTTCGAGCGTTTCGACTTGTTCTTTGTTGGTTATTGCTTCATGGACTTCATTGTCACTAATTATCAACTTATCTTCGGTAAATGTGGGTGTATTTTCGAAATTTTTGGATTTATCGTTGTTATTTTCGACACAATCGACAATATTTTTGTTAACTGTAATCGGAGCATAGAGGCTTCTTGCAGATTTATCGAGGTTGAGTTCTGTTGCTTTTAGGTATATATTTTCTCGAAGCTCCTTCTTAAATTGGAGTTTTATCGACTCTTCGTTATCGATCGTTTTCACATCCACTCCATTTTCCAGGCTACCTCTTGTGTCGCTCTTAGCTGGCGGTCCCGATGGGTCCACATTCACTTCATCAGTTGCTACTATATCAGCCTCGGTTAAAGAGGTTAAACTGGCACTTAGACTGTTATTCAGAAGCTTCATGTGAGCCTCTCGCTTTTCTCGATAACTCAGACGCTTTTTCGGTGTTGATGTGAAGTGACCATTAACTAATTGAGCAGTTACAAAGTTCGACTTATTTTGAGTGGCACTTGCTTCAATTTCTTTCTGCAAGCTTGAACTTCTTTCCGTTCTGCTCGTCGTGCAATCAAATACATCACTGACGTCTGACGTTGAGGATTTTCTTCCGTCATTATCGGGATTGGCTTTAGCGATCTCTATTGCAGCGGCTGTGGTTAATGGTTCTGACGTGACTTTCAATTCAAGCCCTTTCTGCGTGTTGTTGCTCATCGGCGATAAATCGTCTGACGTCAAAGATTTTCTTTCGTCACTGCCAGTGTTGGTTTTTGGGATCTCTATCGTAGCTGGCACTTTCGTGTGAAGTGATTCCGAATCGGTTTTTAATTCATTTTTAATTGGATACACATCAATCGGTAATTGGCCGGATATATCACTGACCAGTTTGCCGGAATATTTAGCTAATGTAACAACGGCAATATCGGTGTTTTCAAGAATCGACGATTGTTGTGATACTTTCAAGTGATTATAACTGTAATCAGAAGGATCTGTGACTTTTGCTAGTCCATCCTGATCTTTTGTGACTTTTGCTAGTCCATCCTGATCTTTTGAGTTGAGTTCATTTTCATTTGAGACAACTTTGAATTCAGTAATAGTTTCAATATTTTCGTTTCCAAGATTGTGTTCTTCGGACATTATTTCATTGTGTATCTTATCAAATTCTATCAACATATTCTCGATAGAAGATTTCTTTACTTCGGAAATTGTCTCCGCTTCTTCAACGCCATTATGATCGATGTCGTTTTTTTTGACATCATCAGGAGCAGTTATCTCCACTTGCTTTTGAGCTATACTGAAAGATTCCGGAGCATTCTGAACTGGTTCATCGAGTTTTTTCGTTGGCTCGATGATATCTTCGCTAAAGAACTTGACAGTTTCCTTTAGAGGAGAGAGTTGATTCAAACGTTGCAAATCCACGTCATCAACGGCGTCATTTGTTTGAACTAATGAAATTTCTTCTTCAAAAATCTGTTTTTGCTTCATTTTCAATGTGTCGAAAATGTCTTCCGGAAGATTTTGGTCATTGGCCATGTTGAATTGAACCTCTTCCTCGCTTACTTCATCTAAAGATCTCTTTGGAGAGCGGAACACAAGATCACGAAGCTCTTCTCTCGTGTGAACAGGGATTATCTCGTCTTCAAGGATCAAAACAGACTTTCGATTTAAATTCATCAGTTCAGTTTTGGCATCGGTGGACGTTTTATGACATCGCATAACAACTTGTCTTGTTTCCTCTACTTCTGGAAGGAGTTTCGTCGCAGTGTTGCTTTCAGACTCAGCTGTTGTGCTGTTGGTTGGATTTCCACCAATCGAATGTGTTGTCTTATCAACCACGTGTTGGTGTTCCTCGGAGTCATTTCTTTGTCGACTTTTTCTTCTTCGTCGTCTCACAACACTTCCGATATCTTCATCTTCCTCGTCTTCCATTCCCACATGATTTCTTGCATCTTCACCAATCTCAATTTTCGGTTTATCATTTCGATTTCTGTTCTCCCTCAGACTGTATGTTATGTCAGAAAAACTCCTTGCGGGAGGGTTAAACACTTCTTCGTCGCCACTAAGTGGTCTACTTTTTCGATGATTCCGTTTGCTAATGGAGTTTGTGTCAGTATTTTTAGATGATGAATTTAATCTGGAGCTTTTTGTCTCGCTTGAGTGCCTCGATGATCTTAATTCGTTTAATATTACTGATCGACATCGATATTCTTCCGTTTCGCTTTTACGTCTCTCTCTGATCATATTTGACAAATCGTTTTCCGTCACTTCGTCACTTATTGGCCTCGTTCGACGTCGTCTTGATGCTTCTTCTGCCGAATGGTTGACATCAGTATGATCCGACTTACTTGATCGGAATCTTCGTAAAAACCTCGATTTCAAGCTGTTATTTTCATCTTTTTTCCCACCATCCTTTTCATCCCTCTCTTTCGTTTTGACAAGTTTAGAAGCTCTGAGAGCAAGTGGTGTATTTGGAACTATCGGGCTAATTTCCGGTTCTTTATCTTTCGCTGCATTTTCAGCCGCCTGTTTCATCCGCAAACGTTCCTTTAAAGGAATCCGGTTACTCGGGTTATATTCATGGAAGCTACTGCTGCTGCTTCGTTTCTTTAATGACGTCGATATCGAAGATTCATTGTCTTCATGAAACAGGCTTAGACTGGTGTTTAAACTAGATTTCCCACTAGATTGGAAACTAGCTGCGACACTTTTTGCCACATCATCTAAATTCATCGATTTTGCTTTTTGAACCTGTTTGTTAACCTGTTCATCTCTTCTGTTGCTAGGCAGCTTAGGCAGTGTCCCATACTTTCTTTCGTCGGCTTCTATTTGTCGGTCTTGCGACTTTTCTATCATGGACGTCGGTCGATTTTTCTTTTTAGTTGATATCAAGGTTCTCAAAAATGACGTCCGTCGCGTCATTGTTTCACCATTATTACCTTTCTCTTCATCATCTCTCATGGTAAACTTGCTTCTGGGTTTTTCATTTGAATCATCAAATATTCGGGATGATCGGAACGAACTTAAACCAGACCGATCTGTTTGTTTTGATGTTGCGTTGCTACAGTTACCATTCTGATGTTCGTCAGTTTCTTCAGATAGGATTGGAAGAAATTTTTCCATTTTCTCGCGGGATTTTTTTGATGCATGATTTAACAAGATATCAGTTGGATTGCCTTGCTTATTCAGTTGTTTTGCTTCGTAGCCTACGTTTTGGATCTTATTCCCATCACTTGGTGAGTGGGGATTGGACACTAGACTAGTTGATGAAGATATATCAAAGCTATACGGAGAACGTTCTTCTGGTGAATACTCGAACACAGGCTTTGGATGGCGATATCGTGATCTACATAAACAAATAATCGTTTTATCTTTTGTTAGCTTGAATCACATTTTACAGGCTGGATTAAACATTACCTCATCAGCTCCACAGCTTTTTCAATCAACACTGCTGCATCTAAAAATTTACGCCATTCGTCTTCCGTTGTTGGTGGATCTCCAACATCTTCGTGCAGCCGATTTTCAATGCTGTCGAATGCCGTCTCAATGACATCACGTTGGGAACGAATACCTTAAAAAAATTATATTGCAATACAAGCATTTGTTTCCATGACAACAAATTCATTGGGGTTTATCTGCTAATGAGTTTGTTTATTGAAAGTTTTGCCGGTTGATGACAAGCTGAGAAGGGAAGATCCGCTCAGAATTGGTATGGTATAGAATGGATTCTTTATCTAAAGTCGATAATTAATGTACAAATTGTATTATAGAAAAGTCCTAAAAAATAGCCATTTCCCTAATGGGGGACAAGGTTTTGGTCCGACTTAAAGAAAAGTCTGACTTAAACCGTGTCCGACTTAACGGGGTTATACTGTAATAATATAATAATATAAGAAATATTGAAATGAATAAAGGAATTGAAGGAAGGAATAAGTATATTGGGTAGGGTCAAAGGGAAGTCCATTGGTTGGTGCCTTCAGTACAGTATTTCTGAACGTAAGCAGTGCATGCTTATAAGAAATCCTCGACATCAGCAAGCACGTTCTAACGAGATCGTGTGACACCAGCAAGCACGTTCTAACGAGATCGTGTGACTGTCTTTTTTAAGGAGGAGCTTCCTTTTTCAACTCTGGTGAATAACTCTTTAATTGAGTTAAAATTCAAAAATAATCGCTAAGAAAGTTGGATGTCAACATACATTAATCAATCAATCAATCAACATATAACAATTTTTGGAAGTACAGTTAGCTAAAAAATGACAAACTTGAAAGGTGTTGCGAAAATGTACCCTGCCATTTTGATATTTATAAATTAATGATTATTTTTTTGTTTTTTTTGTTTTGATCTCTCAAAGGTCGTCTCGTGAGCCAACAAAGTATATCTAAAGATGATTATGTAAGTTACTTAAGTTAGTTTTACACTTTCATGAATACAATGACAAGAAGAGTTAAAGTACCAATTCCAGAACACTCAAAATAGAACTAAATCTTGGTGCAAATCTATCTGGGTCAATGAGAATCAGGATCAGTCTTTGCCTCGTTTTTTCAAACATTTTTTATAAGAGTTTATACTGATATATTTTGGAAATGATACATTTAGCGCAATCGAAATGTAAGGCCAATACCGACTGGTGGCCTTGTGGTAGAGTGCTCGCCTTCAGTGCGGGAGGTCAGGGTTCAAATCCTGGCCGAGTCATGCCAGCGACTATAACAGTGTGAATCGATCCACTCAGCTTAGCACTCAGCTTGAGAGCGGGATTGATATCTAAGGGGGTTGTCTGGTTGAGCGGTTGAAACATACTTGCGGCTTCCGTAGCCCAAATGGGGGCTTTAAATGCTCTGGGACCTCCTTCGCAGGACCCTCATTGATAACAGTTCTATCAGAACTGAAGAGGCTATCCTGGGTAAACATTAATAATAATAATAATAATAAGCTGAAATCAGAAACCTGGTGACGAAGTTTACCGCGTCATATTGAGCAAGATAGGTGATGACGTTAATAGGTTGATAATTGCTTCTAGTTTTAATATGATTTAAAAGAATGAATTGCTAATCAAAAAGCGTTTGAAATTAAATGTAATTTGAATGTTTAAGAGGCTGATGATGAATGTGTCAAAATTTGTGTCTGGTTTTTTGTTTGTATATTTTTAAGTTATGTTGCTTCATTTTTCTGATATTCGACGCTTGAAATAAGTAGGTTTTCTAAAAATAACGCCTGCCAAAACATTGACTTCGCAAAAACTAATCATTTTAATATTCTTGGATTTCTTATCAACTTAATAAAAAGTATAATGGTTACGTAACATTGGTTTACATACCGGTGACTGTACTATCAATCCTTCGAAAGCCTTTTTTAATGTATGTGGCTGTACTCTGTAACCTTTCAACCCTGTTCGTAAACTTCTCAGTTCGTTCTAGAAGTTTCTTAAACTGACGGTCAAAATCCGATAAGTCGTCCGAAAAATTGGAAGTATTGTAATCACTTGGCAGATATAACGAAGTCCGGTTACTAACCGGTTGACTTCTATATCCGGAAGGCCGATATCTGTATGACATGTTCTTTTTGGCACATAAACGGCTATTTATATATTATTCCTTTACATAACATGGACTTCTTCACTAATGGTTCAATATATCTCCAACACAATCTGCCATTTATTCAAAACATTATCTCCGTTATAAACATATGAGTAAACTTTTTCAGCTGATCTACACTGTGTAAACAAGCAGGATTCATTTATCTCATAGATTTTTCGAACATCAAATCGAAAACCATCCAACAGAGAGACAAGTGTTTTAGTTTTTTATCTTTTTTAACAAGTTGGTCATAAATGCCTTGATGTGCTTTTGCTTATCCTCTTTAAGTCAATATCAAGCTGGTTTGATTCTGTGTATTTGCTATTATGTGCCATGTATTAAACGTTTTAAATGCTCAACAATCGCTTTGTTTCGTTTCTGATTGATAACTAAAGCCCGTTTACACGGTAAAAAAATACTTTTTTAAATTTTGCATTACTTATAAATAATGATTTGTGATTGATAGTTGGAAATAAAGCGCCATGCTTGAAAGAACGTTTTTGTTGTTTAATAAAGTGTGTGGGAAGGTTGGACACATTTTTGTCAAGTCAGCAATATTGAATATTGAATGAATGAATGAAATGATTAAAAATGAAAAGTCCTTCAATATGACGTCACTAGTACGTTCCTTGTACAACAACGAAATTAATTTTTCCGGGCTGGCACTACACTAATTCTAATGAAATGTCATGTAAACTAGGCCTAAAGCTGACGTTCAAAATTGGAGCGGAACACAAAAGTGAACAGTTTAACTGAAGGTTTTTATTCTGCCAATTATTGTATTTACTACAACTTGCTTTGACGTGTTAATCTTATCAATATTCTTTTATATTATATATAAATAAAGATTTATCCACAAGAATATCTTTAGAATAAAGATCCATACATACGTAAGAAATGTCTGTGTGATTGAATCAACTACACCAGTTATGATTTAGGCTCGACTAAGATCAACATTTTTGTTATAATTTAAAAGAGTTTATACAATTGCAATGTACAAACTACATTTGTACTACATGTTTTTTTTGTTATTTTTATAAGAACAAATGATATAAGAACAACATATGGCTTGGAAGGCCTAAAAGTTAAGAACGTGCTAAGAACATATTCGACATTTTACAGTAAAACTTCATTAATAGTCAAACACAAGAATTACCATCATGTTGTTTACAACAGTATCAACTCAACAACTCAACCGAACCAAGTGCGAACCAAGTGCGAATAATTTCGAATTTTAGATATTCAACAGTGTATAACTTCAGAACATATTAAAACATTTTTAACTTCAAAGTTGAAAGTTAAGAACGATTGAAGGCTTCATCAAAGTTGAGTGTTCTTATAAAAAACGTGTACAATTATACAAAATACATGCCGTAGCTACGGATTTAAATCTGAGTGGAAAAAATATCCCCCAGCATGTTTGCCTCCCTAAACGCTCTATAACAAAAATTGACGTTTTTGTGGCAAACTCAAGTCTTTTTTAGATTTTAGCTGTATAAAAAGGATAACAATGAAGAAAAGACGTTTACTTAGCCCAAATGTGGCATGGCATGCACACACCCCTCTCCCCACCCACTCCTGTCACACCTCTTATGGTTGTCCCTTGGTAGAGGAAAATTTTGTGAAAGACTTTATCACTGGAAAAGGTATTGCTTTTTTAAGAAAAAGTATAAAAAGACAAACGGACAGGATCTTGTTAACTCGTGTTTTTATAAACTCGTTCGTTGGCTTTTGATTGGCTGACGTAATCTCATTCGTCTGGTAGTTTAAATCATTTGAACTACTCAGCGAATCAAAAAGCAGACCACTCAGTCCCGCGACCCAGGCGAATGAACTGGAAACCGGCCTTTAGGTACATATTTGGGATCCATAGCATCTAACTCCTATCCTCTATAAATATGTGATGTTAACAAATGGTTCAATCTATTATCGATCTTGATAGATAGATCTTGATATGTTTTTATGTTGAATGAAGTTAACGTAGATTGATATAAGGTAGGAAGTTGGGGAATGGGGGTCTGCTTTTATTTGTGTTCATAAAATATTTTATGCAATTTAAGATGATCCATAATTGGCAAAAATTCTGGGGGCGGGGGGGGGGAGGGGGGGGGGGAGGAGGGAGGAGAGTCACGTGCCAGGGAAAAATTCTAACTATTGTGTAAATTTTCTGTCTTTTTTCGTTAACATACGAAGTTATAAACTTTTCTATAATTTTTTTTCCATCACCGCACATATCCAGATATCACATATATGTGATTACTTCTTCGACTGGTTTCTGTTTCTCAGTACATCTCAAAAGATATTATTGATCCAGAAAAATAATATGAAAATAAATTGGTTTCATTTTCAGACTAGCAATGTTCGTGGTCAAAACTTTGTTAAATTCGTATGGGTAAGTGAGGGTAGGGGTCAGGTTATATATCGTTCTTTCAAACACTTTCGAAAGAGTTTTCACCGGAGAAGTTGGTTGGTCCGGAAAAAGTCCATATCGACATATCGGGTATCGACATTTATACTAAAGTATTCTACTTTGAGACGACTACAAAGGTACAGTATCTAAGTATCTACAAAGGTACAGTACCAAAGTATCTAAGCGCGGTTTAATATAACAGCCTTTCATGTTTCAACCATTTTTATTTTCAACATAAGAAAACATATTTATGCAGCACCATCATTGACAACAAACTCAACCAAAATTAATGGTTTTCCCCTATTCAACCAAAATTAATGGTTTTCCCCTATTCACAAGGACAGCATAGATCACTCAGTTAACTAATAATTGTATAGCAGCTGAATAGATAGTGTTAGATAGATTGTTTTACTCTTTCTGCCGGTATCCGAGAGCTGGTCACGTATTGCTAAATGATTCTAGAAAGTTCTTCAGTTAACAAAATTGCATACAATGGAGCCTTTCATCTCAACTTTCGGAACCAGTGACACTACCTACTTCGTTCTCTGATCAATACAGTGGCAAAAGTGGCAAAAGCTTTTCAAGAATTTTCAATTTTTCAAGAATCGCAAAGTCAATATAACGACTGAGAAATTGAGATTCATCTCTTTTTAAAAACCAACTTCTGGGTGCATCAACACAATCCAAAAAATATCACCGGCCAACAATGCAACTGTATTCTCATTATTTATGTACGCGTAAAACAAACAAACAAACAAACAAACAAACAAACAAACAAACAAGGAAATAAACGGCAACATAAATGAACATGTTAAACTAAAGACCGATCTCCACTAGACCAGTTTTTACAATATCCTTAAAGATGATTTAATTTGACACGAAATCGAAAAAACACGTAAACAAGGCGGACGAAATTATGATAATGATAGCTTCGTAAAACGTTTTAATATTTATTGACTTTCCAAACAGGGCAAAATACAAGTTATAATCCAAATTTCCCCGCGAATTACATATTTTCATGAAATTTCCATTAAGTACATGTGACATGGTCTATTCTGCGTTTATACATTTAAAATGTTCTTCTTATAAACAAAAAGCTAACAATATATATTTTAAATATCAATAATCAATATATTATGTACACCGAGCGAAAAGAACAACAAACAATCATAATTTTTTGTAGTGATTTTTGTAGTGTTCCATTAAGCATTGTGCCTATTGCCTAAAGTTCTGTGAAATTCGGCGCAGTTTTAGTTGCTATTCTTCAATAATGCTGTTTTTCGTGAATGCCTATGTCATAGATTTGACGCGAGGATCTTCGAGGAATCATTTTCATGTTCGTATTCTTTCGAGAAAATCTTTCTGTTGTTGTAGCGTTTTCATTCTTTTTATCATAGCAACATTCTCTTTTAGCAGATAGCTCTGATTGTTCATATATTTTTAACGTTTTTTAACAAGATTTTGACGTACGCAAATCAAAGGGGATGACGAAGAAGACGAAGAAGATTTATCCCTGGTCACACCTTCATTGATATAAAGTATTTCTTTCTTTGAATTTCTTCGCCGACCATTTATTGGACGTTTGCACAATTCTTTTTCCTTCACCCCAGTGAACAAAAATACAGCTGTTTTCAACAAACAGACAAATGTACAGACGTTAACGTATTGCAACAGAGTAAGTGCGGAGCACATATAGATGGAAGCGTAAACTAATCCGACATGCTGAACTCCACCAATTGTTAATGTATCTAAAAGCGATACGTACAAAGCATCACTGTAGTTTAAACCAACTGCAGAATTCTTGTTTAACAGCATTGTACCAATGACTAGTAGGATCATCAATGTGATAAAGGAAATGGCTTGAAACCACACGAAAGAAAACGTTGTGATTTGTTGATATTTCTTCCTCAAACAACTTCGAAATAGCCATAAGATTTGTGAGGAGAATATATGGATTGATAAGAAACAGATTGGAACACCAACCAGTAGATAAAATGTGCTGAAAATCTTCTCAGTTGGTGCGTCATTTCTCCACGGTGGAGAGTCTAAAACGAAAAGGAAGAGTAGGAAGGGGAAGGGGCATGCCGTCCTCTTCCAATTAATTTGGTAAGTTATGATTTGTTTTTGTTTACGTGAAAGCATTTTTAAAAGTTTGTTACTTTTAACAGAAGGACATGGCCATCAAACGTTTCCTCATCTAGTTACTATAAGCAACAGGTGACTGATTTTTAAGGAAACAAAAATGGCGACGGATTTGAAGCAAATCAGAAAAAACTCTTTGTGTGAAAAATAGTTTTGTGTTTATTGCATTCATGTTGTGACCTCAAATGGTCAAAATAGTAACATTTTTAGACCATGGGTTAAACATAAGTTTCTCTCTAGTATAGAGAGAGCAAAATAAGTTATTGTGATGTTCATACAAATATAAACGTTAATTTAATGTTGAAAAAGAACCAAATCCCACGTTGTTAACATCAGTTATTTTGACGTCATACAAAGTTGTTGCTGCAATACATAAATATTAGAAAGAATGCTCGCTGCTGGGATCCTATGTCGCGACGGGTGTAAAGAATATGTGGAAATTTGTGGAGGAGAATGTTAGCTATTAAAGTATAAAAGAAAATCGTGCAAATAAGCCCATTGGTGATACAGACTGAAAACAGAAATTATGTTAATGTGGTCCTCCACAATTTTCTACATATTCTGGATTCGCCTCTGCTTTCAACCTAAAAAACTTAAGAGGGGGAGAACATAAAGACTTACCAATTGTTAAGAGAATTCTTGAAGATAAATAAATCCAAGGACCGACCGGTTGATCAAGACATTTAAACTTGTTCTTTACATAATAATTTTCTTCAATCAAATGTAACAATTTCTTCATTTGAAACGCAGTTAGGTTCAACTGCTTTTTATTTCCCAGGATGACGTCATAATCTGATTTTAACCTGACCGAACAGTTCGAGTGCTGTTTATTAATTAAACTGAACGAAAATCCACCAATCAGAATCCAGCAGAAATTAAACAGCAATACTAGTGCGCATGTAAATGATGTTGCCATAACAAATCTTTAAAATTATCTAATTTTTTGCTGTGTATTCTTGCTCTAAATATTTTATTAGAAACTGCCTTATTACACGAAATTAACACTGTGTTGGTTATTAACACTGTGTGGTTATTAACACTGTGTGGTTATTAACGCGAATAGACTAAATATATGAAAAAACCGTGCTTTTTAATACATTTTTCTAACATTTTTAAAAACTTTTTTACGGGATTTCCTAGGAATTAGCCCCGTTGCAATTACAGAAAAAACAACAAATATTTTTACGTGATTTACATAATTATTTTTCTTACTCATAAAGTTCTTCAACCTCATCATCGTTAACATCACTTTCCTCACCTTTGTCCGCGTCATCCTCGACATCTTTATTTTCGTTTACTCCAATTTCTTTTAAAACTTGTTTTGAGTCATCGGTATATGGTCCAGTACTTCACTTCTTCTACATTGGTTTTCAATATCGTCAGATTCTTTTCTTTTTCGCCCAACAACAACTTTGACTTTAATTGGGATTTCAAGTCCACCCTGTCCACCCCGTTTTCTTAGGAAATTATTTGTGATCGGAAATATAAAACATCTAATGAGAATTAGAATTTATTATTTTTGTCCACACGTCTACACCTTTTGAACGTTTTAGTGTGTCGTAATTAACGCAAGTACAACCGATTCGCGTTAATAACCACACACTCAAAAGGTTAGCTCGACAATTCGCGTTAATTAATGACCGCATAAATTTGGGTCGCGCTAATTTCGTGTAATAAGGTAATCATTATTTAATCACCTACAAATATGGATTTACCGTGGAAGTTAGATCTCAAGAAGAAACAATAAGAAACGATACAAAACCACAGTCACTGGAAGAACAATTAATGATATCTATTATGAGGCGGTAATTTCGACAGATTTCGAGAGTACTTGCGGAATAAAAGAAAATGTTGTTGAGGTTTCCACAAGTGACAATAATTTGCAAGACGGTAGAGGCAAACACCTTGTTATATGCTTCCCTGCATATCATTGCCTCCCTCCCCCACCCCTTTCCTAACCATCTCCACCTCCAGCCCACGGGTTTAAGGCCTTTTAACCTTTTTTTCATAGATGATAATATTCCCTTGAGGTAACACGTATCGTTTTATTGGTTTGTATCTTTTTAAAGCACTTGAGTTAGAAGTGCAATTCCTTATTAAAGCACCAGTTGTCGGATAAAACATAACAGTAGATCCATCAATGCATGAATAGTTACCAAGTCGTTAATTTCTATCTGATTGAGAAACTCTTTGCATTATTCGAACCGGTACAATGATATTGGAACCGGTACAATGATATTAGAACCGATACAATGATATTAGAACCGATACAATGATATTAGAACCGGTACAATGATATTGGAACCGGTACAATGATATTAGAACCGGTACAATGATATTAGAACCGATACAATGATATTAGAACCGATACAATGATATTAGAACCGGTACAATGATATTGGAACCGGTACAATGATATTAGAACCGGTACAATGATATTAGAACCGGTACAATGATATTAGAACCGGTACAATGATATTGGAACCGATACAATGATATTAGAACCGATACAATGATATTGGAACCGATACAATGATAGACATGGCTCCTTATCTTCTTCATTAACAATGCATTAACTTTTCTTGATTCGAATGAATTTCATTAAAATGTGGTGTACAATTTGCATCATAATTAGAATATAGAATCACTTCCAGTCAAGTTGCTCGATTTTGTTCTTCTCCTTAGTGTCAATTTCAGTTTTATAGAAGGTAGGTGAATGTCTAGACCAGTGACGTGTGTGGAGGAGTTTATAGAAGATTTTCTGCTCTATTCTTTCACCACATAATTAAAATGAAATTAACGACGTTCTTAAGATAGCTACAAACGAAGAGTTTGATGATAAGAACACGTCTAGGACGTGTGGTCAAACTCTCATGGCGAGGTTATTTGCCTATTGAAAAGATCAAAGAAAAAAATCAACAAAAAGGTGTTATAATAGACTTACAAACCATCGATGACAATATCTCTAAAATAAAACAAATCACTTGGTACAGCATCTTTGTAATATTCTCAAATATCGTAAAAATCGCCGACACATTTCAGCTGTACACGAACAACTTGAGATTTTTTTGCTGTTCTAATTTTTCAAGCGTCAGTCTTATAATTTTATGGATTAATTGTTTACAAAAGAAATGGTTTCTGTTCAAATATTATCACACAGTTGAATAATTCGAACCACATTTTTACTAAAAAAACACATCTTTCCTCGAGAGTCATTCCTTGGTTTGTTGTAAGGAAAAAGTTCAAAAACAACCTTTATCCAGATATTCTTTAAGTCGTAAAAATGCTTAGTCAGAGCTGAGCATATTATCAATGACAAGACCTGATGACATGTCCTATTTTGTCTCTATGTTCCCTTTATATGTCTGACATCAATCGCTCATATATTTCCTCTTCCCTTGCGTTAAAATGCGTTAAAAATGAAAAACCAGACACTCCTCCCTAGAAGTCTAAACTCGTCAAACTTGTCCAGTGCATGCAATACGGAGTTTTACTGTGGTCCTGAGATAGAAAGAGATTAAGATAATCAACCCAAAACCCCAAGAAATTGCAACAGATAAGAGACTTTGTGTTAGATGATAATGTTGAGTTCTATTGAGTTGAGGTTCTATTGCTATCTTCAAACATCATCATGGAAGGACTCTCCATCGTAATTGAAATTTACTCCATGGTCGTATTTAAACAAAAAACATTTTTAAACGGGAAGTTTTGTGGACTGTTGTGAGTTTTTCTATTCCTATTTTCAATCCAGTGAAAGTTATTTTTAGATGACAATGAAGTCAAAGACTTGCTTAAAGTTTTCCACGAAAAACAGGTATTCTGATAAATTTTCAGTTATGTGGATGATGAAGTTAACTATCTACTATATTCATTGTGTGTAAAAGACAGTCACAAGGACCTGCTTGTCATTATTATTATTTGCTTCTTTTCGGGATGAAAAAACTTTAATAAACATTCTCTGCAATTTTAAACATTTTCAAATATCTAAACATTTAGATATTTGAAACGTTACAAATTTCTGTCTTGTTACATTCCAATAGCGAGAGTAAAGTTTATAATTTAGAGATTAAGGGCTTTCTGCAAATTTGATGCGGTTCTTCGGACCAATATGTAAAAATACAATGGTTTCCAAATTTTTCTTGAAATTTGCGACTACGCTTCACAAACTTATTAATGAAAATTACTAGTTGACGTCATAATACAGGCTTAAATCACAACTTACGGTTAACGAATGAGATTTTGTTTTGTGCCATAGTCGGCCAAAGGTCGATAAATAATAATTACTTTGCATAGTGATTTTTTTGAATGACGGAAGGCTTGAAGTGTATAACAGGCTAAGGGTTTGTAGACGACTTTCCTAAGAGCAGTTTTGAAGTTTTAAATACGCGTAAAAAAAACGTTAGATTTTTTGTAAATCTTGATCTCAGATACTTCCTTTAAACGACTCCAGTACAGTACGAAATTTTATTCGGAATTTCCTGTCTCTCGAAATATTCCGGTCTCTCGAAAATGAAAGGAGGAGTGGTTTGTTTATTATTTCCAATGAGAATGACGTAAAAAATATAAATGGCAGATTAGCTGTCGAACGTAGAGATGTTTGGCGTCCCATTTATAACATGCGATGTCATAGATCCCAAATTGATGGCAATACTGAGTTAAGATTATAATCCTCAATGAAATATTCTAAAAGGGCTATGCACACGATATTAAGCGAAAGGTTTTGCACAAAGACCCGAAACACTTTTTATTGCAACCTGTTATGACATTTTTTCCTCACTGATGGTTCTAAAAGCTGTTATTACACAATTGCAAAAGATGTCCGAGCCAAGTGCGTTGCTATCACTGACGCACAGAACAGAGGCGTGAGCGAGTGTCAATTTTTGTTTCAGGAAGGGAAGTTTGTCTCTGATTATTTTCCTCCTCTCCTCTGTGGATACACTCTTTTTGATTGAAAATCTTTAATCAAAGTACTTAGTATCAACAGAGGAAGTCCTCTCGTCGCCTCATTTTAATCGTAGAAGTAAAATCCATCGCTGGGACGACTGCGTGCGGAACGACAGGCAGAAAAAAGGAGTGCCTCAACACAATCAGATAACACAAAAGGATTTTTCTTCAATATGCAAAGTGATGCTGACAATTACATAGATGAAAGGTAACACGATAGTTGCTTGGATATATATATAATATATATATAATTAAAGTTTTACTGAAATGGCTTATGTGTTCATAAATATTTTATGGATTTTTTATGTGGTGGTTGCCATTATGCCCTCTCAATAGAGGGGAAGAAAAATTCCAATACCAAACTGTGATTTTTCTGGCAAAACTATTCCTCTCAAGTGCACTAGGAGGAAAATGTGCAGCCAGCTATCTGGCACATGACATGGCGTCATGACCCAGTCAAACACCACTTCCAGAAAACAGAGAGATGACTTATACTTGCAAATGTTTACTATATACATGATGATCTTTAAACACAATTGTACAACTTTATACTTTCTCGATTAATATTCTTAAGATTAATATTCTTATATCTCATATTATATTTTATTTTCAATTCATTGAGGATAAAAAGAGACAGACAAAAAATGAACAGACAGATAAAAAGTCATTGAAAATCTGAAAACAAAACACATCATTGTGAAACTCGTGTATGCTCTAACTCCGGCTAGCTAAAAGTCTTCAATTTTAACCTGGTAAAGATAGAAGTTCCCTCTAGTGACTATAGAAACTCTATCAAATGTTACTTATTAGAGAGTGATTCTCCGATTTGCTATGACAAAATTCAATAAACATCGCAGTGTCATAATGTTTGTGGGTGAAATTTTATAAGAGAGTATTAGGAAATAATTCAAATGTTAGTGCATAACCGTCATTGCTGCATTTTGTTTTCAATAGTAGGATGGTTAGAGAGTCAATTTAGGAGAGATGGATTAGATTATATAGAAAATTCTGTTTTTCTCCTATGAAACTCCTTTTATTTTTCACCTTCTTTGATGTTAAAAACAACGATGGAGACAACAAAGTGAATTGGTTTTCCAAGTGATGTATTGTTTAAAACATTCATGTTCTTTGCTCGATCATTACAAATTTTTTAAAGCAATCTGGATACAGCTTTGGTGGGAGGGGGTTTGCTTCGCACGGATTATTCACCTAGTGGAGATATAGTAAACTAAAAAAAGGAAAGGAATATCATGATTTTTAATTTTCTGGAATCATGGAAAAACTTCCATTTTAATGTTTCAATCGGAGAAAATGGTACAATAATTTAATTAAAGTCAGTGAAATATTTTTAAAAAAACTGCTACTAACCCTGTAAAGTTTCATTTTTAAATAGTGCACAAGGCATTTAATTGGTCATTTATGGCATATCATATTCTTTGCACCAGACTGTAAAAAGCTGAGGAATATTCTTTTAACCAAAACAGTCTGGTGACTTGTGCACAAGTAAAGCGTAAATACGTAAAGCACGAAAGCATGTAAAAAATACACCAAGCTTATAAAGCACAAAGCGCGTAAAGCACACAAGCACACAATTTAGCAGACTCTTTCAAAACATTGAATTAATGATAAGTCATTGTTTACCAACATGTTCTTATAAGAATTTCTTCAATACACAATAGCAAATCCCTATATTTATAATTCTTTATACATTTTTCAGAGCAATAGGCAATAAAACAAATAAGGTGAATGGGAGAGGGCATGCATATCTGTACTGCTTTTAATAACCAAAAAATATTTATGGGAATGAATGGTAACTAAGTTTTGAAAACATTGTATATTTTTGAGATTTGCTTGCAATGTTTACAACTTTCCCAATGGTTGTTTTCAGAAGGAAAATTGTTTTTTTTGTTTTTTTTACTGATAAGATTGCCTGAAAAAAACCTACAGTACAACCTGATAGAAACTTTCCTCATTCACAAAGGAATGAATTTTTATACATGAAAACTCAATTATATCTGTTATATGAAACCATTTTCAAATTCTTTTGTATTCAACAGGATTTTTTTATTCATGCGATTGAACTGGGTATATATAGCAAAAACTTTTTAACCTGTGACCATGGGCCTATACCCCATAGCAGGACCGTTTCAAATTAACATTACATACACAGGTTCGATATACCCCTAACTGTTGTCAATATTAATGAAAATGATTCTTACCTATTTAACATTGTGGCAGTGGATTCAAGCCTGTGTTTTATTTAATTCTCATATCAGGTCCTTCTATGGGGTATATTGGGAGGTGAGCAGTGGCAAACCAAGCTGTTTACACCTCCAGAAAGGTATCAAATTCATCGATGGGACATCTATAATCTACAGCCAAACTTCTATAGGTTCTCGGATCCCAGGTTAATAACAGTTGATGCGCCATAAACTGACCTAAGCCACATTAACCAGTGACGCGGCAAATAACGTACAGCACAGTCTAAACACACTTGACCAGATTATACAAACAACAAATAGTTGGTACATAATGCATAGAAGGGGTTGCAGGCACATGTTATATATATTGGAATAAATTAGGCTACATCAAGCTAAAAAAAAAAAAATTGCATTTTGGGGGTGGACTACTGTAGCTATAAAAACTTTCTGCAAAAAATGTATAATCTGCTGAAATTGTTTAGATATTTTGAAAAATGTTTTTCTTTTTTCCAGTGCTACAGATGATCGAATTGAAGAAGAAGTTAATGGGGACAATGACGAGGCAAGAGAATGTAAATCACCAACAGAGGGGACTTATGGGGATGATGAGTCTAGAGATCAGGATGAAGAAGATGAACCAAGAAATCGAAGACGAACAAAACGAAATGTTCGAGTCGAAGAAGGTTGTTTGACATTTGTTTGACATTAAGGTTACATTAACAGGAGAAGTGTTGTCTTAATAACTTAATATTAGTTATTAATATTAGTGTTTGATCGTATTTTCTATTCTAAATGCCCCATCAAATCCCTCGCCCTTTAAAAAGGCTTGTTTGTGTTTATTAGAGATAACTTCATATTTGTTTTCCACGACAAAGAACCCATTAATACTGTGTAAAAGGAGATAAAAAACACCAAGGGTCTGATAACTGCTTTGATTACTAAATCGTTCTACTGATACTCTTAAAAGTCCTTCCTTGCTAATTCATTTCAAGACTAACTGTGACTCACTCACCTTGCTAAAATAACATCAAACATACCTTGTGGATTAATTGGAATGCTCATTTTGATTTATTGTTGAGATCAACCAGGGTTCCCATGGATTTTTGTCTTTGTGAGGATAGAGATTTGAAAAAAAAAAATTCTGAAGAAAAAGAAGTAAGTTTTGAGTCCTTGGGTTTCCATCCATATCGGTTGGTTCTTTAGCCCGCTGACTTGCAACTGGGCAGTTGATTTACTGCCAGAGATCCGTATAGCATTGCTAATTTGCACGAAAGACAGTGTGAAGTCAGTCGATGGCCCCAAATGGGCTGATACACTGCTTTTAAAGCGCATCAGAGTGAAGTATCGAGAAACTACATGACTAAGTCTCAAACATGGTCCTCAGCGATCACACTCAAAAGTACTGTTCAATACACTATTGTAGCACATGGGTCATTGAAAACTATATTTTTTAATAACATATTCCATTATTTAAAATAAAGAGGAATACTGTTAAAATTTGGAAACTCACACTTTTCGAATCCTCTCATACCAATTACCATACACAGAAGTTGAATTTGTGAAATAGCATTTGGCATTCATAACTTATAACCGATTTTTGCCCTTTGGTAACAATTTTGTGAATTGTACAAGTGCCCTTATATAAATGTACTGAAGAATTGTTAGGTAACTGATGATGGCCGACGTGATGGCCGCAAGCTTTAATAAAATTGGAATTGTCAACCAATTGTTGTGTATGCACACATTTCCATTGTTCAATAATATTTTTGTTTATTCAGGAACTGAAAAAGATGTATTAACAAGACCAGGAAGCCACTCAGGTCGGTTAAATCGTCAGTCATCTTCTGAAGATGAAATAGGTCTTAAAAAAACGCGTAGCTTAAGTGGATCAAAGGTCGGAGCTGGGGGAAAAACTTTCTCTTCATCAGAAGATGAATTTGGTTCAACAAGAAGAAAGGTGAGTTCTAAGTTTACAGTAATATTTTCAACGAAAATTCGAGGGAAGGTGTCAATGATATTGCGTAATTACATTATGTTATATAACTGCTAATATAAATGGAATTGTTGCTAAATAAATTTCTGTTTTTGTTGATGTAGTGTTAATAATGCATGTTTAACTACTGTTTAACTTTGTGAATTTCTCTCAAGTGTATTATGTAAATGTTGCCATGGTTACATGATGAAAATACTTGGCAATGTTTATGATAACTTCTGAAAAATATTTGGAAAATATATGTTGTGTTGTAGTAAAATATGTGTAAAATATGTTAAAATATATGTGAACTTCAAATTTTTGTTTTGTTTATTCTTTTAGCCATCTTTGTCAAAGACAAGTGTTCGAGACCGTAAAGCTTCCTTTGAACAATCTTCCGAGTCAGAACAACCACTATCGTCAGCCCAGAAGAGGACATCTTTTTCAGGTGGACGAGCAAACACTATTGCTACTTCAGGAAAAGTAGCGGCTAAAAGAGAGTCTTTTAGTAAAACACGTGCTACAAGTGTAGAAGGGGACCTAACAAGGTATGAAATATTTAGTTTAAGAAGCCAGAAAATGTTTTCATGTTGAACAAGCAGCAAAAACTCATTCCTATTCCATGTATATAGTGACAGTCCGCATCACATTTAAATAGTTGTCAAGTTTTTTTTTCAATAACAGAAAACAATCTGCTGATAAACCTGATTGGCAGTCGTCAACACATGTTAATCATCAAAAAGTTGAAAAGAATACAATGAGCCGAAAGGAATCTACAACGCAAAGTGAAAGTGACGAGCCTAAATCTGCAACACAGCTCCGTGCAAAATGGGAAGCAAGAGGCAGAGCACCATCAAAAGAAGGGAACAGAACAAAAGCTTTTGGTGGAAGTACCGGTAGGTGGCATGTTGTACTCTCTTGAAAAGTAAATACTTTGATGAGGGCTCTATCTAACATGAAAGCAGTTATATTGAAAAACTGTTTTTACTAAATTGTCAATCATTTGTCAGAAACTGTTCTCTTTATAAATGTGATTTACTGCCCACCACCAAACTATTGTCTCGTTGAAGCAGATATGATGTTGTTGTTTGAGTACACCACCAAAATATTGTGATTTCTAACCTCTGGAAATATTTTGTGTTCCTCATTGCTTGGTACAACATGACTACGAAATGTAACTCTCTGTTGAAATTTTAAATCATTAATTTTCATTTCCCGCTACTTTCGTTTGGTTATTCCGAACATCTAACTGCACCTGCAAACAGATTTATTTTCGTCAATATTTCCTATTTTATACAGTAATTACCAGTAATTATTGGACACCTTTTACCCATCTTTCAAACAGGGGAGGGATGCATTCTGATAATTAATATTTAATAATTAATGTTTAATAGAAATGAGATTAAATACCGAATAAATTTATATAAAAATAAAGAGATAAAAAAAAAAACAGTTTGTTAATGTCTTCAGTTCATATCATACTTCCAAATAAAGACTTTGTGGTGTTTTTTCAGCAAGTAGTTAGATGGTACATAAATGATTAAACTTCTAAACATAATCCTTTTATTATAATAAGTAATATTTTCTACTTTGGGTTTCTGGACATATATGGTGTTGTTTTACTTAGATAGCAGGTGTTAACTGTTGTTGCTGGCTTTCATGAATGAAGAAAATAAGTTTTTTTGACTATTGTTTTAGTTTTTCTGTATGTTTCATACTTGTTTTCCTATTTCATTCTTTCATTCTATTGTGATCCATTCATTCTCTGTTGTATTGTAATCAGTTAATTACGTTTGAAATCCACAAAAAAAACTCGCAAAGGCCAAACAAACCGAATAAAAATGTTTTAATAGGAGAATGTTGTGTTTTTTCTCTAAAACACCAACAACGTTTGGTTGGAAGATCGTGGAATATCTAGTGTAAATACTACTTGTGGAATAATCCTTGTGTTCGTCACCGCTTATCATAAACACCCTGTTACCTCCTATCGTATACCTTTGACACGTGACTTAAAGGAAGCGTTTTCTATAGTTGGTTAATGTTTTCGTTTAAAGATGCTTTTAATGTTTTTGTATTGGTTGACGAGACTTGTTTTCCGTCGTATTGCATGTTATTCTCACACACATTCTCTGTTCTGTAAAATATCACCATGGTTGGAATTTTTCCTAGGTGCTGCAGCTTTGAAAGCTCGTTTCGAGCACCCAAGATCTGGTTACGCACGAAAAACAAGCTCATCAAATCGCAGCAGAACAATGTCAACTGATTCCGAGGATGGAGCGCCAAAAAAAGTTTCAGCTCTTGCGTTGAAAGCTAGATTCGAATCCAAAAACACTGAGATTGCTCCTGTGTCGAAACGAAATTTCATCGTAAGGCCTTGTTTAAACTTCACTACTTTGAAACATCAAACACGTTCTATATATATGTGTTTTGTAACAGGAAACCTTTTTATAGTGGGACCAAAAAAGGGAGGTGTTTAAGTAAAGGGTTGGGGTTAAGATGAAAAGCCAATCGTCTTATTAACCAGGTGTCGGCTGTATAGAATGTCCGCGAAGGAGAGAGGTCTGTCTCTCTTCTGATAAGAATGGGTGAGGATGAGATCTTCTCCCTGATTTTCTTGTTTTCCACGTTAAATTTTACGATGGAAAACTGACTTGTAATAATGTTAATGAACCGACCTTCAGTTGTATGTACTGTGTTGCTACTTAAGAGATAATGATTTCGTCGAGATGTGAACTATAAAAAGCATTATTACCCGCGTAACAGGGCTGTATTCGATACAAAAAATTACCGCGATCCGATTGGTCAGTTAAGCGTAAATGTGACGTCACTCCGACCTATACTAACGGGGGATACTGAGTGTACTGAGAACATCAGTGCAGAGAAATACAAAGCACGAGGTCCGAAAGTACAGGTCGACCTTGCGCATCCAATGTCACAAAAATGAGAAAAAAAGTTTTGATAAAATGAACTTCTGAAAACTAAAGTCTTGCTCAGTGGGCAAAAATCTTCCAGAAGTCTTTGAGGAGGAGTGTTTTTATAGGAATGCCAAGCAATATTGCCCGCTGTCTCAATTAAAAAAAACCCTCCGCCACAGTGACCTTTTTTGATTTGATTTTGCCCACTGGGTGAGGTGTTGAAACTCTGGTAAGATGTGTTCCTGTATTCATCATAACGATGAAGTAAATAGAATATGTGGTGAGATGAATTTCCTGCTAAGTTTGTTATAAAAAATTAATGATTAAATTTTCGTGGATCGAGACTGGTTTCCATCTTCTTCTATATCACTGATCGCTTGTTCCAATAAGACTAGAAAAGTTTGAGCATGAAAGCATATGGGATGAATTGTCCATGCATCTTGTGTAATGTGTTTATGGAGAATGAAAAGACAAAATGGTAGATGTTGTTTTCGTGTCAGCCATATTTTCGATTTGATGGAAACCATACATGATGAAGTTACCTTTTGAATAATTGACATTTTGTAACTGGGAAAAAAATGTTTTGCGAAGGTTTTGAAATGTTGGGAAGATTCTTGTTATTTTGATGTGAATATGTAACGAGCAGCAGACGTAAATATTTGAAGTTCTTTTAAAATATTTGGAGGAAGGTTATTTGGTTTCTTCCTTCGTGCTGGTTGAAGAATTTTTAAGTTTTCTTTTGTTATGATAAGTGAAGAGTTTATCATCTCATGGACGTGATGATTTACGTTGGGCTACGTTTCGAGATGAAAGTGAGGCTAAAACAAAAGGAAACTAATTAAAAAACAATTAAAGAAACTTTATAAAACTTTCAAAATTAATCTGATCTGAACAAAGAAATGTTTTCTTCTTTTTAACCAAGAAATTGTTCGGATTCTGAAAGATTTCATTTCGTATTTTTTGCTACAATGTGTTTCTCTAAAAGTTTTGTCTTTCGAGAGTTTTCTTTCTGTCTAAATAAACATTCGTTTTTTTGATAAAATCTTCATAAGAATACGATGGGTTTCACTCATCTTGGTTGTAAATACATAACCTTTTTTTTCCATACGTGAAGAACTTGATATCTTTGTTAATTTTTCATGTGCGTCTGACGTCAGTACATTTCGTATTTACGTCGCTTGATTTATTGCTGTTGAGTTTCTGTCCAGTGAAATTGGATTGGCATTGGCTCTGGATCCAGTGAAATGTTCTTTTTTTTTTGTTTCTTTCCTCACTGGTTTTGCACAAAAATATTTTGATTTAATTTGTATTTTCAAGCATATGCGTTCTTAAATAGTTTTTTCTACTTATTTTGTCTGATGTTTTCGACTTATTTTGTCTGATGTTTTCTGTGTGTTTTGACTACTCATTTTATTGCCGTGTGTTCCATCGAAAAACGCGTTAATCCTGTCACATTGGAACATGTTGAGAGCAGGTTATGTTCAAAGTTGTCGCACATTAGAAAGGTGTTCACTTTTTTGAATTGTTATGCTTTAAATTCGATTCATTAATTAATGAGATTTTAGCAGACATTTTTTATTTCAAATTATAACAAGAACAGTTGCTGTCCAACCTTGTTCGTGTTTCTTACATTTAATCTGTGTGGAGAACAAGTTGATTTTGATTCTTGTAAAGATGACCACTGTTAACGAACTGGTCAACAGCGTAAGTGATTTTGAATAGACCTTTTCATACATTACGTCAAAACATCCATCTCCTCGTCTTCGACCTGAATATTAATGACGATCGGGAGAAAATTTTTTAATGAAGTTCTTCTATTACCCTTATGTAAGTAGTAATTGCTAAGATTAGAAACGAGACAACCAATGTTATGACGTAATTTTTAAAAAGGCCTGGTGGTTCTATTATAGTTTCATTTACAACACTTATCAAGTCATCTGCGGTGACCACCATCAGCTTCGGTATCCTGTCTGTAATTTTCCTTCAAATTTCTGTGAATATCGGAGCATTCGTTCTCAGGAAAAAGATTATCAAGGGGGAGGGAGTTCTTCGTGTCCGAGTTTCTTATCGTTTCTCAATGGCTATGCTGTGTACTACAAGTTTTTTTTATAAGAACAAAGGATATAAGAACATATAAGGTTTTGAATGTCTAAAAGTTAAGAACATGATGCTAAGAACATTCGAGACTTAGGAACGTTTTGTTCTTAAGAAAGTAATTTTGCATTTTACAAGAAAAGGTCTTATAAGAGTCCAACACAAAGAATCATCATCATGTTGCAACAGTACATTGCAACAGTGTCAACTCAACTTCATTAAAATGGGAAATATCAACCAAATTCGTTGAATTTCGAATTTTAGATATTCAATTGTATATAATTAAGAACATATTAAGAAGATTTTTAAGGCAAGCACGTTTGTAGGCTTCATCAAAGTCAAGTGTTCTTATAAAGAAAAAATATTTATTTGTTTTAAATTTTAGATCAACAAAAACCACACTGGTGGAGCGGCAAAGAAATTCAATATTGGTGCACCCACCTCAAACAAGTGTTTAGTGTGTAGTAAAAACGTGTATCCTCTTGAAAAACTCGAGGCTGATGGGAAAATGTATCACAAGTTTTGTTTCAAATGTACCACGTGTAATCGAACAGTTGGGTGCGTTCAGTTTTTCCTTGATGAGTATTTTCCGTACAATTTACGTTCAGCTTGAAACTGTGAAACCTTCTCCAAAGTGGATGTTTTGGGGAAAGTGTAGGGATTCGAATTCGAATAATAGACACACCTTGTAATGTAGAGGAGAATATTTCTCAGTGTTACTTCAGATGTAGTTATAAATACGTGAAGGCTGACAGGTCCGTGAATATCAACATGATACATTACTCTCAACATTCAGAATTCTTCATGAGGTCAACCAGTATTGTTTTATATGTTTCCAAATCAATGCGTGTTCTTTTTTACTTTTTCAAAACAGTCGTTATTTAGACTGGTCTGATTGTTAAATCTACATCTTGACTTATTTAGGGGTTCCTTGGCAAATTTGTTTTTCACTAGACTAAAACCTTCAAGTTCTTATTTGATTTGTTTTCAGGCTGGGTAACTATGCAGCGTTAGAAGGAAAGATTTATTGCAAGCCACATCTGAAGCAGTTGTTTAAATTGAAAGGTAAAAATTTTATCCATTTTGTTCGCATAATTTTGCATATAGTCGACTATCTTTATTTACGTTAACGATACTGGTAGTGTGACTTATAAATCGATATTCAGAACTTCGCAAGGGAAACCACTTTAAAGAGTGTTCCTTTAGCGCACTTTTATCTTCAATGTCATTCTTCATTTTTTCTCTTTATTTTATCCAATAGGAAATTATGATGAAGGGTTCGGACGAACACAGCGAAAAAAAGACTGGGTCAAAAAAGACGAAAATTCGGTCCCGTCTGATGGAACAGATCAAGTTTTGGAGAACGGTCATGACGCGTCTGTCGACGGTGAAAATTAAGTCGTCGGAAACATGATCAGACGGCTGTCATTTTTAGTTCTCGTTTTAATTAAGAGTATATCATCAGGATGATATCGAGGCTATGAAAACATGGCAATTGATTGACATTCGATTTTCTATTATATAACTAATCGCAAAAGCAGTATTTTTTTCTCTGTCAACAAAATACTGATTATCAGTGAATTACAAGGGCATGAAATTATAAGGGGTTCATATGGACAGCAGGGGATTGTCATTTCGAAAGTTTGATTATGTTTTTAAGTTTAGTGTAAATAAAGAATTATGAAAAAGTTACTTCTACGGTGCTTCATGATCGTTTTATATATGTTGTACGGACTAACCTCCACTTTCTCGTCACAAGGTCGGCATGCTAATACATGTTTATTCATTCGAAACTGGTTTATAAACCGAGCGCCTAAAATGATACGTGTTTGTGAACTTTTTTTGTTTGATAGCCAGTTTCAATATCCTTCATTGAGTACAAAAATCGTTTAAGGAATTTCTGTTCACGTGTAAACTAGGCCAAACACAGACATCAATAAAAAAGATAGCTTAGGGCTTGTATAATCTTTTCACTTTAACCATGATGCATGATAGTTTCTCATTCTATTTTTCAGGGTTTTTTACATTTCGTCTAGAGCTTATGTTTTATTTTGTAGGTTAAGAATAAAAAACTTTATAATATTCTAGAAAAAAAATTATAAAAGTCATTCATGTCCTTTTCTCCACCTACTCTCCAAGATATTTTTCGAGGACACTCTTCCCACCGGAGTGGGAGTCATGTGACGGTCACACCCCATAATAAAAAAACGAGACATTGTCAGTAGGTTAACATACGAAATTGCGATTATCATTAGTTTTCAGACTAAACCGTGTTATTTCACCGGGTTAACTTTCAACCAAAACTTATTATGATCTCATTTGGCAAAAAGAAGTTATCCTGCATCTTTACCTCGAGGTTTCTCCCGCTGTAATTTATGGAATTTGACAATCCATGTCATGTTTAAGCTTGGTCTCCGCAGATTATCCGCAGCTCGCGTGTGTTAGCGCGCTGGTGAGTATTACAAAGCGACAAGTTTTTAAATTGTATTTCCTAATTTCAGTACGGAAAATATGAAAACATTTTAATATTTATCACTTCGTTATATCGCCCAAAATTCTTATTTCAAAGAAATAACGCTAGTGTTCCTTTAAATAAAGATTATTATTATTATTATTAATGTTTACCCAGGATCGCCTTCTTCAGTTCTGATAGAACTGTTATCAATGAGGGTCCTGCGTAGGAGGTCCTAGAGCATTTAAAGTCCCCATTTTGGCTACGGAAGCCGCAAGTATGCTTCAACCGCTCAACCCCCTTAGATATCAATCCCGCTCTTAAGCTGAGTGGATCGATTCACACGGTTATAGTCGCTAGCATGACTTGGCCAGGATTTGAACCCTGATCTTCCGCACTGGAGGCGATCACTCTACCACAATGCCACCAGTCGGTGATGATTATCATCATCATTAACATCCATCGCCTCGTTTCTAATCTTTATAATTACTCCTACGTAAGCGTAATAAGAACCATATGGTGCAAAACGGTAGCAGAATTTCAAAACTAAGTCGTAATACGAACAAAATAGAACATAAAAATTCATCCGAGTTTTAAACAATAAAGAAACAGCAATAATAAAGAAACAGCATTGCTTAAAACAAAAGAAATATACATGTGTGAGCTGTCACCATGGATACTTATCTTATTTTAAAATATCTTTTAAAAAAAAAAATTATAAGAGCAAAAAGAAAAAAAAAGAAAAAAACGTCTACATCGAAAAAAATATTATTAATAAATAAAAACGAAAAAACCATCCGAAATACTGGGTTTTAAACTTTTTCAAACAAAGTTACAAAAACGTTCAAATAACAAACAAGAATACTTATAATAAGATCGCTTAATAGAGTTAAAGTAAGAACTGCTTCTTATGAAGCTTCTCATCATGAACTGTAGGTGAGCCGAATGAATGCCTCGCCAAAAAAATAATACTTAATTTCAAGTGATATACTTCGCATTAGAAATAACTGAAATCTTCATTTCTATATTTCATGGGAATCAGATCCATTTTTTCGTGAATAACTGGTAAATCCCAAATACTCACTGAATGTTTTGATAAGCTTTTGAAAATTCCTAGCCTGCGTTCGTTCATACAATTTATATAGTTTCGTAAAGGGCATTTCGCAGAGTTCAAAGCGTGGGCTAAATGCTATTTCGGCCGGAGGAGTAGGAGTAGTAGTCCAAAGGTGTTTTAATCGGTATTCGCTTTCGCTGCTACCGTAATAAAAGAACGTGAAATATTTTCTCTTTGTAAACTACCCAAGCGTCGTTAATGTTCAGGGCGAAAAGGAAGTGATGAATGTAACGAGGCCATTTATGAAAAGGTCTATTATTGCAAAGGCAAAAGAATTTCGTAAAAAAATAATTCCTTGATTAACAAACTTTCTCGATGCTGATTTCCACTTCCATACACAGTTCGTTACATCCAGAATTTCCGGCATTAGTGTTACACAAACTAATAAAATACGTCGTCAATCAAGAATATGTTTTCCGTTGAACATTGTCATATTGACCAATCAACTGCGAAAAACATCCATCATAATTGATCACCTTAAAATGTCCATTTTACAATTCCCATTTTGAAAGTACTCACAAAACGTTCACCTCCAGAAAAAACAAATTTTCGCGAATCAGTGTTAAGAAAATATTCACGAGATTACTTTGAATTTTGAGGGATTCTTTGAAAAAAATCTGAAAATTTAGCTATTTAGTTACTTATCGCGAGAATTAATTTTCTCGAATTCGTCTGAATTAAAAACTTCGCTTTTAAGGTATGCTTTGCACTTTAGGGACGGGTATACGGACTCTTTTAAAGGGAGTTCTCAACTAAATATATCTTCTTCGTATAATATCATTAGTAGGGATAATAAATGTTAGAACGGGAACGTACAAAAAAAACAATACTTTAAAAAAAGATAAACAAAAACAATACTTTAAAAAAAAGATAAACAAAAACACATAGTTTTAAGATGCATGCATAGTTGTTATCACTGGAGTCGAGTTGGAAATTCTAAACACGCAATCTCAGAGTCGTCATCACCTTTGAATTCCCATTTCACTACCACCTCTATCTAAAATAAAGAATTCACAAGTGCTTTAGGTTGAAAAAGCTATATTATAATCAATTTTTTTAGCAGCAATGCACACAGTATTTATTTACCAATATGGGGACTTCATTCTAACCATCACTAACCAAAAGAAACTTAACCGGATTTACACTTGACTTTACGCCTCGTAACATAAAGTCATCACGTCAAGAATATGCCACAAATTCAGGGTTCATACAGCTCTAAACCTAAAGAATTCACCGAATTTTTCCTGAAAAATATACTATTTTCCCTCCATCAAACCCCTAAAATGATGATGTTTTTCCCTGACTTTCTTGTAAAATAGATAGGTTTCTCAATGACTTTGCATTCCACAACTTATGAAGCAGAAAATATAGCATGACACAAAATAACAAACACAAGCATGGAACTATAGTGTATAAGCCAATGGATGCCAATAACCAATTTTTAATCCTGCCTTGACTGTACGAACCCTGAAATTCACAAACTTAACTTTCAACATTTCAATGTTTCAAGCCATGGCATTTGTCGATTAAAGATTGGAACAGAAAAAAACAAAAATGTTTGTTATTCAAAAATTTGCATTTTCCAGTCAAAATTACTGTAAATATATATACTTTCAAGGTTTGGTTTCTCCAAAAAAAAATTAATTTCCTTAAGGTAGTATCAAAACTTGAATACATTTTGAAGTTGTGCTTATTTAAAAAACAATTCTACTTACTGGTGGAAAATAAGTTTGAACTGGCAACGAGAAATTGAAATGATTAGTTTGCCCAGCGACGAGCGGACAATTAACACCACAACTGTCACAACCATCCGTATGGGCTATTTTAAATGGCAGCCAAACACCCACATGCCCATGCAAAACAATGTTTAGTGTCTTTGATGGTGTAGTTGGAGTGAAAGTGATTGTTATAGCTGCGTCAGTACCACGGTGTAAAGTACAAGGTTCTTTATCACATGGGCTTATGCCAACTTTTTGAACAGTAGCAGCTACAAAGATAAAAGTTTAATTATGTGAAAAGATGTATATAATAATAACAAAGCCTGGAAAACCTGTTCAATGAATTGGATCAGAAAAAGACAAAACAAAAAAATAGAGAATAAACTCATCGGTGAACTAACTTGATTTTGGGTTATCACAGAGTTTGAATTTAATACTGTCTTTTGCTTGGACAGCTAACACAACCAATAAATATGCAATCATAAACTTCATCTTGAATTGTAATCTAACTCTAAAGAAAAACACATCTTCACGGTTTAAAACAACTGTATATCTCTCAACTGTCTTTGCTGTGACATCACATTCAAATTTGAATCAGATAGTACAAAAGTCCACCATATGCAATATCTTTAAGTAAATAAAGGATTCCTAATAAGACACTTTGTTGCTAACTCAATCAGACCAATGCTACCAATATACTCAGTGTTTTTCATTATATTCTTCCTGACAAGTTTTGCAATCTGTATAAATTCGGCCAGAATTATTTGTAGTGAACTATCAAGATAAATACCTTGAGTACATTACAAACAAAAAGTTTGTGAGAATAGAGGACAAAAATACTTTGGTTGGACAACTTAGATAAAAAGAGTTTGTATAAATCACAGATTGGATTATTGTAGAAAAAAACAAACTGAATAACAAAATAAGGTTGGGATTTTTTATGGCAAAAAGAAAGAAATACATTTTGTAAGAATTATTTTTCAAAAATTTGGTGTAAGTCAATTCCCTGCAAGTATACTTTTAAGGACATTAATTTATCACACCTGCCGAAAAATAAGAAAAGTGCAAAAATGAAAAGTTCCAACCTGACAAACTTTCGGACACATCAAAATTTTGGATGAATAATGTTTTGGACAAATTTTTGTCTGAATGTTTGGCGTGACAAAACTATTCATTCATAATGTAATATTTTTCCAGGTTGTTTATGAAATTTGAAATTTTTCAATATGCCAAAAATTCAAACAAAATTTCTTGTTTCTAAACAAATTGCATTGAAAACAAAGGATTTTAATAATGACTTCAATATATATTTACAACAAATAAAACTGTATATTCTGTGTTCCAGTGTTTCGTTACAACTTTTATGGCTGGAACCATTTAGAGGATAATTAGGTAGCTGTAAAGCATACAAACTTTGTTTTACTTATTGTCTGAATTGTGAACCACAATCTCCTGAGAGGCTAACAAAACTAATAGTGTGCGAAGGAGAATTCAGAAGTCATAGCAACAGGATGTTTGGAACCATCATGACAGCAAAAGTAGCAATATTTAATTATTTCAAATTAGTTAGTGACATAAGTCGGACACAGAATACACGAAATCTTTTGTCTTTCCATGTAAAAATCCATTCTTTTGGGAACGGGTTAGGTTTCTTATGGGATGTACTGTAAGTTGTAGTGGTGTTAATATGAGGTGGGTAAAAAAATTAAGGACACACAAACAAGGGAAAATCAAATTAATCATTTTCTTTGAAATTCATGATTCTTTAAAGACCAAGAAGGACAAGGAAGCTTGCTGAATTTGTGAAACCTAATGATAAACTATGAACGAACACACCCCTCCTAGCGCTAAAAACACCTTCTCTTCTTCTTAGCTTTCAAAAGAAAAGCTATGCCATATCTTCGTAAATCCAAGTCTTCCCGTCCATGCTGAACAAACTTTATAGAATAAACACGATAGGTTAATTTTTTTATTTTAAGGTAGCCACTTCCTCATTTGTCATACGAGAATAAATCGTACGATGAGAGATGTCACATGATGTCACATGATGTCACATAATTGAAGGAAAAGTGCAATGTAATGTGAATGTGACGGGAGTGAAGAGCTGCGCGATGGCATTAAACCGGACCCCCTACCTGACACCGGGACCTCCAGAGAAACCGACTCTCTGGACCTTTAGAAAAATTTGTCTTATTTTTAGAATAAAATTGTCAGAATATTTACCTAATTCATGAAAAATGTTTCTCTTGTTATGAAATTTTGTATTTATACTAAACAAGGTGGTTCAAAAAGTGAAAAATGTTCCGTTTTGCAATGAAATTTGGTGGTGTCGTGCGTAATTTTTAATTGCGTAATTTTATGGCTGAATTTATTGCAATGTTGATGTCATATTTTCTGTGTGCAATATGGTTGTTGTTTCTGGATGTTATGTGTTCTTCAGTTTTTGAATCATTTATATTGAGTGGTCCACGTCTCGCAAGAATTTTTGGCATGGTCTGGTTTGTTTCTTGAATAATACTAATATTCTCAGCGTAATGTTGTTCAATATTCAGTGTGGTTTACAGAATGGTATGGCGCAGTAATTAAGTTCGTTAAAATGACAATCACAGCATTAAGCTGATTTGGACCTACAAAACAATATAAGAGCTATATAAAATAAAATTCGTTTAAGTTAAAATATTTCACCCGGCTTGTATGTAAATAGTTTTGTGGTCGAGGATCAACCTCGTACCCAGGGTCTCCTGCCTTTTCGATATACGGATGACGAAAGGCAAGAGACCCTGGGTTCGAGGTTGGTCGAGGATCTCTGGAGTTTGATATTTTGTTTCTAGTGATTTGGGAAAAGTAAATTGGTTTGCACTGCACAATTTGCTTGGGGGTCACCGGTTTCAGTTTGGAGTTATTCGCTGACTTCGTTTACCGACTGGTGGCCTTGTGGTAGAGTGCTCGCCTTCAGTGCGGGCCGAGTCATGCCAGCGACTAGAACAGTGTGAATCGATCCACATTCTGTGTATCCAGCATTGTAAACATCAAGACAATCTTGTGCAAAGTGTAGCGGGTTTCTGTTGTATTTTACAGTTCTACACTCACTCGGCACACGCATCTCGAAGTAACTATGCCCATCATTAGCTGTAAAATTTAATGGAAGGTTCTTTTAGAAAATAACACGTATGTTTGTTACTTAGCACTCGGCTTGAGAGCAGGATTAATAATAACAAGAGGCCCTGGGGCCTGAAGGTCAGCGCGGTTGGGCATACCAGAAAAGTAGTACACATTACGAAGGACAACTAGAACACTTATAACACAGATACCATTCCGCGCCGCATGCATTTACTAAATTTCACAACCTTTCTCCTGCGGCGGCAAGAACTACATTCTATTCCGAATTTGATATCCTTTATAACTGTAGATTTTCAACCTGAAGTCCTTATACTGGAGTATTGAATACAATTATTCATGTATTATGAACTCAATCTATTATAAAAAAAATGTTAAGTACAATGTAACAAAATATGTGCCAAAGTAAAAAGCTGAAGAATATATACTTCTCACGCGACAAAGATAGCTATGCAAAATTGAACAATGGAAATCATTTTTTGGAAATATCTCAAAGTAAAAAATCTGGTTAAGTTCAGATAAGGCCGATAAGAAGTTCAAAGACTTCGGAGAAGTCTAGGTAATTCTGACAAGGTCAATTTTTGAGGAGAAGTTCTGGCAGCAGATACGAGATAATACCATAGATGATGCCACCAACAAAGGACCTAAAAAATAAATTATATAACTGTTATACAATCTCAGATCCACTAGTGATGAATTTCTAACTAATTCTCACAAGTATTTTTAGAAATTTTATTAATTTAAAAAGAAATTCTGCAATATCCCATATTTTGATAATCTCCCAAAAGTTAATGGGCAAAAATTCGCAAATTTGAGGTCAAAAAGAAATGTCGTAGGAATATTTGGCTTAGTTGCAGTTCACTCCATGAACGATTATCTTGCCCTGCAAAAATGAATCATAATGAATCATTCTTTGGAACCATTACAGGTCTGATCCATAGTAGCAGTTTTCATGCAAATTTAAATTCGCGAATTGATATAAAGTAAACTTTTCCCAGGAATTTAATTTTGTTAATTTCACAAATAATTAGTCTTCATATTTTTTTTAAATTAAATATTACCATGCATATGTTGACAGACATTGAGGCAAAAAGTATTCTTTCCTTTCACAAGAATTTAATTTTAAGAATACGTGAAATCCATTTTTTTCCACCTTGAATTATATATTTGGAATATATACAGTAAAGCCTGAAAGAAATTGACGCACCTGTGAAGGAATGAATTTTTACATAAAAATGCAAAAGATTTGTAAAGTCTGCTACATGAAGTCATTGTCTTCAACACAATTTGATAGGGAAAGCTAACAATCTTAAGTGGAAATGTTAAGTTTCTTTCTTTCTTTTGGATCATTTTTATCAAAATAAAATGATAAACGCCTTTTATTCTCGGATTTGCTCTGACAAGTTCAATAGAAACTCCATCACAGTGTCATATTTTTGGTGAAATTTATAAGAGCGTTTTAGGAAAAAATAGAATTTTTAGTGCATAAAGGAATCGGTTAATACACCGATATAGTCAAAACAACAAGAACCTTAAAAGAAACAAAAAAGATAACGCTTCTTCACGGGAAAGAGATTACCCAATATCAAGTTTCATATCAATATCAATTATTTTCTTTGATTTATTTGACTATTAATATTAGTCCAAATTGTGTATAGGGGTGCTGCTATTTAAGTTTAATTTTTGTCATCCCCCAACAACCATCATTATCCACTATGTAAATTTTCATTCATGTTTTTTGTTTTGTTTTTAAAATAAAATTAGGAGAGTAAACACGCCTTAAGTTAACACAAGACCGGACACCCACCCTACCCAACAATTTTTAAAAGTACATAAACTGCCACTACAACCAGGGTCTCTCTATACTCCATATTATGTGTGTGGTGTGGGTGTGAAGTGAATTTATATAGCTAAGAGAACGCTATATAGCAACCTGTTTTTAGACACCCAGGAAATATTTTGTGTATTTTTGTAATTTCATCAACAGGGAATTTGTGAAATTTTAAAAGGCCGCAAAAAAGGGAAAGGAGGGACAGAAGAGGAGGGAATAAAAATCGAAAATGGGATCGAACAATTTCTCACAAAATCAATGTCATTACAGGGGCGGATCCAGCATTTTTTTGGCAGGCGGCTCAAATTGTTGTGGTCTTAATGTTAAATTCCGATTATCCCGATTTTTTACCGGAACATTCCGATCAGGGGTAAATCCAAGCAAATTCAGAATAGTAAGCCTTGTGACCAATCTGGGTGATCCGTATGTGCTACAGAAACGATAATTTCGGGTTGGGAAGATGTTATACGTAATATTTAGTTAACTGCGTATACATCCAATAGATCATCCAGTTGTATGCCGACGGGGGACGTTGTACTGGCCAGGTACTTACTTGTGAACCCCAAACACAAGCCCGAGCATTAAAGCTCACGGTTTTACTTCCTATTCCGTATAGGCTGTCTGCAGTATAGAAAAGCTATTTACTTGGGGTGCCCAACAATTATAATAATGGAAAGGTGAAACTATAAAGCGGCATAATGAGTTATTCAATAATTCAAACTTACGTTCTTTCAGTTAATAGACCTTCCCGAATTTTAACACCTCATTTCTATGAATTTTATTGTTTTAACTGATTTCAAAAGTTTATTACTTAGTGATGGTCACTTATTATTCCTATTTCCCGACGGATTAGTTAAACGCAATTATGATAAAGAAAACGAGGCGAAACTTGTTGACTAGGCCATAACACAGCGTTTAAATAGAAATTCAGGAACTATCTATTGGAGAACAATTCAAATTTTTGTTACACATCCAAGAATGACTATATCTATTGTTTTCTCATGTAAAAGCCTTGCCAACTACAATTCAGTAAACAAATCTTTTTGTCAATGCTATTTCCAGGTGATATATAAAAGATATAGCTAAAATCTATGAAATAGGATAAAGTTGTAGGGCTGGACCATAGCAATAATAATGAAAGCAAAAATAAGTTTCAGTCGCAGGTTCATTCAAACAAGAAAAACACATTTTTGAAATAATAAGCATTCATTTGATAGTTATTTATTCATACAATATAATTCCAACATATAATTTGAAGGATATTTGATTCTGATTTCAACAACCAGCAATAACAGTAACAGGAATCAATTGGGTCACCAACAGAGAAGTACATAAAATAAAGAAATAAACAATTGCATTATAATTTCTCAACATGGTAATAATATGAAATGTATTCCAAAAAGATAAACAGCAGCAACAGTAATAATGAACCATCCAGGAAATTATGATTAAATTATCATGTAAACTCAGAAACAACAACAACAACAACAACATTATCCTGTATTTTTCCTAAGAAACACCTCCAGAATATTGGAAAATAGTGAGAAAAAAGACATAAAAAATAAGAAACAACTAGGAACATTAAGGCTCAAGTTTAAAAATATCTCTAAATTGACAGTTTAGGGACTGATGTGGCTGGTGTGGGAATACAAGGATGGAGCACAAAATGAAAGAAATATTTTAATAACCAGAATCTATCATCTTTCCAAGTTGAAAAATATATAATTTATATAAAATAGTCCTTCTCCCTACCTCACAGTAAAAAAACAAAAAGTGTGTTTTGTTCATTCTTTGTTTTTTTTGTCCAACATACTTATGTACAGCACTATAACCCCTCAGAAAGTCAACAGAAAAACAGTTCAATTAATACCAATCAAAATGCACTATTATGTTGAAGAAAATGAATTGCTCATTGAAACAACAGTAAAACAAAAAAAGAACAAACAGACAAAGGTTTACATATCTCTGATCGAACATACAAAGTTAAATAGGAATTTCTTTTGCTTTCAGAGGAAAACTGCAGAAACATGCATACTTAGAGGCGTAGCTAGAGCTCAGTCAAATTTGTAGTGGAGAGTATATTCATTTTAAGTAGAAAAGGAAAACGTGCAAGTAACCTAATCGACACTTAAGACTGAAAAGGAAGATCACAATGTTGGACTCCTCCACTTTTTTTGACTGACCTTGAATATGCGTATGAGTATGCTGGAGAGAGAAATAAATGGCAAATTTTAAAGTCTAAAATGAGCATTTAAAGCAAAAAGAACATATATATTCATAAATAATACGTCCATTGGAAAGTCATCTATAAATGAACTATATACAGAAACGTTTGAACTGTTCTGAAAGAATCAATGTAAATGTTCTGTTTTCCATCCAATAGACGGGTAAATATTGTTTACGCTTGTACTGAAAAGCAACCCGATTTTTTCAATAAAAACGTAAACATTATTTACCCGTCTTTCGGGTGAAGGAGTTAATTATATTAAACACTCTCTCCTCATATGAGTGAAAAATCCAAATCAGGGATTAATTCATTTCTTAAACAAATTATGAAATAAAAACAAAAAAAATACTTACTTATTATCCAGGGAAATTTATGGGAGTTTAGCTAGCTATGAGATAATAATGACCATCTGCACGCTCTCTCTCCTCCCTTCTCATCTTCAGCAAACACCACGAGTGGAATAATAGAACGTTTAGCTTGTGGTTTAATAGCGAATATGAGCTCTGGTTTATTTTTCCATGCTGAATATTCTGGTGACAACACTTCCATATAAACTAGCCATGTGCATATATCCATCACCAATACAACTTCTCTCGGTCGGATGTATTATGATGGATAATACTTAGCTTATACACCTAGTACGCAAACGATTTATTAAAAAAATATCAAAAATATGTGACAATCGACTTCAGAGCCGCTCCTGCAATCCAACAGGTAGCACAAAACTTGATGAGATAGCCTTTTCACACATTTCTTCCATACTAAAAAACATATCGATTTTTTTTTTTTTTTTTTTTTTTTCAAAGATTTTACAAGTTATTTCTTTACATTCCATTAGATATATAAACAGCTTTTCTTTTCACAGTTCAGATAAACATTATCTTTAATCGGTGCTTCTAACCTTTGAAATCGCGTTGGCTAGGCGAATGTCATTTAGGTTGTGTTCGATTCTAAGCGAGCGTGAACCTCTAACACACAACAATGTTGATCTTAAAAGACTGTATGAGAGTTTTGTTCTTATAAAGTCCGTAACTCTCTGTTCTGTTTCGCCTCTCTTCTCTGCTATCATTTCTGAAAGCCGTTTATAAAATGTTTTACATTCGCGTCCCATGCCGCCACTTGTTGAAAATACCAGGGGTGTGAATGTGCCATTCTCTACATTTGTCACCCGTTCGTTGTAGTGCCTCTTCTTTTCACACTTGTTTCTTTGGAAGCATTTTTCAGGATCCAGACCCCTGTACCTCTGAGCGTTTAGGTCAAAGACCCTTATATCAAAAAATGCTCTTTGCCCAGGAGTCCAGAATACCGTTGCGCTGATGTCAAGTCGTGCTTCTTGGCTTCTGTTAGCGCTGCGCTGTGAAAGATGTTCACCGTCCATTTCCAACATTCTTGGTTCTTTTCGAACATTCGGGCATACTTTGTCTAGCATAACGGATGTCAGATCACGGATCTCGTTATGCCTTAATGTAACGAAGTCTCCTTTCTTGCATGACAGCGCATGTGTGATGTCGAATCGGCTTCCGCATACGCATTCGCTAGGTAGTCGAAGTAGTGACCAGTTGTATCTGATGCGTATGGAGTCTTGAAATTGCTCTTTGTTGAGTTCGTAACCCAAATCTTTAATTGGCAAGTTTGTTAGCGTATTTGACGCTCCAACCATTGAGTTGGCTTCGTTCGTTCTCTTCTGATCGTCACTCATGTCCGTTCTAATTTCTTCCAACTTTTCTTTACTTTTTTGTCGTCTTTCGTTTTTGATAGTAGCTACACTTTTCCCAATTTCTTCATCATTCATTCCTAGTATCTTGTTTTGTAACTGCCGTGTCACAGCTTTAGAGTTGTCGTGCTCAATTGGGGCAATTTCGCGTATATTTTTGAGCGTGGAGGCCTCCCAAACGTGGCGGCAATGCTAACAGATCACGCTCGTTGTTGTTGATGTTGACCTCCCGTGATTGTTGGTATGAACTGATGCCGAATGATTTCTTCAATCGGTTAGAGGTACCTCTCAAAACCCGGTATTGTCCTGATGAAGTAGGAAAATTTATGTTGATAACCACTGACATAACATGAGTAAGCAGTTTGTGGTTGTGTCACTGCTATTCTAGAAAGAAGGGACAACCCTTCCGACCATTTTTCCACCAAGCTTTTGCAATATTTTTCTTGGTATTCTTGACTTCCAATCACAGCACTAAGATGTCGTTTACCTTCAGTTGTTTATGTCTGTATCTTGAAAGACTTCTGTGGCTTTCGCTAAATGATGTTCTTTAACAATCAATCATGAACTCTTCAAAAAAGTGTTATAGGGTTATTTTTGGCAAAATTTGAGGCGGCTCGAGCCGCCTAAGCCGCCCGCTAAATCCGTGCCTGCATTATATATAAAAAAAACAGTAAGAATTTTCTAACCTTGAGTGTTGCACTGTGTCGTTCTCTCGAACACAAATTAGGATTGCACGTTTTCTGTATTTTAGGCCGCACTCACAATAATTAAATTACTTTATATAAGTTGTAGTGTACCATTCATACATTAACCACGGTTTGTGGACAGCCTCTATTCCAATGTTTTGCGGGATCAGCCTACAACTGTGGACAAAAAATCTTGGAATTACGGACGTACGGACGGAAGGAAGTACAAACGCTAATGAAAGATCAGCTGCTTTCCGCGCTGACCAATAATAATAATAATAATAATAATAATAATAATAATAATAATAATAATAATAATAATAATAATAATAATAATAATAATAATAATAATAATAATAATAATAATAATAATAATAATAATAATAATAATAATAATAATAATAATAATAATAATAATAATAATAATTTCCGCGCAAGTACATTGATTTTGGATGCAGTTCATCGTTTTTAATGACTTTACTCAGATAGAGTTTTCCGGTTAATACTATCAAACGCTTCACTCATATCTGTCTAGGAGGATTTGATAAACGGTTTCATTTTTCTGCAGGTTCTTTATTATTTATCTTATTTATGTTTTTACAGGTTAGCTTTTTACAGGTTAGCTTCGTCAGTTATATGTACCTTAATGAAGTTAATGAAGGACCTGGTGGTCTTAGTACTGAAATCGTAAAATCATCTTCCCCTTTAGGTCAAGATCGCGGGAAAATAAGGTCATCCTTCTGATCATTCTATGACATAAGACGTCATTCTATGACATAAGACGTCACGTCTGACAACCAGGAATATGTAGCTTTTACATCCCCCTGGTCTAACTAACCGATTATAACAAAAACGTGTGGCAACCATCATGAAAACATCTCGAGTTATTATTGTTGTTGTAACCACATATTTATTTTTATTTATTTATACTTGTTAATATAACTTTCCCGAATTTCTGTTTAAACGCCGTGTTTTTGCCGCGTTTTTGTCTAGTAAGTTCATCCGGCCTCGTTTTAGATATCAAAATTGCCTCTAATCATTCTACTAGGAGTTTTCGTAATAGAGATAATTAATAAAATTAAAAAACATTATTGAAACACTAAATTTCATTAAAACGAGGTTGGATGTACTAACTAGTTCAAAACATGGTGTTTAAACAGAAACTCGGGAAAAATTTATTGGTCAGTGGTGCAAGGCTTTCATTTCCCTGTGTCTGCGAAGTCAGTCTGTATACAGTATAGAGCGCCCGTTAATAACACCGTCCAAAATATCGGTGTTCTTTCTTGCCCGTTTCCTCAACGCCCACCCATCAATTCAATCAATAAAGGTGGCTCATTAAAACGGGTGTTAATAATGGCGTAAAAGTTAAACGTGAAGAAGAAAGAAACGTTCTTCAAAAAGGGAGCTAATAATGCTTTGGTTAATTTTCAAGTATTCTTAGTATTTTGATACAGTTTTTAACATTATAAAACTAAGTTTTTTGTGTATCCTTGTGGTGATGAGGGATGATCTGTAGAGTATCAAACTGTTACGTCACACCTAAAGATTGTGTTTTGTTTTATGCAGTTTGTTTAAATAACACAACTGAACATGAAAATGCATGTACTGTAAATAAAAAAAAGACACCAACTCTTCACGAAAGCTTATTATCTTACGTGGATATGTAAAGTTTTCCGGGTTGTACTCATGATGGTTGAAATGTACTAATAATAATATTTTGTCATTCTTGCAAAGGAAAATAAGTCAACTGCAGTGCATGTGGAGAAATGTAAACAGTACCTTTAGTGGATTAAATTTTGTGCACGAGGCCTTTATACAAATAAGGGCAGTTATTATACAAATGAGGGCGTTTGTTCGATAAATACGGTAATGCAAATTCAATTATTTTTCAAAACCTTGTATACCCAATAGGAAAATGAATTTGCGAATTATGTTACCGCTAAAATCGTCCTCGGTGGACCTATTAAATTTCAAATCATATATATGAACAATGTTAGCTAAGCTGTTATTCCGATCAACAACATATCGATCAAAATGTTTTCGAGACATTAACGTGTGCGGTTTGCTCGAAACAATATCCGACAAGAAATAAATTATTGGAATTAAAAATGAAGGTCATGTCGTTTTGAAGGAGGACTAAAAAAGTAAGGAAAGGTAAAGTTAGGTAAGTGGACTGGAATCTAAATGTTCATCATCCATTTTTTAGTTTGGTAAGTTAGGTAAGTGGACTGGAAACACATTGCATTGCAGGGGCGGATTTACTTGGTATAAATTCTGGAAAATCAAAAAGTCATAGGGGCGTTTTGAGCCCATCTGCACCCTAGATGTCTGCACCCTAGAAGCTTGCGCCTTTCGAATACCCTTGCGAGTTAAAACGCTCCATTTACCGCGTAGTTGGGTATTGTAGATTGTCTTACAGCGTTTGCAACGAATGTTAGATTTCTATGTTTAAAATCATAGTGCTAAATGAAAAAATTGCTATATGCTAAAAGCTGCCAATTGAGAGAAAATTTTCTATAATACTAAGTTGTTATTAAAAGCAGCAAGTTTTTAATCAATATATTTGTAAATTTGACTTTATAGGTTTTAAGTTAAGATTTCGCCTGTGACTTTTGATTATTATTATTGATTCATTTGGTCATAGTAAAGCAATGAAATACTACATGTGGGCAGGATAAGGACAAACTTAAAACGCAACCGATCTTGACTTCAGACAAGCAAAAATGAAGATATCCCCAAAAGAACAACTGAACTAGCCTGCAGGTTAAATTGAGTGATAACAAAGACTGTGGAGAATTCATTACGAACAATGGACAAAATTTTAAACTGAAAATTCACTTGATGATATTTTAACGTCCGTTAGATTAGAGCATAAACTTGTTGAATAGAATATAATGCACTCCACAAATGTGTAATATATAATTTATCTATTATAGAGAGTATCTAGGAGATATCAAGACTTCTAGTAAGTTCAATTCTATTCTTAAAACGTAGCGACTTCAGAGTTGGAAGAAATTGATGAGAGAGCTTGTGTCAGAGGTCAAATGATGCAAACAAAGAAAGATCGGTTTTTGAAGTTAGGATATTGAGGATCGTTGTCGTCGGATATTTGGAAATAACGGCATCACGTCATTTCTACTACTGTATGTAGTCGGTCAACAGTTGCATGAACACCGGGTTGGACTTTGTACCCCTTATAAACTCGTCCACCGTCAAACTGCCATCTGAATTTTTATCACATTGTCGAAAGATTTGCTTTATTTTGTCATCACTTAAGTTTCGGTCTCGTGCATTCATCAACGCTTGAACGCTTTTCACTATGTTTGTCACTTCTGTTATCGACACTCTGCCATCTCCATTGACGTCATAAATACTAAAAGCCCACTTTAGCTTTTCGTCGATACTACCCCGAGTTGTAAGCGATAAGGAACATATGAATTCACGAAAATCTAAACATAACAGAGAAGAGAATTAGGTTTCAAAAGCATGACTTTCAGTTTTAAATGACGAGTGAGTTTTTTCTTTTCTTTCTTCTTTTGCGTCAGTAACATTTCCGTGGGCGACTTTATAAATCTCCCAATGACAATGCTATGAATGTTGTAGATATTCACTCCGCCTTTTATATCAAAACCGAAGTGCTCGCGGGAGGTCAGGGTTTAAAACCTGGCAGAGTCATGTCAGCGACTATAACAGTGTGAATCAATCCACTCAGCTTAGCACTCATCTTGAGAGCAGGATTGATGTCGGTTGAAGTAGACATGCGGCTTCTCTTGATCCAAATGGAGGTTTTAAGTGCTTTAGGAGCTCCTATGCAGGACCTTCGTTGATAACAGTTCTATCAGAACTATAGAGGCTATCCTGGGTAAACATTAATAAATAAATAAATAAATATAGAATGAAACAAACCATAACACACCTATTTTCCCATCTCCATTTAAATCGAACACGCGAAAAACATGTTCCGAGAATATGTTCGGATCACCATTCCGATAATAATCCTGATAAACTTGGGTAAACTCTGTTTTTTTCATATAACCGACAGGATAATCTCGTATGAATTTATCATACCACAGCTTGAGTTCATCTTGTGTAAACACAGTTCTCTTTGTCAGATCTTCTAGTTGTGTTGGTGGGAGTTTTTGTTGGTTTTGTCCCATATCTTACAAGAGATAAAAGCTTATGAAGATCTTAATTCTTCTACTTTTCAAAACAATTTTCAGCAATGTTTCATAATCTCCAGAAGATCAAAATAGTTTTTGAGGATAGGATAGCAGAGAAATACCAATTACTAGCGACTAAACACAAATGAAACATTGTTATTATTGTTGGAGCAAACATCTGCTTTGCAAATTTGAAAGAATAAAGAGAATTATCAATTTACTTGTTATATCGAGACTATAGATTATGTGTTTTTCTCATTTCTGAAATATTTATAAGATCGTGCATGTTTGATAACGATGTTTTTACTCAAAACCTCCCAGTATCTTTGTGAACCCTCAAACATCTACGAAATACGATATCGGATGTGACGAAATAATTTTTGAAAATCCGAATATGTCTTTTGGTCTCAGTGCCAGATTGTTTTAAATACGACACATGTTTTGACTGCAAACTTAAGCTTCGAAACTCCCACGTGTACATTCTGTTTTCTAACTCATTTCAACGCATTTCTAAATCAGCCACAGTAAATGAGGGTACAAATCTCAACTTCGTTCCCAGAGCTTCTTGCCTTTTCGACATACGGACGGCGACGAAGAAAAGGCAAAAAGGCGTGAGAACGAGGCTGGCGAAAATCTCCCTTCATCTACGAAACCTTTCAAATCAAAGTACGGACGTAATCCGACGTGTATACGACGTGTATTCGACGTTTATTCGACTAGTAAACTTGAATGTTCTCCAGATCCGTACTGTGGGCAAATCGGTGGGTGTGTCCGAACCCCCTTTTTGTATTAATCTTACGAAAAAAAAATGACTGAATATTGCTCTTTATGTCACGAAAACATTCATTTTTTATCATTTGTTATTTCAATTACCTTCATTAGAGCTTTTTCTTCTTACTTCTAGATGGATTGGCCCATAACCCCATCAAAAATTCAACAGGGCCTCACTTGTCAAAATCCCCTACATCAGTGTTTCTGCAGATTCCATGAAGTTTTTGAAAAGGGACAAATATTTTCGTCAGGCAAACTACATTTTAAGGTATACTGGTCCGTACTCATTACCAAAATTAAAAACTGAAATCGAATTTCTTATCACATTACCCGTCATCAGTCGATCTCGTCCCACCTTGATATGTTCACGGTAATCGAGATGACGTCAAAGTTGCATATTTAAATACTGAATTGAACATGGCAACTGTTCGATAGATTATCAAGGTATCTAGCCCAAATTGTTGACAATATTCAGGGTTTGGAAAAATAAAAGCTATTTGTTACTAACGTTCGCATTTGCAACAAAGGTTAGCAACATCCTAATTCAACAAAATTGTACCGTGGTTAATTTTGAATCGACCAGTAAGTCAGAATATTTAAACAAACAAAGTTGCAGTTAGGTGGCGTTTACTCCGATATTAGGTTACAGAATTTTAATATCACCTACAATTAAATTTCATTTTGATTTTTTACACGAGTCTTTATAACATATTGGTCAAATATTGCATTCATAAATAGAACCTCACCTATATGAGTTTTCTGTTTAAACGGCCCCGATATGAAATATCATTGAATACAAAATTTTGAAGAATTTCATTAATTGTTGATTGAACATTCCAAAGACTTCATCTTCATCTCATCTGGCAACATTTGAACTCTTAGCACCTGGAACACGCCCCTGTCTTCTGATAAAAAATACACCCCTCTCTCCTGATAAAAAATACACGCCTCTCTTCTGATAAAAATAAAAGCCTCTCTTCTGATAATAGAGCAGTTGCTAATTCTAAAGATAATACTTTAAGATATCCCTTTCATAAGGAATCCTTTTAAATTTTCTTTCCACAGGAATACCTAAGGTTAATATCCACAAACCTGTCAGTTTCAAAGTATAGCTAAAGAGAGTGTGCACCAACATGCAATCATACAACATTTTGGTGAAAGATATTACAGAGAGATATTACAAAGTTTCCATCGTAGTGATAATCGCATCTTGTTAGATAAACCTACGGTCTTCATATTCATTCTGCTTGTAGTATTTTTCTCGATATTTCTTAAACGCTTTAAAAAACTTTGTATATTTCGTTTCCTTTAACAAAAAGGTAAAAAAACAGAACAAAAAAAAGAAAACAAAAGAAAAAAAATCATGAATAAAAAAATAGGTAAAACAAAGTATAAAAAAATAATAAAGGATAAAGGAAAGACAGAAAGAAAAATAGAAAACTTCAATAATTCTTTTATTTTCTGCTCCTTCTTTTTTAAAAATAATTGATGAAACGAAAATCAAATATAATAGGAAAACAAAACTCCCAACGTGGTTTATAAAAATAAAAATGAAGCAATCCAATAAGAATCGGTTGTTTCACTGAATACCAGTAACATAGGTGTCAGTAAAGTGTTGAAAGAAAAAAAAAAAATTTTTTTAAAAAACCCACAAAACTGCAGGGTGTCACTTTGTTGTTCTTACCTTTGACCTGACGTCTAAAATGACTTTATTGCAGTAGTAGAGTGTTGAAAGAAAATGGAAAATGATTTCACATTATATCTGTTGTGTTAAGAACATGCTGAAACATGTTGAAACCTTTATCGGTTAATTCTGTGTTTCTGGTGTTTCGTCACAACTTTTATGACTGGAACCATCTAGAGGATAATCAATAGCTGTAAACCATACAAGCTTTGTTTTATTTATTGTATGCATTGTGAACCACAATCACCTTGAGGCTAACAAAACTAATAGTGTGCAAAAGGGGAATTCAGAAGTCATAGCAACAGGATGTTGGAACCATCATGACAGCCAAAGTAGAGATTTAATTATTTCAAAATAATTAGTGACGTAAGTCGGAAGACAGAATTGCAATTCCTACAATTACAATTGCGTCATTTGATCGCTACCTGGTCAACTTTACCCAGGTAAATTTCAACGTTTATATCGCAAAGCGCTGCACATGAAGATGCGTTACGTAGGGATTTATTAGTGAAGAATGACCATAACTCTGGAAAATTAACCTTAGGGAACTACCTTATTCTAGATACAAAAGGAAGCATCCTGACCATCTTGACCATCTTGATCATAATATTTATAATATATTTATCCATCACAAGAGAAATGAAATGTCAAAAGAAATGAAATTTTAACAACAGATGTTTAATCAAAAAAATGCTCAACAAATAACTCAATATGGGGACAGCTTGATGACATAAAAACTTTAGATAACATCAAGAGAATCCTTCAAAATTCGTTTGTTCCAATATAACGATCTTAAAGAAATCTTTCTCTACAAAATATTCATGATGTTATAATGACTTTTGTTCTGCCCGGATTTGTAATAACTGCTCCGATTTGTAATAACTGCTCCGATTTGTAATAATTTTACACTAATTTGTAATAACTTCTGCCCCGATTTGCGATAGCCAAAGCTGCCCGATTTGTAATAATTTGGAATGTAGAAGACTTTCGCAGATATCGTTTTAGTTAGACCAAATTGGAGACTGGTGACGTCATCATGTCGTCACAGCTTACATTTGAAACAGCTTTTTCCAGGAGAAAATTTCCTTGCTCCAGCAAGTAACAAGAAAGGGGGAGGGTGATAATTATACATACAACTCTTCTGTATCATGATTATCAAGATAGTTACCCATCCCCATGAAATAATGAAATAGCAACTTGTAATCAGTTTATGTGATGACTGATACTGTCATCGTTATATATTAAAACGCTAAACCTTGGTTCTGACTGGAGGTAAAATGCGATAGAAATGTCATAGAAATAAGATTTTGGCGTTTAAAGAATATTTTGAACACATAATAAATGCGATAAAATATTTTCAAAAGTACCGACAGCACTTCATAGAAAAATGTTTAAAATCTTTGAAATGCGATGAAGAAGGGGAATGTTCATTTCCATTAGTGTATCTCATTTCCATCACATTTTATCTCTAATAAAGCTGCTAACACACCAGGAATAAATTCATTCTTTAAATTCATCGGTTAACAACAAGATATGAACTTTATATGAACTTTGAACATAACTGTATTTTTTTTAAAAAGGTATACCGAACAGTAGTCCAGAGATATAAGAGAATGCACAACCAAAAGTAATGATAAGATTTTGGGTATGTTCCGGTGGTGAATGATTTGCGGGATTGGCTCTAAAGCGTGTTTAAATGTCCAGCATACATGATTTGGGAACGAAAAGTCCGACAACTTTATGGCTTCTAGAAAAATTTTCCTTGTATCTCAAAAGAAAATACGGCAAATACGTACATACATCATACATAACAGATTTGAGTTTAAAAGTGATCAAAACATCCAAAAGATGTGTGAATATATCCGCGTATCGAAAGGTCATTCACTCAAACTACTCTAAGCGCAAAATCGCCGCATGTTTTTTTGGGATTTTTTGCTGTGGGTGGGTCCTTATAGCGAGCTTCAAAACTTTGAATTCCGTAAGAATAGGCTTTGCAATCCAGTTGCATAAAGCATCAGTGTGGTCTTTAAAAGTGAAACTGTTGCCAAAGGTTACCCCAAGCAGTTAAACTTTTCCACACCCTGTTAATACTTGACCATTCTGGTCACAGGTAATTCTGGTCTAGGCTTTCCGAAAACGATAAATCGGCATTTATCAGCATTAAGCTGAAAACCACTTTCACAAAACCATGATACTGAAGTGACTTTTCCAGCTTTTGCTTCACTCCGGCGATATCGCAGCCTGACGCATAAAGCGTATTGTCATCCGCATAACTGCATACGTGGACATCGTTGTCGCTAAAATGTAACAAAAGGTCGTTAATAAAAATATTAAATAACAAGGGTCCTAGGAAAGAACCTTGTGGTACTCCAATTCTCAAGTCCAACCAATTACTATACACTTGATCTATCCCTACCCCCTGTTTTCTATCAGAGAGGTAACTGTTTATCATTTTCACAGCTTCCTTCGATAAACCATATGCATGTAATTTTTTCAGAAGTAGACCATGATTCATACAGTCGAAAGATTTATTGAAGTCCATAAGAACTGCTGCAACAACATTTCCGTCATCTAATTCCTTTTGCAAGTTATGCAGTATGAACAATAAAGCATGCTGGGCACTATAGTGTTTTCTAAAACCACTCAATAAGGGAGATAGTTTAGGTGATATCAAATCATAAAGTTGATCATGTAGGATTCGCTCAAACACTTTTGACATTGCACAAAGTTTGCTGCTTGGGCGATAGTTTTCCTTCTTTGATTTAGATCCTTTCTAGTGTACGGAGGTGACTTCAGCCCATTTCAAGCTGTCTGGGAAAACACGATCCTTAACAACGTTTCTGTATATATCAGTGAGTTCTTTAACGTAATCATCGACATAGTCTTTCAAAATTTTTACTGGTATGTCACCTGCTGGAAAACTAACATTCTCTTTCAAATTTTAAATATATTTCTTCATTTCATCAGCTTCAATGGGTTGAAACGACATCATGTTTCCTGATGGATATGCATTATTAATTGCCATAATACTGGGACATCTGTAAGACAAGTATCATTCGAATTTGTTCTTTGCCGTTTTTTCTCTCTTGTAGACACGTTTGCCATGTCCGCCATCATTGTGATTTCATTGTGAAGGTTCATACTCTCCTAACAAAAAGGCTTATACATTTGGTTTTTATTTAAGGTTTGTGCAATTCATTTTATTTCCTATATATTAAAAAAACTTAACCTTGCCTTCTTTCCATTGTTCATCGTTGTATTTCCTTCACACGTTATTTTTCCAATATTTAACTACAGCAGCTCTTTTGACATTTGACCTTGCAACAACTTCCTTCCTTGCACATTCAGTTTTGTTCAACAACAAAACTTTCCTATTCTTCTTCATTTTTACTTTTAAATTTAAATTTTTAATGCCCAGTCCACACTAAGTGCACGTCCCTTTTAATCTCATTAAAGCAAATATGCTCAATAAAGGTTCTTGGCTGAGAAAACATTCTTTTGTATCTTTTCGAAGCTGAGGTAGTGAAGAATTGGAAGCGTGAGTGATAGGAGGTGGGATGAAGAAGGCCGGAACCTGTACGATAACACTTATTCTCTACTGATATTCTACTGATATTTATGCACAGTGTGTATACATGCATTTCATCATTTCGGTGTCGGAGAGTAATAAACATTTCATGTCGTGTTTATTTCATGACGTGTTTATTTCATGACGTGTTTATTCAGTGACCGGTATATAATGCTAAAATAAATACAATAAATAAATAAAATAAATACATAAACCCATCAAGAAGCAGTCACACATTAACAAATAGGGAATCAAAAATTCCGTCTTCATGACGTCACCATTACCTAATATAGTCCAATTCTTCACTTACCTGTATACCAAGTTTCAAGAGCTACCTGTAACAAGAAACAGCCATTATAAATACATGATGTGACGTCATGATGACGTTACCAGTACCAAATTTGTTCTAACTGAAACGATATCTGCGAAAGTCTTTTACATGCCAATATATTACCAATTGATGCAGAAGTTATTACAAATCGACCTAATCCCTTCAATTCTATTCAAAGACACAAAATAATCACCACGGTCATTCTAAGTGGGTTTCACAAAACCTGAAATAAGGTCATCTGACTTTAGTAACAATAAACACAGATTGCACATGCTAGCAAGCTATGTTCCTATGTTGCCTTCAAAACCATTCAAATCAGAAATCGACGTCATGAGAAATGTGGTATTAGATGGAAAAGGTAAATTTATATTTTTAGCTGGTAATGTGAGAAAATCGATTAAAACTTTATAATTATAACCAGTTTATGAAATATTTACGGTGAAATTTTCCCATGAAAGGAAAAAGTCTTTCTAATAATAATAATCATTTCTTTGCTATGTCTGTCATGTCATGTGACAGAAAACCACGTGGTTTGTTCTCCTTTCTCCTCACGTTGTATACATTATAGAACCGTGTATCAGCGGAGGAGAATCTAAGATATTTTACAAAAGAAATTTTGCGATAGTTCTCAAATGGCTGTGCATTTTATGGAGTTTAAGTAAAAAACGAACTAATAATAATCATTTCTTTGCTATGTCTGTCATGCCATGTGACAGAAAACCACGTGGTTTGTTCTCCTTTCTCCTCATGTTGTATACATTATAGAACCGTGTATCAGCGGAGGAGAATCTAAGATATTTTACAAAAGAAATTTTGCGATAGTTCTCAAATGGCTGTGCATTTTATGGAGTTTAAGTAAAAAACGAACTAATAATAATCATTTCTTTGCTATGTCTGTCATGCCATGTGACAGAAAACCACGTGGTTTGTTCTTCTTTCTCCACATGTTGTATACATTATAGAACCGTGTATCAGCGGAGGAGAATCTAAGATATTTTACAAAAGAAATTTTGCGATAGTTCTCAAATGGCTGTGCATTTTATGGAGTTTAAGTAAAAAACGAACTAATAATAATCATTTCTTTGCTATGTCTGTCATGCCATGTGACAGAAAACCACGTGGTTTGTTCTTCTTTCTCCACATGTTGTATACATTATAGAACCGTGTATCAGCGGAGGAGAATCTAAGATATTTTACAAAAGAAATTTTGCGATAGTTCTCAAATGGCTGTGCATTTTATGGAGTTTAAGTAAAAAACGAACTAATAATAGTTCAAGACCCCTTTAATCCTTTGCTGCAGGGAATCACACTATTCGATTCAACATTTTTGAGAATCTGCCATGATTTGGATATCAAAAGCACCCAGAAAAAATCGAATTCTGCCATTTCGTTGGTTTTTTTATAAGAGAAACGCCTTAGAATGTGTTTATAAAAACACGTTGCATATTTCTAAAACATTAGATCACCGCAGAGGTAAATCCTGGTAATAGACTATAAGTTTCGAGCATGGCAGATATCCTGTCAGCAATTATCAGCACACTATTATCAAGAGTGATTAAATGTCATAACTCGAAACTAACAAGTAATAACCTTATATGGAGCAAAAATGAAAACAATTAATAAATATAAAAACAAAATCAGAAAGTGTGATGCATTTTTTCTGCCAATCTTAATTTGGAAAATTTCCTTTTTTCATTCATTTCTTTGTGCGTAATGAATATCATTTTCCAAAAATTTGGAAGCTGTTCAGAGGCGGATCTAGATGTCGAAATTTGTGAAGGAGAATGTTAGCTGTTAAAGGGCTACGACACCGATCACGTGATATTACGAATTATGGTGCCGCACCAAAATTCGATTTGAGGCGAGAAGAAATGAACACAGAGATAAGAGAATAAAAATAGCTATATAAACAGCAGAATTATCATTATAATTATCATTATCAGCAGAATTATCATTAATTAACTCACATTTGACGACCAAACTACAATAATCTTAATTCAAACCAACAATGAGGGAAAAGAGGTGAAGTAATGTTTTGTCGTCCCTATCGCCATCTGAAATCTATTGCACACCTTACACCCACGCGTAAAACACGCAACGTACGCCGAAACTACATGACAACGCATGATGAAATAGATGACACACTTTCGAAAATCTTTTTTTATATCTTTTATTAATCCTTTAACAGATAAAAGCATCATCTGCTGTGCAGTTTGATTTAAGAGATTATAGTTCCAAGGAAGCCTCCGCTTCCTCCCCTTTAATCTCATTTGATAAAGTTTACGAAACTAGAGTGACCACCTAGTGGAAATTAATCAAATAAATTAAAGGACAATTGTATATATTATTCATGAATTGTATATCTTCTTTGCTTTAAATTATTCAGACTGCAATTGAAGATAAGAAATAAAAGCCATCTCTGAAATAATAGGAGAAATATAATCTGTTTATGAAGAAAATTTCCCTTTACAAAGAGACAAGTGAAAAACTCTAATATTATGAGATAGAGAAGAGAAAATTTCTACCTTGCTTGTTTGCTGTGTTATAGTTATGGAATAGTTTTTCATATTTTTTATAGAAATGGATTATTAATTGATTAATTCTCCAGTGATGATGATTTTACCACTGATTCGTGAAAGTTACATGAACTCATCGCTGGGCTTAACAACGTGTGTCACGTGTTGTTTGCTTGGATGATTCATGAAAACAAACACTTTATGCTGTGCGGTGTGAGTGACTCACCAAAAACATCTTAGCGAACGTGATATACTTTTGTGGACAAATGAATTTTCAGGGGAGTTTATCTGCCCCGCTCGAAGTTCAAAATCAAAATTCCTGTGGAATTAACTTCTATGGATGGGCGTAAAATACTTTACAGAATCCTGGAACATGTTTTAAACACATGCAGTGGCGGATTTATGGTATATCAATATTGTGGAGGAGCACATAAACCTAATTTCTCTTTTCAATCTGTTTCACCAATGGGATTACTTGCACGTTTTTCTTTTATGGTTTAATAGCTAACATTCTCCTCCACAAATTTCGACATACCCTCTAGATCCGCTTCTGCATGGAATGGATTTGGTTCTTTTCCTCATTTAGTTGGTATTGCCACATATATCATATCATTATCTTATATTTACCTATCTGACAAAAACCTCTGAGTAGGAAAATTATCTTCAAACCAAGTGCGTTTGACACGAGTAATCACATTTGACACGAGTTATCCCATGTAGATCCATGTAGATGTTAATTAGAAAAACTTTAAGTTATGTGGAATAAGTGTGTGTCAAACAAACAGTCTGAGAGCATTTTATCAAACAGAATAAGAAATAAGAAAGGCGTGCCTTCAAATTATTAAGAAGGAGATAAATTTAAATTGTTCAACAATATTACGTCAGTCATGACAGAAACTGTTTCAGTTCTTATATCAGTTTTATCAGTAATCTCTTTTTGAAAAGATAAAAACAAGGTAACCATAACGGAAATCAACAGCTAGTTATCAAACAACAAAAAAACCCAAAAAAAACAAAACAAAAGAAGAACAATCTTGACAAAAAAAAGGCAATTGACCAAAAGAAATACGAACACTTGTTGAGGTTAAATAATGAGGGAATTGAAGAACAACCTTTGAGTTATAAAAAACCTCCCTATAAAAAATATTGTGTTTTTCTTTAAATATCTATGAACGTATATAGAACATTCTCCTAATACACGAGAAAAACATATTGCACCAAGAAAAACAATAACATCATATACGTGTTTTTATAAGCATCACTGGGCTCAGGATTGGCAAAATTAAAGCATCACTCGAGGCTCAGGTTGAACAGCAAGCATCACTGAGACGCAAAAATGTTTTAATTTTTGGAAATTTGAGAAGAAGCGCAAAAGAAAATAAAAAAAATATATCAAATCCTTACAGGCTACATCTACACGGCAAAAAATACCATGTTAAAATTGCAAAATTAAAAAATAAGTTTGGCGGAAGCATCACTTTAGCATCATTTGAGGCTCAATTCAGTATAAAGTTAAGCATCACCGAGGCTCAGTCAAAATTTACTGATGCATCACTTGATGTTTATAAGAGAAAACATGTCTATCTAACAATTCAAAACTTCATGAATTTGTTTAGGTCACTGAGCATTAGATCACATGATGCTTCGTTGTTTCAAACTGTCAATGATGATTAAAACAGATGTCTTTTGAATATAGGGAGCTTACGTAACTGGCGATGGCAACGAGGACAGCGAAGTGAAAGTGATTCACGAGTATTCAGAAATTAATGAATCGTAAAGCAATGGATGTTTGAAGAACTTGTCTGTAGTAACAAAACCTTTGATCGATAAACGAAAAAAGACAATGCTTTCGTAAAAGGATAGAACAAATACGCGAGAAATATAATCTGATAAAAATATAAACTCATAAGGAAATAGACTTTCTAAACAAAATTCAAAAGGAAAACGAATTCTTTGTTTCATTACGTCGTCGTCCTCGTTGTCGTCGTATTTGCGTAAACTTCCTTATAGTGCGTGTCATTACGGCTGTAACATATTTTTTATCACATTCACAGAATCATGTTTCTTAAATTTTTTCCCCTCTTCATCGTGTCTTTCCTCTATTACATCTCGCCTGTAGCAGTAAGACGAAAATAAACTCGATTTCCCAGTATTTGCGAAAATGGAAAAAATGATACCTTATTTGGAATTGAGAAAAGATTTCCAGAGATAGAAACTATTATGATAATTTTGTTTCTCCCCGGAAAATCTGGAAAATAGAATTGTTGTGCATTGCTCTTTTGTGCATATTAACGAGTTTCCTCTTCTAGCCTTTTGGATCAAAATTGAAAAATCAAAATCACATGATTTCATCATTTAATCTTTTATTCAGTTCAAAATCATATGAATAATAAATCTCTAAATGTCTAAAAACAAATCCTTTATTGAAAGTAGTTGGAAGGGAAAGATATCAGCCACAGAAACTGTAGGCAGGCATCAATGCAATACCTTTTGAACTTCAGTTACGAAGAAATATATTTGTGCATATTGCTTGTCCTTCCATGTGTCAACAGAAAAATGATGACTCCCTACAAGTGTAAATTAAACCTTACTTGTTCACAACAATAATTTAGAAATTAGTTTAATCATCGTCATAAGACTAGAGTTTAATACCGAGGATAAGTTTAAGCTGATTTACATTGGCTGGTTTATTACGAAAAAGAGATAAACAAAATAAAGAAAGAGATTTTTTTAGACTTTTTTTTATTTTTATTTTTTTTGTCTCTATATTATTATAATATTATATAATAATAGTTTTCTTATTCACTTAAAACCATGATAGACCTTTTTTTTTTGACCTTTTAATTCTTTAGTGATAATTTGAAGTGTGTCTAGGCTTTTAAACTGATGATAACTACGTGACACATTGATCGACTTCTGTGAACCGGAAAGAAAATTTTTACATAAAGTTTGTAAAAATAAATTCAATCAATCTCCATTTTCATGAGTTGAATAAAAGGATTGTGGTGAACAATAGAAAATATTACCAAGTGTCAAACAAAAAATTTAGAAGTAAATGAAACTTTGACGTCATTAATGACTCTCTTTTGCAGTACTATTTGCTTTAGTTTTGTTAGCCAATAAAATGTCTAATATGTTTACCATATTTGGCAGTTCGTTCGATAATAACAAGTGAATAAAATATTTCGTGGGCATCGAATATATATAAATGTGAACTCTTAATATAATAAACAGTAAATCTGAAAACTACTTCAAGAGAGATCATATAACAACAACTTTGTGTAAATATAGCTTCTAAAGAAGATAATACTTTTATAGAATTATTTATATTATATTATTATTAAAAGCTAAATCAAGTATGAAGGTTCTACTAGCATGTTTCTGTATATACATTGGCGTGTGCTTTGGTGAAAACACAGAGGATTCTGAAGATCTTAGTGTGGCTACAATCGTAAGTTTGAATCTCGTCTAATTTTTCCATAAATGTTTTGTTTTGTACGACGTAGTTTGAACGTAATATGGACGTCTTTTCAATGTCTGAATGTTGTCCTGGCGTTAACAGGACGTCGCGTGCCTGCTGGAATGAGGATTTTCTGAGTAAACTGACCTAAGTAAATTAAAATTAAACAGATTTTCTGAACGAAGTGTCAACTTTTCACCCGTTGTATGTTGTATTAATGGTTATATATTTTGTATGGACAGAAAATTGTTTTATTTCATGACACAAAAAAGTTCACCACAGAAGAAAAGAATAATTTATCAAACTTTCCTAAATTTCTTATGTGGCGAGAATGAAAATTTCTTCAATCCTTTAAAAAATGAAAGATCTTTTATACGATGATGTTTTTTTTTATTGTTTGGCTTTTAAAAAGGTGATGTTTATGATTCAACGTAACAAAAAGCACAAATCTCACTTTGAAACCTATTTCCTGACAAACCTCATGTCATGTCACTTTTGTTACGTCAAACGTTACGCGCATATCAGGTTGATTTCAAAGATGGTGTGTTCATTTTGTTATCAAGAATTCTTTATCTTTTCGAAATATAAATATAAAAAATATATCAAATGCATGAAGTTAGTTTTCTAATCCAGCAATTTAATAGCAATTAAATTTTCTTCTGTTTTATTGCATTCTTTAAACCTCGTTTATCTTTTTTTTTAAATGTTCATAAAGGTTTGACAAACCGCTTCTCAATATTCTTCTAATATCCTACACGATGCTCACTTACGGGCTGCTGTAAATGGCGCTATGTGGGCCAGCGTTTAACCTCGTCACCAGGGCTTCTTTGCCTTCACATATAAAAAAGGTGAAGAAGTCTTAGGGAGGAGGTTGATCAGCATTGAGTTATGTATTGAAAAATGTCTGATCACTAATTAATTACGATATTACGTCATGAGTGTTCCAACCTTGACTCCATTACCTTAATGTCCTGATGTAGCAATATTCTCTGTTTCTTAATCTTGTTTAAATGCGTCACAGATCTAATCTTTCCTATGTTTACTTGAAGGAATATTTGCGTCGATATCAATACTACACGCCCCCTGAAAATGCAGGTGCTTTGGCAAGTTTGAAGAATATCCGCAATTCAGTACGTCAACTGCAAGATTTTGCCGGTCTCCCTGAAACAGGCCTAATTGACAAGAAAACAAAAGAATTAATTGAAACTCCGCGTTGTGGTATGCCTGATATCACGAACGCCATGCAAACAAAACGAAAAAGAAGATACACGTTACAAGGAACCAAGTGGAACAGTAAAAACGTAAGTTTGGCGGAGTTCAAATCACTTCCAGTTATCAAATGTTTGGTCCTTGTTTATGTGTGACCTATAATTTCATTATAGAAGCTAACTTGGCGTTTAAAAAATGACAACAATGACGGTTTGACTCGTGAACAAGTTGAACGAACTTTACAAAATGCCTTTTCTAAATGGCAGGCAATCACTAATATGGATTTTCAAAAACTACCTCACACATACCAAGGCAGTGCTGACATTGAAGTAAAGTTTGTAACAGCATTTCACGACGATCCATACCCCTTCGATGGACCCGGTGGTACGTTAGCTCATGCTTTCTATCCGCATACTAACGAAGGTAAATTCTAATTACATCTTATGTATCTTTTAAAGTCAATTTACATGTGACCATGCAAATGATTTCTGATTGGTTGTTTTAGGTTTATCAGGAGATGTTCACTTTGATGATGATGAAAAGTACACACTTGGAAAAGATGGTCGTAATTTATTATGGGTCGCAGTTCACGAGATTGGCCACAGTCTGGGATTAGAGCATTCTAATGTGCAGGCTGCAGTCATGTATCCGTGGTATAAATCATTCAAAGGAGATGATTTTAATCTAAATTATGATGACATAGTCGGTGTACAGAATTTATATGGTAAATAACCCTAAAAAAGCAAAACGGAGGAGACCTAAATATCTGTACCAAGTGTCTATGAAGGAGGACGGAAATTAAGTTCATAGTGTTCTTCAGCCCATTCATTGTTTTATTTAGGTTCAAGATCTGGTCCTAAGCCACCGACAGAACCACCAGTTGTTAATCCCAAAACAACGACAACAACCACGACAAAAGCCAAAAGATACGTCGGTTGTACAAGTACGTTTAAAGCCGTCTTTCTGGACCCCAATACAAAAAACACTTATGTGGTTAATGATGATAAGGTTTACATCTTGGATAGAAATTTGAAGTTAAAACAAGGACCGAAATCTCTGAGTAGTATGTTTCCCAATATTGACCGTGCTGATGCTGTTTACACAAGACGAGACGGGAGAATCGTGTTCTTCAAAGACACAGAGTAAGTGAGCTGGTACAAAAATATTCAACAAATATTTACCTTTATAATTTTTTCACGAGCAAGTCTTTTTTTGTTGTTGTGTAGGTTTTTCGTATTTGAAAGCGTGGCTGATCCGCGGCTAGTTGATCAAGGATATATTTTCTCAAAATACCGTGGTCTGCCTCAAACCGTAAAAAAGATTGACGCGGCATTTGTTTGGTCACAGAACGGCAGAACGTATCTTTTTGTCGGCGATAGATATTTTCGATATAATGAAAATCAACAAAACATCGACATCAATTACCCCCGGTCAATTGCTAGTGCTTGGAAAAATGTCCCATCAAATGTTGATGCTGTGTTTGAATGGAGTAATGGAGTCACGTATTTCTTTAAAGGTATAAACTTCTCCAAATTAATATTCGCCTTAAACTCTTGACTTTTGACTGACAATTTATAGGGCATGATATGTAAGTGTACAAGACTCATTTATTCAACTTCTTTACTAACAGGAGGCGAGTACTATCGTCTGAATAACAAAAACATTCGAGTGGCGTATAACTACCCACGGTCTATTTTGAAAGTCTGGACAAGATGTAGCAGTGGTTCATTGGTCAGTGAATTATCGGGCGCAAATACCATTATTTCGAATAAAATCTTGCTGCTCGTAACATTGTTGGGCGTTATGATTGGAAAATACTTTTAGATGCAGGATAATTTTATTTCTTACATTCGTTTTGGATATTTTCAAGTGAAACACTACCAGCCAGTGCTTTTTGTTGCTTCTATACTCAGCTAACATTCAGCAGTTTGTTGCTATAGGTATGTCTGGATAATCGAGAACGTTGTTGTGTAACACCTAATTCTTTCAAATGAAAATAAGAAACATTTGACCTAAAAGTTTTCTGATTGCATCACTTTGAGTGAGACTTATTAAAGAAGCGTCACTCCTTTACACCTTCTGTGTTTCTTATCTCTCCTTCTCGGAGGTTTTGCTGAGCAATATCATTCCAAAATCCAAAAACTTGGAAATAGAAATCAGAAATGTGGAAAAGTGTCGAAATTTATTGAAAGCTTCCAAAGGGTTGTCTATGGAATAAACGGCAACCGAAAAATACATGATAATTATTTATAGCAATTATTAGATTCTAATTTATTCGACTCTCTTTGTTCTTATATAACAACTTCTTCCCCAAGCTCCTTAACTAAGACTATGCTCAATTTCTCCTCGCTACAACGTTATGCTGAAAAGTCTTATGAATATGGTTGAAAGAAATAGAGAATTGCGCCATCAACTTTAAGTGAGAGAAATCTATTCCCCCAAGCTTCCTCATGAGGTTGGGAACTTCCATAACAGACACGCAATGTCGTTTTAACATCCGAAGAACGTCCAGACGTTGAAATGACGTCCATATGACGTGGCAGCTGGGAAGTTGTATGATAGAAAAAGAAGAGCTTATTTTTGTATGCTTTTTTTTCGTTGTAGAAAGGTAACAGTTTTATAAGTTTTTCAAGTTATAAATATTTTGTAAATTTTTATTTCATATGAAAATATATGTAAATTAGAAACTGAGGGCGAGGTGTATTTACTGCAAAAAATTATGGAGATTGTATAGCCTGTTCTCCACAAACGACTTTTCTGAGCGACAACTTTAAATACACAGCGAAATCAGAAAGGATAGTACTAAGGATAGTTCCCACCAATTAAATCAATCATCATGCAATCATCATGGCGGATGGAAGAATACTGGCGTTGGTTTGCATATACCTTCCCAGCAACTTCTCTTGTTAAAAAGGACACAAAATACAAAACAAACAGAAGGATTTTGGGTTTGGGAGATTTTCAAAAGTCGTCAAGAAAAAGGTGAAAATTTTATCATTTGCTTCAAGAACTACGTTAACACGACAGTGACCATCACTTTCAGTTAGTTTTTGACAGATTTAATGAAATAAGAACTGTTTGATATATGGTATAACGGAAAAACTGCGGAATGAACAGCAGCTTTTCTTTGATGTAACAAAATGTTCAAAACTTAACGACAAACCAAAGCAATGATCAAAACTTTTTAATTCAATAGTTTTAGCCTATCGCTATGATTTTAAACCTGTCGCATAAAAACGTTTATAAAACGCTACGAGACGAACTTAAAATTAATGGGTCGAAATGAAAGCGACGGGAGTTCATCGCACAGTGGGAACCAAGTACTAGCGCGAGTGGTAGTAAGTACTATAGAACGTCTTTCCTATTTAAAAGTACAACTTAAACAAGACCAAAGAGTACTTCGAAACAATACCTAGTACGAAAGGCCACAATTAATCAAACCATCGGAAGCAAATACGTTAACTGCTAATGCAGCCACGGTATACAACGATCTGCCGAAGATTATCAGGCTGCTGGATGACATACAGAAATATAAATCGAAACTATATAAATTTCTGTTGGACAACTCCGTGTTACGTAAATTTTTAACAGTGTCATCATTTTTAATAAGAAAATAAAAAAATAAAAAAAATATAAATAAATAAAAAATTAATAACTATACAATATATATTATAGGATAAAGAACCATCTAAATGGATATGCCAAAATAAATGATTATTATTATTAATATTAAAATTACGAAATTTTCTTCGATTTGTCGCAAATAGTACTGCGCGAAATTAGAACACATAAATACCGCTAAAAATAACGTTGACTTAGGCCGGCGTAATAAGGGTGAACAGCCATCATTGTAGTAATGACAAAATGACTTTGAAAAGAGCCGAAAATTTTGCTAAAGAAACACTTTGAGGAACATCGACCTGTATTTATTGCTGGTTCTATGAAAATGGAATTATGTAACATTCAAAGTCTCTTTACAGGTGTGACGAAGAAATCATGGTCAGAAAGATCGAAGAAATACTCCAGCAAAATATTTACAACTCTCTATCGTAGAGTTTCGGAGGTAAATAAATATTTTCATGACAGCTTTGACTGAGACAAAAATTGGTTTCTTAGAATTAAGTTGTTAAATGGAAACGAAATAAGAAATTTTTTTAGAAAGTTATTCTGATAATAAAATAGGTCGAATGGTAAAGGGTTTGGAATTTCTTTTGCAATTTCTTTCTGAAAAAAAAACAACAAGCCACTTGCTGTTCGATTAAAGCCCCACCCAACATCCCTTTGTAAACAAGAGACCATAAAATATGAAAAGGAAAAACGGGGAGTGTGTATGTATTGTATATTTCATTGCTAATAAAATTAAGCTGGTATAAGGAAAACCTTATCATCAAAATATCTATTATGTAAAAATCGTAAAGAAAAATCGCTATAGAAATACCAATTTGTGCTTAAAAATCACTTTCTGATTACCATGGAAACAAGAGGAACATGTTGGAAAAAAATATTTTGTTTCATAAAAACGAAATCATAGAAAACATGATGACAACTGATCAAAGATTTCTAATATATTTTTAAGATTTTACGTCAGAAATGTACTTCTAATATTTATGAATTATTCTATATGTAATAGTAAATATTATAAAGTATAATATAATATAATAATATGAATTAAATATAATGCTGAGAAGCAATATAACCGAGATAAAAACCTTCTGATCTGTCCACCCATGAGAAAACAGAAACGGGTAGAAACTAGTAAGTTTATCCGGGTAAGTGTGTTTTGTATGCTTTGGTCTCGGTTATATCTTTTCAACTTTACGAAATTTTGTATAATAACATGTTATGCATATGCGGGCGTAATGAATATGAATACGGGCGTGAATAAATCATTTTAATGGATCAAATAAATAAATCGGGTGCAATTACAATTTTTCCTCAATTACGTTTATGTTGGAAATCTGATCATAACATTTGCTTGGGTTATCGCGGTCAGATTATGCCTCGTTCTTTCAGACAATTTTAGAGCTTTCGTCTCAGTTATACAGTGAGGAAAAATTATGAGAAGCACATGTAAATTTCAATCAGGGGGGACGGAATAACAAACTACTCGGTCATATCATCATTTCGAAACATAATTCCACCGCCTGGTAACCCATAGTGATTATCTCTCACAATATGAGCACCAGCCATGTAATACTTGTCAAATTCTTTACTTGAACGTTCTTTCCAAAACTCATATAAACACTGGATGCCCTAAAATTTATAAACAGCCAATCAGTTGCATGCAAGGAAAGACATTTTGTAATATAAAAAAGGATAAAAACATAACAAAGTGAGAACAAAACCTAAAATAAAGAATTTTTTTTTGCTTGCTGACTGAGACGACATTTTTTTTATGATGAGAAACGCGTAATAAAAGTGCCATTGGTTTAAAGAAATCCGCGCTGGCCTACTAACACTTAATTTGGTCTTTCTCACGTTAGATGTCAACAAGCAACAAGTAAGCAACAAATCAGCCTGTAAAAAAGAGAGCAACTTAAACAACATTTTGTGTTGCTTATAAAAAAAACCGTGTACTGATCGCCATCGTTATTTTCCCAGTAAAATTTACCAACCTTATAAACATGTGTTTCGTAATCTTTCCCGTCTAAACTGGCCTTTATAAAAGAATCCCAAGCTTCTTGATTGACATCACCTTTGTAATATTCTTCTGGCTTGTGCGATAATTCTGGCGTACCTTGCACCATGTACACCGCAAGTTGAGCAGCCACCTGTGCTCGTAGACCAAAGAGAGCTTGATCATATTGAAACAACGGTAGCACAATCTTCGCTGACCAGGAAGCTGAAGATTTTTAAGAATAATGACATAAGGGAGATACGCAGCGGCGAAACAAGAGAGAATATTGAAATTTGTGTAGGAGCACATTAACATAATTTCTGTTTTCTGTTTTCACGTTTTTCTTTTATGCTTTAATAGCTAACACTCTCCTCCACAAATTCCACATACCCTCTGGATCCCCCTCTAATACGTAATTTACAATCGCTCATCAACAATATACGGATGTGGACAAGGCCATACATAACTTCATCTTAGAATGGAACCATTTCTCTGTGACGTCCGGAAATGGTTATATCGAGACGCGAAGTTAGTAACCCTTGAACCTAACGTGTGACGTCAAGAATCCGATTTCAAATAATTTACGAACTAAAACGTAGCATATACACCGATGCATATGCGACGACGTGGTTCGTTTTTTCTCCCTCTCCAAAAGCGCCCACCCAAATTTTTTGAAAAAATCAATAGTCACAGGGATTTTCATGAAAATATTTCTTCAAATTTGTAGATTTTGCAATTTCCTTTGGTAGCGAACGTGTTAAAACCTACAGTTGCAAGACGTCATCTATACGTCAATCTGACGTTGCAGTGACTTCATAGCGGCTGTTAATTTCAATTGGCAAGCGATGTCAATCCGATGAAGTCGGCGATGCTAGGGCTCGGATAAACTTGAAAAAAAAAACGTATCCAGTAAAATAACATACAAACAATACACCTCCCACATTCGTGTTTATATGCCGCATTCCGGCTCAGCTCTCATTTTGAGGTTTCACAGTAATTCGCATCTTCAAATTATGGTGGGACAATTAAACGTTAATATCAAGACAAAAGCGAGGTCCATAATGGAAAGATAAGCTTCAATGTGACATATAAACATGAATTTGAGAAAGGTGTATTTACTCACCAGTGATTCCATGTAACAGGAAGAAATCGTTGACAGTGTCAGATTCCACAAATAGAACAGTTGACATGTCTCCAACCCAATCAATCAATTTAAGTAACTGAAAATAGGAGAGAAATATGTATGTCACATGTAAACAAGAATTTAAAAATATTGATGCAGAAAAAGAGAAACCACGTGATGTTACCTGCTCGACATCTTTCTTTTTTGGATCAAACCATTCCGGAAATTTCAAATCATCAGCCAAGTCGAGAAAGTAATCTCCATGATATCTTGAAAGTGGCCAGCCAATTCCAAATTCCCAATGAGAATCTTTTCTATGGAAAAAAAAAAAAAAAAAAAAAAAAAAAAAAAAAAAAAAAAAAAAACAATAAAAAATGTTGGCTCATAGTCATTATCTAATTCCCTAGTTCTGGTCAAGACGTTACAACCGATGGAAAATAATTATTTACTATCGTATGTGATCAAAGAAATTTTTGTGTCCAGACCAGGGAATTTTCTAATGACTAATCTGTGTTCCGTCACTAATTATTTTGAAATAATAAAATCTAGCTGATTTGACTGTCATGATAGTTCCAAATATCCTGTTGCTATGACTTCTGAATTCTCCTTTCGCACACTATTAGTTTTGTTAGCCTGAAGGTGATTGTGGTTCACAATACACACAATAAATAAAACAAGGCTTGTATGGTTTACAGCTATTGATTGTCCTCTAGATGATTCCAGGAATTAAAAGTTGTGACGAAACGCCGGACACAGAATATTTTGTTAAACTCAAAATAATGATGGCGATGACGAAATGTTTATGACAAAACAACAATGAGTGAACGAAATGAATGGAAAAATAAACACATACTTTAACTGTTCATCTGCAGCATTTTCTTTATCCATGGCCTCTTTTAAATCTCCATTTTCACGTAGTTTACGCAATGTATCACGATAGCTCGTTTGTCCATAACCAAATTTACTCGTGTCTGTTCTCTAAATATTAAAAATACTGTTTGTAATGGCAACTGGTTCTTCATTGGCATTAACCAAACAGAACACCTTGTACAGAGTTGTCACAGAAACCTTATGCACATACCATTTCTCCCTGAGCATCTGACAATAAATGACGTGTTTCTCCATGACCGAGGTGCATGAAAATGATGAAACTAAAGGTCAGACCTAATATTTCTCTACTGTTCTTGATAACGGTTTAAACTTCCATGGGGAATACCTATTCGTTTTAATGGGTCTTCTATCCCGTTTGGCAGTAAAACTAACTAGATCAGCACAAGATGACCAAAAAATGACCAAAAAAATGACCAAAAAAATGACCAAAAAAATTGAGAATTCAAGTACTACTCTAAATATCTGCTTAGTAAATGCATTTCACGAAAATCTTTATTTAGGATTTCATTAAAGGATCTGCGATGAAATTGTCTAAATTAAATATGGCTACATTTTGCCGGGTATTATACTTTCGGAAACAAAACCGTGGAATAGTTTCGTAGTAGCAGATAAAGAAGTGTCGCTATCCGGTCACAAAAAGCTTCAATGTCTACATAATTTCTGCAATTTAATTCGCTACTATCCCAGGATTTCGCAAGAATTGAACTCTGCAGGGAACTTCAAACTGTACCACATTATCAGACTGTCCAACACTTCTGTTACAGATGAAAATTCACTTTCACAGTGTTTCTGGTGTCTTGTACAATTATAGAAGTATGTTTATGTTTTGACGTCTTTTCTATTTATGATAATTTATTACCTGGAGTGTATACGAAATGAGTTATGATGATGGAAAGTTATGAAAACCATGAAAATGTAGAATTACACTTTTTCAAGCTCAGCTCTCATCTTACAATGATACCAGCAAATTAAGAGTAAAGTATATGAAATGAAATGAAATGATAGACATGTTAGAGAAATGAAGAATTGTCACAAACACATCAGAACAGATCAAAATGCCATAAAGTTGGAGATATTCCTGAATAGAAAGTACTCTCTGACTTTCAACAAGTAATCTTTCACTGACAAAAGGTTAAAAAAACATGACACTATCTCACTCTCACTGTGACAACCCTGTTTTAGCAACCCTGTTTAAGCAAGGATCCATCAAGTCCAAAACCTCTGCTTAACGGAAATACCCCTTATAGGGGACACTTAAAAGAATCACTTAAAAGACCGAGAGAAGAATAGAACAAAACATATTCAAACAAAATGAAGAGTTGAATCAACCGACTTCTGATTTATTTACCACGAACAGCTACCTTACCTTGGGATTATCCATATTTAGAGCAAGCATTGGCGAGTACTGTTGATCGTTGAAAGTTATTCCTTCCAATATTGAGAAATCGTTGTTGCCAGAAAGTGCGTAGGCGATATGAATGAGACCGTGAAATGCACCGTACAACGGACCGTCAAATACAGGTGGACAAACATCTAGAGGTAAAGACACAGACTTGCTATTACTTGATTATTGAAAATATCGATATTTTACACAAATCCATTCACGTTTCCTTTATGTTTATATATTTCATCATCAGTAAGATAAAAACGTGAGTAAATTATAAATCCTAATGATGGCAGAAACAATGCAGATATATTAACAATATAGTTGTGACACAAAATATATCATTAAAACGATCAAGAGGGATAAAATGGCAACAATGGATGGAAGGATGGAAGAAGCAGTCTGTGAATTCGTTCAAACTCTGGGTAAACATTCCTTTTAAGATAATACACCTTTCTCGAATTCATGTTTATATGTCGCATCCTGACTCATACGGACCTCGTTTTGATTCGTTACATTGTTTTACTGTCATTATCTAGTTATATATTTCGCTCGTTAGGGAATTGCACTGGGACAATTTTTTGTTAATTTTCAACACAGAAACGAGGTCCATATGGACAGCTGACTCAGGATGCGACGTCTAAACATGAATTCGGGAAAGGTTTGTTTTATATAAATCAGTGATGTTTTGTGAACAAACTAAGTTTCATCACGTGATTGCATTACCTTTGGGAAAAGCATAAAATAAAATTATAAATTGGTCCCATTATCAACAATTAACCAAGGGATTGTTCTCTCAGAAACGTTAGCTATGCAATTATACAAAACCATATCACCTTTGACCATCTTTGATTAATCCTTTTGTTTATTGAAACCATAAAAAACGTTTTTACAAAGGATACTAGTTATGACATAATGTTCAGTAAATTCTTTAACAAATTATTTTTATCCGAAAGTCACCTTTGATCATCTTTATAATATCACCATTGTATTTGTTTTTGTACAGATCTTCATACATTTTCAGCATAACATAATAGGCTTGACCCTTTCCACGATAGTCTTCTAGTTTGTCAGACTGAAACAACAAGCATTGATAAATTTTTTTATTAAGAGTCAGTGCATTCATTGCGCTCCCATTTTGAAATCCTTGCCAGTAACATTTTAGTAGACAAAAATTTCTTTATGTTAATTTTCTTAAAGTATCCTGTAGCTTACCTTCAAAGAAACAATTTCATGAGTTTCAGTTAAAGCTTCATTTGGATCATACTTCTTCATCTGTTCATTGTAGACATCACAAAATCGTTCAACACGTTCTTTGGTTCCACAAAGGCGAGCAATGGCGACTATACCGTGACTCATATGATTGTGACGAATACCCTTGAAAATCATAAGAATCACTTTTATCAATCCATACACGAAGTCTTTCCGAATAAATGTTTTTTTATATAAGCAACACAAAGTTTTGGTTGAGAATCAAAAAGTTGCCCACTTTTTCAGGCTGATTCGTTGCTTACATGTTGCTTGTTGACTATCTACGCGAGAAGACCAAATTTCCTTGTTTGTTTATTCTTGTAGACCAGTGCAGGTTTTTATTAAATCAATGGAACTTTTATTAAATAAATGTTTCTCATCAGCAAGCAAATAATTTCCCTTTTTGCTCTTTTTATTTTAGTTTTAGGTTTTGTTTTCAATTCGTTTGTTTTATTCCTTGTTGGGTAATAAATCCGTTTGAGCCTAGGCTGTTGCTTAGCAGTTTGTTTTGTTTTAGGACAGATTTAAACCTCATGTTGCTTATATAGAATCACTATTATTAAGGTTTGTGTAAGCAAGAGTTGGCATATCAAATATTCAAAGGCAAGAGAAAGCAGGATAACGAATGAGGATGAAAGGGAACTACATTTCACACCTGTGCTTATACTCACAAAAATTGAAATTAAAGAATAACAAACTGAAACTATGTGATTGACCTTGAATAGCTGATAAAAAAATGTATGGGATAACATGTTTACGATTTTGTGACATGCCAAATTACGTCAGTTATTGCCATCATTGGTTATCGAGAAATTTGACCCTAAACGTCACGTTCTTTTTGGGTCTGCATTGCAATGTTTTCATTTTGTTGCGATTTATATTTCTCATGACATCACAAGGCACGATAAAGACCCACAAAACTGATAGAAAAGTTACATAATAAAATGTACATTAAAACTTGGATGATCGAAGCAACTTAACAAGTGTTCCACGTTCTGGGACAAGAATGATCCATCTTAAAAAAATTTCTTTTTTTGGAAAGAAATTTTTTTTTTTTTATATATTATTTGATCTTGCCAAATGAACTCCAGCTGCAAAAGATCTCGCTCCACTTGATACATTTTGCTTACGCAAAAAATGTAGTTTGAAATAATACAAACACATACGAGAGAGGGTTATCCATAGACTTGGCATTAAACATCACAAAACTGTTTCTTACTTTATAATATGCATGATATTTCAAGAAGGATTCTTCATGGAGGATTTCTGAAAGCCAAGCTGGTGCTTCTGTACAACCCATCTTTTAATAAAACTGAAAAAAATAAATATTATTTACTGCTGTAGAAACAGACAACCACAGTGTGTAGTTAGAATTCACTACCAAAACTTCACATAGAAACCTTTGAAAATTTCACAAACACTCAATAAAATAAAAAATAAAAAATCACAGCATAAAAAATACAAATGAAATAATTGTCAACAAATAAAGAACCACCAAAAAATAAATATAACATACAAATATCAATCTGTAAAGTAATCTTCCCTTCGTTTAAACTACCTGTCTTATTGTACACTTTTACACTCTCCAAAGGGTTACAGAAATTGAAGGGATATCTAGTACACATAAATCAGCAATGTGTGAGGAATTACGAGAAACTTCCTGAAAAAGATCCTGAAAAAGATTTTTATAAAAACTAGAAAAATAAATTTTTTTTTCAACAAAATTCTTAAAAATAATTAGAAATAAATGTAAAATATTTCCATAAAATTCAATTTTGAAAAAAAAATATATAACCATAAAAGTCTGTTTAAAAAACAAAAAAAACAACATATCCTTTAAACCATAACTGAAGATGAAAATACTACTGTTATGAACTTTATAAATGAGTAAAAAAGATTGCTTTTTAATAGGGGTACATTTCTCCTCCTCACGTGAGTTGGTATAGCTCCAAATTGATTGCTATTAAGTGAAGGGTCATATTATAACTCGAGATGTATCTGATATATATCTATATCTGCCGAGATATGCCTGTCAACGAACAAGTGTCGGTAAAATATATCTGTCAACGAACAAGTGTCAGTAAGTATGTTTAATGGGCTTCGACATTTTTATCTTAATTTTTTTTTTACTTTTTTGTGTGCAGGCGTACTGAAAAATAAGGAGCTGGTTACACAAGGCAGGTTGACCCAGTACTCGCTTGTTTAAAAGAAAATTTACTTTCAAAATGTAACCCACTAGTAACAAAGATCTACTAGCAGCATAGTTGTCAACCTACACCAATATATTATATGGTTTATATATATATGGTAATGTAAATAAAAATATTTGGGTGTGTTTTACATCTGATGAAAATGTTACTCAACCGGTTCACTTAAGAAGTACTACTTTGTAAAGTCATCATTGGAAATTAATTCGTGACCTCCAAAGCCAAAGAAATTATCTCTCACAATATGAGCACCGGCCATGTAATACTTGTCAAATTCTTTACTCGAACGTTCTTTCCAAAAGTCATATAAACACTGGATGACCTAAAATTATCAACACCTTAACCATTAAACCATTAACTTTGACAAAGTTACACACATAAAACCTTTGGAGCTTGTATTCAAAATTATTTTTTCTGTCAAAGACTTGACTAACCTTATAAACATGTGCTTCATAATCTTTCCTATCTAAACTGGCTTTTATAAAAGAATCCCAAGCTTCTTGATTGACATCACCTTTGTAATATTCTTCTGGCTTGTGCGATAATCCTGGGGTATCTTGCACCACATACACCGCAAGTAAAGCAGCCACTTGTGCCCGTAAACCAAATAGAGCTACATCATATTCAAATAATGGTAGCACTAGTTTTGCTGACCAGGAAGCTAAAAATGTTTGTGTAAGAAACAAATAAACTATTACTCTGATGTGGACAAGGTCATTCATAGAACTTTCTTGAATAAACTTGAAACAAAACATAACCAGTATAATGTGAATTACTCGCCAGTGATTCCATGTAATAGGAAGAAATTATTGACAATGTCCGATTCCACAAACAGAACAGTTGACATGTCTCCAACCCAATCAATCAATTTAAGTAACTGAAAATAAGAGAGAAATATGTATATGTAAACAAAATATGTCACAAAAAAACATGTAAACAAGACTTAAAAAATATAGATGTAGAAATGAGAGAAACCTTGTGATGTTACCTGCTCGACATCTTTCTTTTTTGGATCAAACCATTCAGGAAGTTTCAAATCATCAGTCAAATCGAGAAAGTAATCTCCATGATATCTTGAAAGTGGCCAGCCAACACCAAATTCCCAATGAGAATCTTTTCTGTAGCAAAACAAAAAACAATAAGGTAATCTTAATTTCTACAGTTTTTCAAAATGTTCATCAGTTAACATTTCAAAACATTTTGAGCATGATAATAAAACATGATGATAATGAAATGTTTATGACAAAACAACAATGAGTGAACGAAATGAATGAATGAATGGAAAAATAAACACATACTTTAACTGTTCATCTGCAGCATTTTCTTTATCCATGGCCTCTTTCAAATCTCCATTTTCACGTAGTTTACGCAATGTATCACGATAGCTTGTTTGTCCATAACCAAATTTACTCGTGTCTGTTCTCTAAATATTTACAGTAATGTTAACTGGTTCTTCATTGGTATCAGCCAAATAGGACACCTTATACAGAGTTGCCACAGAAGCTTGTTAGTAAATCTAATTTCATCTTATTCAGAACCTTGTTCGTATAGCGGACATTCCATACAGCGGAAACCTTGTTATAGTAGACAATTTACAGGAAATGATATCTTTCCAAAGCAGTCCAAACCTCCACTTAAGGAGACTTAAACACTTTCTTTTTGGTCCTGATGGTATTCGCTATTGAAAAGTTTGACTGCATTTCATTTCGGTTAAGCTCAGGTGAAATGATGTAAGCATTTGTTTAAAACAGTGTTACAAAATTTTTTGCCTGTTGTTCATGAGGAATTAAAAACTTGTATGATAGTTAACAAGAACCATATGGTGCGAAATGGTAGCAGCAATTCAAAACTAAGTCCCAATACGAACAAAATAGATACAAACTCATTCCTCCGAGTCTTACTTTTAACGAGGAAGCTGTATTGGGGAAAATGGTTGCCACTACTCTAAGGAAATTCAATGACATGCGAAAGGTTATAGCGAGAAAAAAGATTAAGGATTTAGGTTTGGGCCTGCTGGGAGCAACGTGAGCAAGGTAACACTCCTAAATAATGGACAAATTGAAGTGGGACATCAGAACTGTATTATTGAGTTATAATTGAGTTTGTTATAGCAACAGTTTTTTATAGTTTTTTTTAAAAGAATAGTTTCATAAACACAAATTCTCCAACATATTTTTACTGTTTGTTTATACATAAACTCCACTGCCAGGGCACAGCACCTTCTACACAAATATATTCCTTGAATTGATCCCTTATTTTCTACTTTCTAATGAATTATTTCCAGGAGACAATATGCTCCAAGTCAATAAAGTAGCTTGTGATGTCTCTCCTCCAAGAACCAGGAATAAAGGCTTGGGAAATGGGGTTGTAACTGTCAGATAAACTGAGTGCAATGTACTGCAAGCTGGTTTTTATTAGCCAATTGTGTTATGCTAAAACAGCCAGTGTTACATTCCTAACTTAAATTAAATTTGTAGTTACATACTCTTGTAAAGATATATTCCGGTTTTCTTCATGGGGACTTCATGAAATTAGGCTGCAAAGCAAAAACATTGTCCCCAATAGAATGCGTACGGTGTAGGAAAATCCTTCCAGGCAATGGTTCTCGGTCACAAAGGTTCAAAGTACCATCCTTTAACATTTGTCCTAAGTTACTGCAGTTAAGAATCTGATACACTGTCATTCATTCGAACATCAGGCCTTAGAACTGTGTAATTTCTACCTGCTACAATCATCATGGCTATTGAAATGGTTCTATTGCAATTATAAAATTGGGAACCCATTCCGCCTCCAACAATTGTGAGTGCAATTACCAATGAGAAAAGTTCTCTCCCTGAAGCCTTTTTCTACTTCTTCCCATGCATCTGTCGTGGAAAGAAATTCCAACTACTTTATAAACGGCTTGACATATCTATTACAATAGAAAGAAAGGCCTTTAATAATGCCTTTGAAAGCCCCCTTTTCATCTCTTTCTTTGATCCATTTCCTGTCAAGACCCCTTTTATTTGTAGGCTTTTCACCTTCTACCTTATTCCTCCATAAGCGAAACATTAAGCTTCCATTTTAACACCGTCATTATTAGTTCGAAAACACATATCATGTTATATTTTATCGTTTCGCCTTTTGTTGTAAACATGAACGTTGCGATTGAGGGCAGTGCAACAAAATGTTTAATTCATGTTTTACATGAGGGGAAACAGAGTAAAAGAAAAGCTTTTAACAATAATGTTTATATTGTTTCGTCCGAGCTTTATTGTGACAAGAGACATTTAACAGCAAAAACATAATAAAACATATTTACGACTAATAACATTAATAGGCCTGATAAAACTTTTTGTTCTACTTGAATTAGGATTTAAGAGGAACGACAAATTCTCCTTCTGTTTTCTTATATTTTGTGGCTGCAATGTAGAACTTTCTTCATCATTTTTTTATGTTCTCTGCTTACTTTTTTTTACGAAACAGGGAAAATATTGACTAGCCATGTGACATAAATTAACCAATCATGATTATCAATTGTGAGAAGACTCAATAATAAAAGGGCTAAAGAAGAATTATTGCTGGTTGACATTCAATTAATTTACCTTGGGATTGTTCATGTCGAGACTAAGCATTGGTGAATACTGCTGATCAGTCCAAACAATTCCGTCTAACATGGTGGAGTCACAGTTGCCAGCAAGTCCGTAAGCAATTAGTATGATTCCGTGAAATGAACCGTATAACGGGCCATCAATTATAGCAGGACAAACATCTAACAATAAAAAGGTTAAAGAATACTTAATTTATGAATAAAATAACATTTTAATTCTTATAATTCTGTCACAAATTTTTGAAGATAAAAAACCTTTAATTTGGGGATAAGCTAAGAAAAAAATTATAAATTGGTCCCATTATCAACAATTAACCAAGGGATTGTTCTCTCAGAAACATTAGCTATGCAATTATACAAAACCATATCACCTTTGACCATCTTTGATTAACCCTTTTGTTTATTGAAACCATAAAAAACGTTTTTACAAAGGATACTAGTTATGACATAATGTTCAGTAAATTCTTTAACTGAAATTATTTTTATCCGAAAGTCACCTTTGATCATCTTTTTAATATCACTATTGTATTTGTTTTTGTACAGATCTTCATACATTTTCAGCATAACATAATAGGCTTGACCCTTTCCACGATAGTCTTCTAGTTTGTCCGACTAAAACAACATGAAATCAGAGAATCAGAAAACCAACACCTCCCAGAAGTATTATTGAATGGAGTTCTTCATTTACAAAAATGCTTGGGTTTATGCAATGATTACAATGCCATGGCAATTTTAATCAAAATTTTAAGATCTTTATGTTAATAAAAAGTCTTTCTAGAAAGCCAGAGACAAGAACTGTGCTAGTCTGTGATCAGAAAATGAAAACCATTTTAAGCCATTGTAAAAGATGAAAACCATTTTAAATGAAAACCATTTTAAGCCATTGTAAAAGACAAAAGCCTAGAACCTGACAAAGTCAAAAATAATGCTGTAGTTGAAGTGAGCTTTTTTTGTGTGCATTTTGTGCACATCTCGGACAACATAGGAGACAGGTTAAGAAACAGGAATCAGACCCATGACCCTAAATGAGACTGGGACCCTGTAAGCAAACTGACGACTTTGTATCAAACTCTTATGAATTATTTTCTAATTCATTCTTCCACCGGAAATAACTTTATTTATTTATGTCAGTAATACAGAATTAGTAAGTAAGTTGGTCAGACTCGTAAGAAGTAGAGCGGCCTATTAACAGTTATCTATTTTTTTTAAATTTATTTTCTGAACTAAGTTATATTATTATAACGGTGGGAGGGCGGGTCCACAAAACTTACTAACGATGTGTGACACCTTAGAGAGTACTAGAAAGCAAAAGAGATATTCAATATCGAATTATATCTTATTTGTATTGGTTACACAATTTAAATTCATTTTATTTTATTTTAATTTAAATTCATTTTATTTCAGTTGAATTTACTTACCCCAAGCTTGAGATATCTTACAATGATTTTTTCATAAGAATTTATGTTGTTTAGGTAAATAATTAGTCCATTTTCTTTTTAGTCTGCAAAAACTGTTAGTCAGGGGAAAATCTACCAAATTCTAAAAACGTGATTCAAATAACGTTATCAAAATCCCCAGCAACATCATCACATGTGAAGATTCTCAGAATCTACTTGTGGTATGACCAAATGACAAAAAAGTTATCTTAAAGAACTTTATAGTTCACCTTCAGAAAATCAACTTCATAAACTGTAGTTAGGGGTTCATTTGAATCATACTTCTCAATCACTTGATGGTATCCATTGCAAAATCTTTGAACGCGTACTTTTGTTCCACCAAGGCGCACAATGGCAACTACACCATAACAAATATGATTGGGACGAAATTCCTTGAAAAAATAAAAAAATTAATCATTCATTTTTGAATTTCCACATGTGGAGATTGTGTGGCTTAAACGTTCTATCCATCTATCAGTCTAACTAGCTATACTTAGAAACGTGTTTCAAACATTTAATTTCAATCAAAAAATAAAGATATTCGCTTATTTTGTTGCTAAAATTTTAATTGTATTACTATTTGTAAATAAATATTTGGTATTTTATTCTTTAAAAACTTTACAAAACAATTCAACAAAATTTAAACATAATGATAAAGGCCTTATAGTTGACGTATATTTGTGATATGCATATGTAATGTGATTTTCCAATGTCTGAAGCAGCATTGAATTTTTCAAGTAACATTCAATCAAGTTTAATGTGCTATAGCTTCCCAAAGCAAACTAGAAGCTCTTAGGCTTGAACAAGTTCTGCTTTAGTGTTCAAACAACTTTGGCTATGTTTCTATGTTTCTAATGAAATCAACTTAAAGACAATGTGTTGTTATAAATATAGCAACATCTGACATCATGATGATCTCAGCACATGAGCGTGAACAATAACAACAGGTGAGAGACAAAAAAGGAATTGTTATATTGTTTGATCTTCATAAAAGTAGCACGTTTGGTCATAAATAGAAGCTACTATTTTTGTTGCTTTTAATGATGACTTCAAATTGGTATTTGTTGACAAAACACAAGTTTTCACCAGAAATGTGAGAATGGTCTATTCGTTTGATCAATCCAGAAAAAAATATGGAAAATGACAACGAATCAAATTACTCAATGATTTTTGGAATGGGATGTTTTGAAGAATATTAGCAAATAAAAATGGATTTAACTCAGTGATTGAATGCTGTTTTGGTTATAAGACTACTAAAAATCCTAGTTGAAGTTTCCAACTATGATTTTTCGGAAAGCACCCTTACTCTCCCAACTGTGTGGTGGAAGTAAGACTCCCTGCTTAAAAGATTTGCTGATTTGCAAAACTTTACTCAGTCCATATTTTTAAATAATTTTTTTCCACAAACATAAACATTTTAAAATTAATTTTGAATAATAAACATTGGTGATTCATGAAAATTTTTCTTGCAAAATTGAATTTTTAGCAAAACAGTTAATAATAAAAAATAAAAAAAAGTTTCTCGGATTTAAGTGGATGGATGGATGCATAACCCTCACTCAAATCATCTATGTAGGACAGAAAAATAAGAGCATCTACAGTGTCAGCAGCAACTTCAAATTAGGCTTGGAAGCCAAATTAAACCTAATTAAGCTTATTTTTAGTCCACGTTAGGTGTCCTTCTTCCAAATTAAGCTTCAATTTTATTAAAATTGCAAAAACACACACTTTAACTTTATTCACAAATTGGGATTGCTGTAGTTGATAAGGTAAGGCTAACTGGAAGTCAACCCAAGGCAAGAAATGGAAATCATGTAAACTAGGAAAGATATTTTATTTTTAAATCAAGAATGGGATTTAATCAAAATGTATTTGCAGCATAGTTATTTTAACCCACCTGGGGGAATAAAAACACTACAGAATACAGAGAAATCTTGAAACGGAAACATTAAGCATGATAAAACACGTTTCAATCACATTGAAGAAGAAAAAACAAAATTAAAATATATTTTCTTTAAAAATCTAAGGTGGATCTACATTAGTTTAATTTTTCTTGGTTTGTGAACGGTTAATGTCAAATGTTTTGGTAATATTTTGAAAATTTTAGCATGTGTAGATACAGTGAATGCTTTGTTTCTTTTTTTTCTTTTCGAATTTTGTTTGTGACCCACGTGGAGCTCCATCACTGATAATATTGTTAGATTTCATTCATTTACATTCAACAGTGTGAGAGAGTTTCTAAAATATGCTGAAATGTATGTATTTAAAAATTTGAAGATCATTGGATTAAATAACGTGAATTTGAAGCAAATTTTTTTACAAAATAGTATGACAGCCTGATTACTTTGATTTTTTATCGTAATAAAAATGGCTGTCTTAACAAAAATTACTGCATGGAAACGATTCATCGTTACCGCCATTTTACCTTCACGAAAATGTCGCGGTAACGAAACGATTGTTTCCACCAAATTTCCAGGCCCGACTTAATTAGGCGTACTTAGCTCCAACAGGTTGAATCACATCAAAATTTTTTTACTTTCATTTTTTCTCCAATACATCAATCTACTAAACTAACAAACCACCAGGCCAACTTTCTCTATAATATTTACTACACAAACGTTTTAGCAGAAATAAAAATGTTTCAACTGAATTCTTCTGCTAAAAAAAGCTTCGTTTTCTGCGAAATATATCGGTCAGCAATATTTTTCACATGGTGAATGGTTTTTATTTTGCTGACTTAACTTTTAAAGATTTTTAAAGAATGGAATCCCCCCACATATTCAGTTAAAAACATAATAAATTAGATCAAAATAACTTGATCTTAATGAAAAATGTTTTTAATATGAGCTTTTGTAAATCTAGTCTAATGGAAATCATAAATATTTAGGTCTGCTGTTTATCATTACAAGTAAACATGAAGAAAAACTGTTACAGAATAGATAGATAGATAGAATGTGTAAACCAAACAATTTCCTTCGGTTACACACGCAGAAATTGAATAATCTGTGCAAACCAATAGAAACTTTAAATTTTCGTATTTACTCTTTTCAAATGTGACAGTTTGAGGGAAAATCATAACAAGCTATAATTACTGATAAATTTAGCAGTAAATACTGATAAATTTATCAGGAAGAACTAATAAATAATCGGTATTATAACTTTATTTATCAGTATGTATCAATATTTATCAGTATGTATCAGTATTTAGTTATAAATAATCAGTAATAATCAGTAACTTGCTGATTATTTACGCATAAATGATCAATAATCAAATTGGAAATTGCGAAAATAATTATGCATTGAAAATTAATATATTCAAAAATCATCATAATAAATTATGAGAAAGTCAGAATTACTGATAAATTTATACCAGTATCACTGATTATTCATAAACTAAATACTGATGAATACATTTCTGATAAATTACTGACAATTTTATCAGTATTACTGATAATTATAACTTGTTATAGTTTTCCTTCAAAATGATGCAAATACATTTTTATGTCAATTTGTAATTCTATATTTTTCAGGTAAAAAAGTTAAAAAACTAGACTAACCCTATACTAACTGGTTATGAGGGGATTTCGGTGTGACATTTGATTTGTTATTAAAAATGGAAGAAAATGCAATGCAATGGGTTCCCTTAACTGTTTCACTCATTACTTTGTCCTAACAATGTTTTTTCTGTGTTTATTTACATTCATGCCTCGTATTTTATAACAATACTGTTGCCATGGCACTTCAGCGGGCTGTACTCCGCGAGTATAGACCAGAGTGACGTCACATTTAAGCTTAATTGACCAATAGGATCGTGAGAACTTTTTAGTATCTAATACAGCCCTGCTACGGGGGTAATAATAATTGATATAATGCAGCCGAATAATATATATTTTTGTTGACTGAATAATCTTCAATAGAACTGTATTAACCTTATACTAATTGGTTACAAGAGCATTACTGGAGAATATTGACTGATGTCAAAGTAAAGGCCGAGCTTGCGAGGGCAGCATGTGACGGAAGTCAATATTCAAAGGTAATGCCCGAACTAAACTGTTAGTATATGGATTATTACTCACGTTTGTGTTTCTTCAAAATTATACTTCGCTTGGTACACACAAAAAAATTGTTGTAAACAAACATTTCTTTCTCATTTTTGTGTGACATTCGATTTGTTATTAGAAATAGAAAAAATGCAATGCAATGAGTTCCTTAACTATTCCAGTTATTATTTGTCCCTCCAATATTTTTTCTATCTATCTATGATGTTTTTTCTGTGTTTGTTTACATTCATGCCTCTTATTTTATAAAAAATATTGTTGCCATGACACTTCAGCGGGCTGTACCAGTGAGTATAGACCGGAGTGATGTCACACTTAAGCGTAATTGACCAATAGGATTGTGCAAATTTTTTGTATCAAATACAGCCCTGCTACACGGGTAATAACTTACTTTATAATATGCATGATATTTCTGAAAGGATTCTTCATGAAGGATTTCTGAAAGCCAATCTGGTGCTTCCATGCTACCCATCTTTTAATAGATCTGAAAAAAGAAGAATATACTTACAATTGAAGAAATTGACTAGGACAATGTCCATAAAATTCACAACCTCACATATAAACCATACGTCGAAGGAAAGGTTTAATTCTTTTGTTGTTAGGTCAGCTCAGGCTTGGAACCATTTGTCACATTGTGTGAAGAGTGCACCTACAGTAAATGCTTTTAATAGGTTGGCTATAAAGTCCAACATTTACTGCGGATGTTCTATTTGCTGTTAGTTTTTTATATGTTAGTTTAATTTTTATTATTGTTGGTCTAAATTAGTTTTTTTGACTAATTTTTTGAAATTTTTATTATTGTTGGTCTAAATTAGTTTTTTTCACTAGAAATTGTATAACCAACTTTAAAGAAAGAATAAATAAAAAAATATCAAATGTGGGTGGTTCTTTCTACAATGTCTCATTGTGTTGTCAACCTGTCTGTATCACGTCTTCACCATCATATCTTGATTAATTCAGAAGCTATATTTTGTTGTGGATAGAATTTTTACCTACATGGAATGGTATTGCTTTTATTCGAGAAGATACTATTAATTCATACGGTATTAATCTTTTTTTTTACTGATGCCTCCTCTGGTGTAGGTATTGGTGGTTTTTAGGATGGGAAATGGTTCTCGCTCCCCCCTATAGCACATTTTCTCAAAATACAGTATCATAATTATATCCTTTTTTGATCTGCTATCAATTGTGGTTGCAGTGTTTTCCTGCTGGGGGACTTGTTGGTCTAATAAACAAGTTATTTTGCTTACTGATAATAACACATTTGGACTTCTATTTGATTTGTTCAGTCGTTCATAGGTCAGCTGCTCAAATGAAGGGATTCCCGTAGGCGTATTCAGGGTCAGTAAAAAAAGTGGAGGAGTCCAACGTTACGATCTTTCTTTTCAGTCTTAAGTGTCAATTAGATTACTTGCACGTTTTCATTTTCTACTTTAAATGACTACTAAAAACCCTCCACCACAAATTTTGACTTACTTCTAGCTACACCTCTGATTCCAACTGCTGACATCAGCACACTGTAATACGGTAACCCGGGGCTATTGCACTTTCGTACCAACCTAATATTATTGATGATTCTGATACAGAATTTCATGCTGATTAATAATCACATAAGAACTTGGGTCTCAAAATCAACAGAACAGAAGTTATTGGCCTTTAAAGATCTCTAAAATGTACGCGATCAACAGGCACCACTCGCGTCCACCATGTTGGAAGATAAATCGCAATGCGAAGACCTGGTTCTCATTAACAAGTTTATTTTAATGCTCAAGAGAATGTTGAAATACTGAGACAACTTTTCGTCTTGTCGTCCTCATATCAAAAGGAGAAAAGGGGTTGGGTATGAGGTTGATGCTGCGAGAGAGACAGATTATTTATAAGGGGAGGAGGGAGCCAATGAATAGAATGGAAAAATAATAAGTCTTCCAAAACATGTTTTTTTAATGTTTGTGGCTTTCAAAAAGCCGTTTTTTATAAATCACGTGTCTTCATCACATGGGGTACAGCTAGGCTACTTGAGACCAAAAGTGGAAGTACGAATGATCTTTAAACGGTTGGTCCCACATGAATTCAGCCAGGTAATCGGGAATCATGTCACAATTTGTTGGGCCAAACATATATTTAAATTTTGCTTTAGCACGTTGCCACATTGCCTCCACATGATTCGTCGTCACTCCAGTGTTATACTGATGGTTAACAACACCATGTTGAAGGCCTTGCTCAGAGATGCCATTGTAGACCGCCCTCGTGTCGCTCCATATTTCCGTACCTGGTCTAATCCATTGTATAATAATGGGCACCAGCTTAGCAGCATTCCGACGTGGAACCGGGACCAAAAAGCCCTCCTTGGTTTGAGGATCACATCCACCAAAAATCCACTGCTCTGGCACAACCTCCCGCGATTATATTTTCTTCGAGGAAATAATGACTCGTCGATTTCTACAACATGATCGGGACCACCTATTTGGACAGGATTACCCAGGAAATCCGTAACAGCTATATCCCTGCAAAACTGATTCCAGTCAACTACACTATTTTCGCTCCCAATTTGAAGCTCGTGGTGAACGTTTGCCACGGACATTCCTCTTGATTTTCCAGCACTCCGAAACCACAAGTACGTTAAACCAAGAATTTGCCAAAGCTGCAAATGGGACTTTTCAAAAAAGCTCCCATGCGTTATACTTATTCTTTTTTTGCATGTCTTAACTAAACAACGCCAAGTAACTCCATCAACAGCACCATCTAAATTTTGCTCTCTGCACTGACGATTACATGTAGGACAAATCATCTGAACAGTAAGCAAACCATACTGTCGACACCATTTAATACACTCCTGACGATCGTCCATGAAACGGGAACCAATTCGTACCAAAGATATGCCATCAAACACAATTTGATCAGTAACGCGAGCAGCAGCCATAGTGAATGAAAGTAAAAATGAATGAAATGAAAAATGACCAAATGAAACATCATTTCTTTTCTCCCAAAATAGAAACACGCGTAAGAAAAAAGGTCTATAAAAAGCAATTTGAATAGAAATTGACGCACCTAAGATTTATGTGTTACGTCACAACACAACATCTTCCCCTCTGTCGGAAGAAGTATTTCGACCGCAGCGAAATATCGGTGTGAATGAACTGAAATGGTTATCTTCAAAGAATAAAAATGATACATATAAATTAAGTACCGTCGACCCGTAAAGTATCTACGATGAAGAGAAGGATTGAAAAGATCCCGATGCAATAAACAGTGTTGAGAAACCAGGTCAGTAAAATAATAAAATATTGAAACGAGGCGAAACTCGATAATCAGTCATAATGCGATGTTTAAACAGAAATCCGGAAAAGGTCTATAGAGTGAAAATAAACAGGCACGATTGCTTTATACATTTATATAGCGCTAATCAAGCTCTTCGCCAGCTCTGGGTGACTCAATTTGGCTCAAGGTGGCTCTGGCTATCTCAGGGTGGTTCTGGCTGACTCAGGGTGGCTCTGGCTAATTCAAGGTGACTCTGGATGGTTCTGGGTCATTTCTTTGTTTAGCAATACCCCGGGTTCCATTCAGTATTTCCATGGCTACAAGGCGTTCCTTTTTTTCTCAAATAAATGTAGTGGAAAAAAGTTATGAAATTTATATATTATAAATTATTATTTAACTCGAAGTTACTCATTTTCGCTCTTTAAACTGCGATATCTCGCAATTGCTTCGTTTTAAAGCAAAATTGTGACAATCGATTGTTCCCACGGCTTTCCTCTCTCTCGAAAAAAAACGAAATTGCCGAAATTGCCGGAAATGGAGAGGAGTTAGAGTCTTTCAAAGCAGTGATTATCGCGATATTTTCTTTTACGAGAAAAACCCAAGTTTAGATTTTGATCTTTACCAGTTGAAATAACAAAAGGCTCAATCATGCTTGTAGTACAATAGAAACACAATAGACATACTTCTATCGAATTTCGTCAACATGAATATTTGATTAGAAAGAAGAAAAAAATTACACACTAAAGCCTGGAATACATTATCCATTTAAATGGATCAGTTTAAGGATACAATATACGTTCCATACATCAAAAAAACCAAAAAAAATTTTTTTTCAGCAATCTACCTAAAAAAGTCTGAATTTTTCAATGGTAAAGTTGGTTTTATGATTTTTTTACTGGAAAGTTGTTTATTTCCAAATAAAAGTTTTTTTCATTCATTAATCGTGATTTTCTTTGCTTGATCTTTCGCACATTTTTTGTAAACATGTGTTAATTAAAACTGACTACTCTTTTGAGAATATATTTGATACATTCAGAGTTTTTTAACACTAGTTGTTTTTCTCGTTTAAATGAAATCGGGAACTATTGCTTTCTCTCCGACAAGAAAATCGGTATTTTTTCAAGTCATTCAAATAAGTTATTTGTTGCGAATTTGAAATTTTCTCAAAAGGTCAAGCTAATGGTTATAAGCCGGAATTTGTTGTACTCGTCTGCTCAATGAAATCGGGAACTATTGTTGTTTTCCGACAAAAAAAATCAGTATATTTATAAATCTTGGAAATAAGTTATTTTTCGATTTTAAAATGTTTCATTTCTCGAAATGTCAAGCTATCGCCATAAGTCGTTTGCATCAAGTAAAAAACGAAAAAAGAAAAGTTCCAGTTTTACTTCACCAGTTAAAAGAAGAAGAATCTATAAAAAGAATAAAAATAAAAATTCATCAAGTTCTGTTCCGTTCTCTGTTGTATCAGCAAGTCACAGCAAAATACTGACGCAGTCGCAAAGTTCAAGCTCAAGTGAATCTTCCTCGGAAGAAGAGTATGATGAACTGCATGAACATCTTACACCGTGTTATTGGATTGTAGACATTGATCTATTGCAAGATTGCCTAAAAACATCTTCCTCGTGCAAAATATGTCATAGTGAAGTGATTTTACGGGAAGTAACGTGTTACCGTGCAGGATTAGCGACAAAATTTGAAATAGCTTGTACTAACAAGGAATGTTCAATTGTAGAAGGTTTCTTCACTTCAAAAAAGACTGGGCATTCTTTTGACATCAACCGACAAAGTGTGCTTGCATGTCGCCTGGCTGGTAAAGGGCGTAAAGGTCTTGTGAAAATTTGCAGTGGCCTAGGATTATCTAGTCCTGTAGCAAGAACTCGTTTTGTAGAATATGCAAGATTTTGGGAAAAACTTTCATTCAATCTCAGAGAAGAAAACCTCACAATGTGCGCAGAAAGGGCAAAAAAATTAATAACGCGTGATGCTAATGCAGAGGTTAACACTGTGGTTGATATTCCTACAAGTTTTGATGGTTCTTGGAGTTCTAGAGGGTGGACTGCAAACAACGGCATCGTATCAGCAATTGCAGAAGTTTCTTCGCAAGTGATCGATATCTCATTTAAATGTCGTTCATGTTCGCAATGTACAGCCATGAAAGAGAGAAAAGAAAATGGAGAAGTATCTGCAGTGGAGTATCTTGATTGGTTTATCAAGCATGAAATCAATTGTTTTAAAAATCATGACGGAAGTCCTCAGGTAGTTTCTTTATCTCGAACTTAGATTTAGAAATATTGAAGTTATAACGTAAGGCGTTGTGGACCGGTTTTTAAAAAGAAAATATCACCAAAAATACGCAAGTCATTGTGGTTGTTTTTGTATTATTTTTTATGTTTAGAAAATGGAATCAGAAGGCGTTTTAGAATTATATAATCGGTCAGTGGCAAAGCATAATGTCCGCTACAACCCATTCATAGGAGATGGTGATAGCAGTGCGTATTCAACTATCGATAAAGAACGTCCATATGGAGCAGCGGTTTTTGTCAAAAAAGAAGAATGTGTAAATCACATCACAAAACGCATGGGTACAAACTTAAGAAAGTTATAACTGTATAACTGTAAAGGATAACTGTATTGCGTGTTTTCAGGCCCAACTTCTTTCCTATATAAACATCTCGCCCAAATACAGTAGTGAATATACCGAATTTGCTTGTTCGCCTTGCCTCTTTTTTGTCTCCACGTGACAGATTCCATCAAGTTTTCAGCAAATGTTGATCCATCAAAACTAAAGAATTATTGAAAAGTTGTTAAATAAATTTCGCAACTCCTAAAAATGTAGGAGATAATAAAAGTTGCGTACTACTAACCCATGATTTTCCATTTCGTGTATCATGACAGCTCTCTTGTCCGACATCTTTACTCGTGTTTTTTAATTTTTTGTTTGAATGAACATCGTAATTTAAATGGACATCTGTTTAAAATATTGTTAATAATAGGATCACCAGTCAAGGTGTTAATCTATATCATGATCATGTTGAAGGTGTGATCTTTTGCAAAACTTTTAAAACGCTTTTTCGCAGTGTTCGTTTTTTAGCACGGTTCCTAATACATTTTGAGTCCCATTTACAAAACTAAAAAAGCTCTGTTAAGGAGACTGCCACCATGTTCAAGCATATAGATTTTTCTAAAAACGGTTGTTTTTTTTTCCCGAAAAGTGAACCATTCCCAAGTTATTAGTAAATAAAGTTAAAGTTTGGACGGAAAAAATTCACTTTTCAGGAAAAATGAAATAACTTGAAAATGAGGCTTTTTCAAAAAATAAAAAAAAAAACGTTTTTACCCACATCTTTTGTGATTCTGACAAGAGTGGAATGAGCACTGGAAACTAAGTAGTTTTGTAAATGGAGTTGCTTTTGTGAAGACGGGGTGTAAAATTTCCAAGCCTTCTAAATTTTTACTAGTACAAAATTTTCAAATAACATTAATATCATTCGATAGCTTATAAAAAATGCTTTTCGGTGATATATAATATAGCAAATATTTATTCATAATTGGCAAAAAATTTGAATTTTAAAAAACTATGCTCAAAACGTATACTGTATCCTTAAATGGATAGAAAAAACTGATGAAAAAAACTGATCCAACACACGTAACCAACTACTCTGAAAAAAATCATTCTTTTTAAAATGAGTTCAGAAGAGAAAGTTTCTGTAGCTGTTGTTGCAATATGTCGATATGTCGCAAAAAAGTTAAACGGTCGATTTGGGTCAAACCTTGGTTATCTAGAGACGAATACAAAAAGTTTCTGAGAATGTCTCCTGAAAATTTTGACGAGCTTTTAGATTTAATTTTGCCAAACGTTCAAAAAAGTGATACAAGATTTCGTGAAGCTATCCCTGCTAAAATAGAGTTGGCTATAACGTTGAGATTTTTGTCGACTGGTGAAACTTACGTTGACCTACAGCATCAGTTCCGGGTCCACAAGAGTACAATATCACAATTTGTCCCAACCGTTTGCGAGGCACTGTACGAGAAATTGAAAGATACATATCTCCAAGTAAGTTTTCGTATATATTTTTTTTCACGTAAAAATAACATAGCTATACGAAAATGTAACAAAGAAAAATTAACTGTCGTTGCTAAATGTCTGTGATTGTGGCAAATTGAAGCTTTGTGCTTGAGGCACATTAAACCCTTGTGGTTGTGGTAAACCAAATCCTGTTTGCAGCAAATTAAAACCTATGTACCGGTTTGTTTGAACATGCTGTTGATAGGGCCCAGGTGTAGTTTGTGGCATATCGAACTGCACACTATAAATCAATTCTTGCATTTTTAACTGCAAGTATTCATTTTTTTTTTCATCTTTGATTTTGCGGAGACTTGCCACAATATGCTGACCAAATTTTTCATCTGCATCATCGATCTTTTTGCAGTTGCGAGGAAGGACATTGCATCGTCACGAATTTTGTCCTCCTTGCTTTTTTCTTCCTGTTTTCTCTTTTTAGGAAGCTGCTGTTTCGTTGAATTCTTTTCCCTTACTTCATCGTTATCCAAAACCTCGCTGTTCAACGAATCTTCTAGTGAATATTCCTCTCTTTCATTCTCGTTTTCGTCGCCGTCACTCACCTCCTGAAACGAAAGTTTAAATTAACCAATTTGTATTTGTAGATGCCATCAACTGAGGAAGAATGGAGAGTTATTGCTAAAGAATATGAAGATAAATGGAATTTCCTCAATTGTATCGGCTTAATGGATGGTAAACACATCGTAATTAAACAACCAAAACAAAGTGGTTCTTACTATTTTAATTACAAAGGAACTTTTAGCATAGTTTTACTAGCACTTGTTGATGCCAATTATAAATTTACGTATGTAAATGTGGGTTGCAATGGAAGGATAAGCGATGGTGGGGTTTTTCGTAACAATTCCCTATGAGAGGCTCTTAATAATGATTTGCTTGGTATACCACCGCCTAGAGCACCAAACAATTTCAATGTTCCGTTATCTTATGTTATTGTTGCAGATGACGCTTTCCCACTTAAACAAAATATTATGAAACCTTTCCTGTTCAGGGGCTTGTCACGTGAAAAACGCATTTACAATTTCAGATTAAGCCGAGCACGTCGTATCGTTGAAAATGCATTTGGCATACTTGCAAATAGATTTCGAATCTTTCTTCCACCAATTCAAGTATGCCCAGAAAATGTAGAAAAAATAACTTTGGCAAGTTGTGTTTTGCACAATTTTCTGAGAGATAAAGCTCCGTTATATTCACCCAAAGATAGCATTGATTTTGAAAATACAGACGAGAGAAAAATTGAATTAGGTAGTTGGAGATCAGAACAGTGTGGTTTGACCTCGGTATCGATTACAGGAAGCAATAACTATAACAATGATGCAAAGTTGACAAGAGAACATTTTTGTGATTACTTCAATACAACAGGACAGGTTTCCTGGCAAAACAGGTTTATATAAATATGAAAAAGTACTCACAAATGAAGAAAACGATTTTCTTGCTGTTATTGTGTCCCGAAGAAACATCATAGAATTAAAATGCGGCCATTTTGATTCGTAAACTTCACTCCGCCCAGCTCCACTTTTGGGGACCATTTTTGCCAGCTCTTTTGAGAAGTATGTTCGCAAAGTGTTGATCTTCTTTTTGATGTCGCTTTCTAAAAATATATATAGAAAAAATATGATAAATGGTATTGATACAAGTCAAGTCATATTTGTAATACTCATATGATTGTAAATAAATAGCAAACTGTTTTACCTGACATAGATAATGTTTTTATTAAATGTCGAAAGCTCTTATTTCTTGCATCTCTATCTCGATGCAAAGGAGAAGAAACGTCCCATAAACAAACTTCTTCTTTCCACAAATTAATGAATTCTTTCGTGCTTTCATTCCGTTTCTGCTTTGATGCGGAATGTTTTAAAATTCGTAAAATATCCAAAAAAGAAATAAACTGTGTTTTCCTAGCTGTTTTGCCTCAATATATTTCTCTTTAATTCGCTATGTATCTCGCGTGACCCCGCTTGCTCACTTGCTCTTTTATTTAAAAGAATAGAAATTAAGAAAACAATAGAGAAAAAAATGGATGAAAGTTGAACACGTCCAGTTCTCAGATCTCGGTCTCGGTCCAGGTCTCGGTTAGACAAGGCGAGATCTCGGCAAAGCGGGCTGGCTCGTTTCTCATGTGATCACACATCTAAATTTATAAGAGTTTTTTAATGATAGCGATTCCCTTTACGATAGTACCTGATGGTCTAGTCTCATTTTGATTGCAAGTTTGCTTACGTTTTTATCAAATCTTCAAAGACAGATCCTTTTCGTAAGGATTTTAAATTACATTTGTTTCGCACTGGGGGCAAGCTATGTCCATGAGTTCAGAGTCTTCGCCATTATTTGGTTCTTCGGGGTAACACCATGGTCCTCTCATCTGGCGATTTCGTCACACCAAAATGTGTCCGACGTTTTCCTTACCTCTTGTGGTGACTGTTCCTGTCGATACGTTCATTTGTCTGATAATGTTCTCAGACATTATTTTGTTAGTATGGTGGAGTTCCGCGGTACAACCAAGGTTTGGGAAATAATAATTTTGCAACTCTGTATTGTTATAATATAGAATCGTGTATATTGTTATGACAATAATTACCCTATTAGCCGCTTCATGTTGTTTTCCTATTCTTATTTGGGGATGTTGGGCTTCCCCTGTCAGCCGTTTTGGGGATTTGCTGCACGTGTTTCCTATGTTTTCACAGTATGTTGGTTATTCTAGCTGCTGTACAGCGCTGGCAAAGCGTCTTCCTGTACTTGTGACAGTGCGGCAATTGCACCAAACTTTCCTCCGGGTGTCACAAGATCTATGTTCTATGTTTTATTTCATTAGAATGAAAATTAGAAGGTTAAGATAGCCAAAGATAGCTAACGCACACAAAAAAAGAAACTAAGATGATTTAACTAGTTTTTCCAATACAAAAATAGAAATTGAATTCAATAATACAGTGACCATAACATAAAATAAATCAAACAAAAGCAGAAAGTTTTGACGCTTTTAGCGCTTCGTCCGGTGAAACTATGATGGAAGCGTGGAAATTATATTTTGAAGACTGCTATATTGTGATCACTAATTTCCGTGTTTGTTGAAGTATTCATCGGCGGATCTAGGGTTAGTCAAAGAAAGTGGAGGAGTACAGAGTCATGAATTTTCTGTAAAAACAGGAGTGTTGATTAGGTTATTTGAACGTTTTTCTCTTTTACGCTTTATGACCGTCCTCTCCTCCATAAATTTCGACTAGGTTCTAGATCTGCCTCTGGAATTATGAGCAACAACTTTGCAATATCTATCATAAATGAAACAAAAATGAAAAGGATATTAGAATAAATATAATATAATATAACATCAATATATTATGCAAAATATGTAATCGAACGGTGTGCACATGGATTATCACCTTGACTTCAATAGTAACTCTAAGAGTGTCGGACTAAAATCCCAAAACTCCCAAAATTATGATGATGACGATGAAATGATGATTTATGACGAAAAAACAATGAATGGACTAAAATGAATGAATGTAAACAATTCAATACTTCAACTGTTCATCTGCAGCATTTTCTTTATCCATGGCCTCTTTTAAATCTCCATTTTCACGTAGTTTACGCAATGTATCATGAAAGCTCGTTTGTCCATAACCAAATTTACTCGTGTCCGTTCTCTAAATATTAATTATATTGTCAGTAATAGACAGAGTTGTCACAGAAGCTTCATAGCAAATCCACCATAATAATTATAAGAGACGTCCTATACAGCGGACACACCACCCCATGATTATGAGGGTACATTCGGATTGTACTCGGATTTTTTTTACGGGGAAACCTACAATTTGGAATCAAATTTTTGGGGACCTGCACTTCAAACTACTTTGAAACTCATTGCTCCCTATATATTGAGTAAATTGAGCAGCTTTTAATGGTGCTAAACTGCAATTTAATGGAGCCACTCACTATTGAGGTAGGTAATTCTCGAGTTATTTAAAGTTCGAGTTATGACGTCATAATTACGTCATAAAATGTTAACTCGAGATTTGTATTTTTTTTAAATCCCAAGTTATATAACTCGAGATTCGAATTTTTATTAGATTCTCGAGTTATTTTGTTTTTGTTCTTGTTTTTTTTTAATTTTTTTTTAATTTTTTTAATTTCACCCAAATTGATAACGCCACCTGTAGTAATTTCTAATCCAGAGGATTAGATCTGCTCAAAGTAGTTGAAATTATATTCACGTTTTATTATAAAATGTTAAAAAAAACTGAGATGCAAAAAGAAAAATATTTTACATAGTCATGTTGATATTGGCGTATAGATAACTTTTCTTTTTAAAATTTTCCGTATTTCTTCTAAATATCTTTCTTCCATGTTCGTCAGAAAAAAAAAGCATTATAATCACACGTGAATATAAGATTTTAGCAACTTTGAGCAGGTCTATTGGATA